>SJXQ01012944.1:113590-238621 GCA_006408695.1 Aepyceros melampus | reverse complement strand
CTCACGCGCGGCCGCCGCTCTCCACCGCCCCCCCACCCGGCCCTCCCCCCGCGTTGCGATTCGGCTGGTTCTTTTAACCAGCCATAGCAAGAGACGGAGCGAGGTGTGCAGACACTCGGTGGCGTTCGCGGCTTCCTGACGGTCCCCTCCCTCCCCTTCCCTCCAACCCCTCCCAGACTCCTCCCTCTCCTTCTCCGCCTCCTCCAGCAGCTGATCCACAGCTGCGGCCGCGCTTCCGCGATGCGCGAGGCCCTTCCGCCGGCCTCGGGGGGCCGGGAGAACGCTGGCGGCGACGGCCCCTCCCCCGCCGCGGGCTGCGGGGCCGGAAGAACGCGGGCGGCTGGCCTTGAGACCGCGGGCGGCGGCTGGGGCTTTCGCACCGCAGCTCCTCCCCCGTGCGAGGACCCGGGTCGCTCTGGGCGGAGGCCAGGCTGCACCCCACCCGCCCCCTCCCTGAGCGGTGCACTCTGTGAAGTTGGAGGCGCGCAACAATCAAAGTGGCCGCGGGGTCGCGGACTCGCCTTCCTCCCCCGGCGGCCCACGGTCCATCGCCATCCCGAGGCCCGGCGGGCGCCGGGACGAGTGTGCTCCCCACTCTGTCTCTCTCTTTTTTTTTCCCCGGTCCGGAAAATGCAGCCCGAGATGGCACAGAGGTGGAGGGAGGGTTGCAGACGGAAGTTCTGGTCGGTCTCCCTCAGTTCGCCTCATTTTTGGGCCGTCCGAGTCCTGTCCAAGAGAAGGGAATCAGGAATTAGGACTGTACTTGAGGGTAAGATTGCTTGAAAGTGAAAGTCGCTCAGTCGTGTCCCGACTTTCTGAGACCCCATGGACTGTACAGTCCATGGAATTCTCCAGGCCAGAATACTAGAGTGGGTAGCCTTTCCCTTCTCCAGGGGATCTTTTCAACCCAGGGACTGAACCCAGGTCTCCCGCTTTGCGGGCGGATTCTTTAACAGCTGAGCCACAAGGGAAGCCCAAGGTTGCTTGGCGCCCCCTAAAGATATTTTTAACACCACCCTTCCCCCAATTCAGTTCCCTAATTTTCTCTTCCTCCAGCCATTCATTGAAAAAGAATGAGCTGGGTTCCATCGGTTAGATGATAAAGTGGTATATGGGGGGTGGGGGGAGAGGAGGGGGAAAGTGAAAGTCGCTCAGTCGTGTCCCGACTTTCTGAGACCCCATGGACTGTACAGTCCATGGAATTCTCCAGGCCAGAATACTAGAGTGGGTAGCCTTTCCCTTCTCCAGGGGATCTTTTCAACCCAGGGACTGAACCCAGGTCTCCCGCTTTGCGGGCGGATTCTTTAACAGCTGAGCCACAAGGGAAGCCCAAGGTTGCTTGGCGCCCCCTAAAGATATTTTTAACACCACCCTTCCCCCAATTCAGTTCCCTATTTTCTCTTCCTCCAGCCATTCATTGAAAAAGAATGAGCTGGGTTCCATCGGTTAGATGATAAAGTGGTATATGGGGGGTGGGGGGAGAGGAGGGGGAATAAATTTTTCAGATCAGGCAAGAAAATTGCCAAAACCGAGTTGAGAAAGGTCCAGGTGAGCAGAAAGGACTTCTGTTCATTAGTTCCAGGTACATCTGCAAAACACAAGACCGCGTTATTCGAAAATAATACTATATGTTATTTAATTGGGTGTGGTGAGGTCCTCTTCAAGGTCTTGAGTGTGGAGCTCTGAGGTTGTACAGCTGTTAACTAGCAGCTTCCTACCAGACCGGAATCAACTACATTTTAGTGACCTGGAGCCGGAGCCTCCGCAGTGACCCCAGTGAGGAGAGTGTTAAGTGCTTTGGAATTCTATCAGATACTGTAAAAAAAAAAAAAAAAAGTCATCTTAGTCAGTGCAATGTATTAGGTTGGGGCAAAAGTAATGGTTGTTTTGGACCATGAATTTTAAATCATTATGCTGCTAAGTCGCTTCAGTCGTGTCCGACTCTGTGCAACCCCATGGACGGCAGCCCACCAGGCTCCCCCGTCCCTGGGATTCTCCAGGCAAGAACACTGGAGTGGGTTGCCATTTCCTTCTCCAATGCATGAAAGTGAAAAGTGAAAGGAAAGTCGCTCAGTTGTGTCCAACTGTTAGCGACTCCATGGACTGCAGCCTACCAGGCTCCTCCATCCATGGGATTTTCCAGGCAAGAGTACTGGAGTGGGGTGCCATTTCCTTAGGCTCCTCTAATAAGCAACTAGCTCAGATCCAGAGGAGAAAGGGTCAGCTGTGCTGTGCTGCTTGGACGCCATCAGGACCATTTTCCCTCGGGACGTCTCATCTAAGTCACTGCAAACAGCGCGGGGAGACACGTGACCGAGGTGATGGGGCGGCCCTGTCACCCAGTGCATTTACTCATTCATTCATGTATGCGTTTGTTTATTGATTTAATACAAACTTGTATTTGGACCATGAACTTAAATAATTATAATTACACTCAAACTCATCTTTATTAATCAAAATAGACTATTACAATCAACACTTTTGCTAACAAAAAATAACTTTGTTTATTCCTATAGCATAAAAATCTGTGCTTTGCGATATGAGGAACTTTTGGAAAGCGTTTTCTGCATCCTGCTGGTACTGAAAGTGTTTTCCCTGCAAAAGGTGATTGAGATTCTTGAAGAAGTGGTAGTCAGTTGGTGAGAGGTCAGGTGAATATAGCCGATGAGGCAAAACTTCACAGCCCTGTTCGTTCAACTTTTGCAGCATAGTTGTGTGAGGTGCGGTCGGGTGTTGTCATGGAGAGGAATTGGGCCCTTTCTGTTGACTAATGCTGGCTGCAGGCGTTGCAGTTTTTGGTGCATCTCATCGATTTGCTGACCATACTTACAGATATCACAGTTTTGCCAGGATTCAGAAACATGTAGTGTATCAGATTGGCAGCAGCCCCCCAAACGGCGACCATGACCTTTTTTTGTTGTTGTAAGTTTGGTTTGGGGTTGTGCTTTAGGAATCACTGAATTAAAATGGACCGGAATGGGTCAATTTAATTCAAATGACCATTATATGTATAACTGTGGGCAAGAATCCCTTAGAAGAAGTGGAGTAGCCCTCATAGTAGACAAAAGAGTCTGAAATGCAGTACTTGGGTACAGTCACAAAAATGACAGAATGATCTCTGTTCGTTTCCAAGGCAAACTATTCAGTATCACAGTAATCCAAGTCTGTGCCCCAACCACTAACGCCAAAGAAGCTGAAGTTGAACAGATCTATGATGACCTACAAGACCTTCTAGAACTAACACCAAAAAAAAGATGTCCTTTTCATCATAAGGGACTGGAATGCAAAAGTAGGAATCTAGAGATACCTGGAGTAACAGGCGAGTTTGGCCTTGGAGTACAAAATGAGGCAGGGCAAAGGCTAACAAGAGTTTTGCCAAGAGAATGCACTGGTCATAACACCTTCTTCCAACAACATAAGAGAAGACTCTACACATGGCATCACCAGATGGTCAACACTGAAATCAGTTTGATTATATATTTGCAGCCAAAAATGGAGAAGAAGCTCTATACAGCTCTATACAAAAACAATCAAGAACTGACTGTGGCTCAGATCATGAGCTACTTATTGCCAAATTCAGACTTAAATTGAAGAAAACAGGGAAAACCACTAGATCATTCAGATATGACCTAAATCAAATCCCTTATGATTATACAGTAGAAGTGACAAATAGATTCAAGAGATTAGATTTGATAGAGTGCCTGAAGAACTATGGAGGGAGATTTGTGACATTGTACAGGAGGCATTGATCAAGACCAGCCTCAAGAAAAAGACATGCTAAAAGGCAAACTGGTTGTCTGAGGAGCTCTTACAAATAGCTGAGAAAAGAAGAGAAGCTAAAGGCAAAGAAGAAAAGGAAAGATATTCCCATCTGAAAGCAAAGATCCAAAGAATAGTAAATCTTTCCAACGCAAAGAAACAGAGGAAAACAATAGAATGGGAAAAACTGGAGATCTCTTCAAGAAAATTAGAGATACAGAGGGAACATTTCATGCAAAGTTGGGCACAATAAAGACAAAAATAGTATGGACCTAACAGAAGCAGAAGATATTAAGAAGAGGTGGCAAGAATACACAGAAGAACTATATAAAAAAGATCTTCATGACCCAGATAACCACAATGAAGTGATCACTCACCTAGAGTCAGACATCCTGGAATGTGAAGTCAAGTGGGCCTTAGGAAACATCACTATGAACAAAGCTAGATGGAATTCCAGTTGAGCTATTTCAAATCCTAAAAGATGATGCTGTGAAAGTGCTGCACTCAGTATGCCATCAAATTTGGAAAACTCCTCAGTGGCCACAGGACTGGAAAAGGTCAGTTTTCATTCCAGTCCCAAAGAAAGACAATGCCAAAGAATGTTCAACCTACCACACGATTGCACTCATTTCATATACTAGCAAAGTGATGCTCAAAATTCTCCGAGAGGAGGCTTCAATAGTTTGTGAACCGAGAAATTAAGATGTTCAAGCTGGATGTAAAAAAAGGCAGAGGAACCAGAGATCAAATTGCCAACATCCACTGAATCATAGAAAAAGCAAGAGAGTTCCAGAAAAACATCTACTGCTGCTTTATTGACTATGCCAAAGCCTGTGTGGATCACACAAACTGGAAAACTCTTTAAGAGAAAGGAATATCAGCCCACCTTACCTGCCCCCTGAGAAATCTGTATGCAGGTCAAGAGTTAGAAGCAATAGTTAGAACTGAACATGGAACAACAGACTGGTTCCATATTGGGAAAGACATACGTCAAGAATGTATATTGTCACCCTGCTTCTTTAACTTATGTACAGAGAACATCGTGTGAAATGCTGGGCTGGATGAAGCACAACTGGAATCAGGATTGCCGGGAGAAATATCAATAACCTCAGATATGCAGATGACACCACCCTTATGGCAGAAAGTGAAGAAGAGCTAAAGAGCCTCCTGATGAAAGTGAAAGAGGAGAGTGAAAAAGCTGGCTTAAAAATCAACATTCAAAATGAACTGATCGGTGAAAATCTGTCCCGCATGCAGTCATCTGGTGAACAAGGCAGTCCTGGGCTGAACTGGAGTGAATGGGAAGGGCAGGATTCACAGACGCTGACAGTCTTTGAGAACTTGAGGAAAACCTGGTTGTCTGCTGAAAGAAAAAGATGGAACAGAAAATCTTTTATCTCATAGTGAACCTGATGATAGCAAATGAGAGACAAATCAAGAGACTTTGCTACAGTTATCAGTAAATTAATGTCTCCCATGAGAAGAGAGATTTACATAAGGTGGACTTGGGCTGGCGTTGAAACTACCACGAATGTCCTTAGATTATAACTGCTTTTTATGAAAAGACATATAAATATATAAAACCAAAAAAAATCAACATTCAAAAAACTAAGATCATGGCATCCATTCCCATCACTTCATGGCAAATAGATGGGAAAACAATGGTATCAATGACAGACTTTATTTTCTTGGGCTCCAAAATCACTGCAGATGGTGACTTCGGCATGAAATTAAAAGATGCTTGCTCCTTGTAAGAAAAGCTGTGACCAACCAAGACAACATATTAAAAAGCAGAGACATTACTTTACCAACAAAGGTCTGTCTAGTCAAATGTATATTTTTTCCATTAGTCATGTATGGATGTAAAAGTTGGACCATAAAGAAAGCTGAGCGCCTAAGGATTGATGCCTTTGAACTGTGCTGTTGGAGAAGACTCTTGGGAGTTCCTTGGACTGCAATGAGATCCAACCAGTTAATCTAAAGGAAACCAGTCCTGAATGTTTTTGGAAGGACTGATGCTGAAGCTGAAGCTCCAATACTTTGGCCACCTGATGTGTAGAACTGACATTGGAAAAGACCCTGATGCTGGGAAAGATTGAAGTCAGGAGGAAAAGGGGACGATAGAGGATGAGATGGTTGAATGGCATCACCCGCTCGATGGACATGAGTTCGACCAAGCTCCAGGAGTTGGTGATGGACAGGGAAGCCTGGCATGCTGCAGTCCATGGGGTCGCAAAGAGTTGGACACAACTGAACAACTGAAGTGAATCTGGAGCTTCTTCTCAGTCCAATCACTGAATTGATTGTTGCTGGGACTCATGTAAAATCCACTTTCATCACATGTCATAATCCGATCAAGAAATGGTTCTTTTATTGTTTCATAGAATAAGAGAAAATGATGATCATTTTGATTTGAAGTCAGCTCATGAGACTCCCATTTATCAAGCTTTTTCACCTTTCCAATTTGCTTCAAATGGTGAATGACCATGGAACAGCTGATGTTGAGTTCTTTGGCAACTTCTCACGCAGTTGTAAGAGGATCATCTTCAGTGATGCTCTCACTTAGTTGGTCATTGTCAACTTCTGATGGCTGGCCACTGCACTTCCCATCTTCAAGGCTCCTTTGCAAAACTTCTTGAACCACCACTGCACTGTACATTCATTAGCAGTTCTTGGTCCAAATGCGTTGTTGGTATTGTTGAGTTGTCTCCACTGCTTTATGACCCATTTTGAACTCAAAACATCCTCAAATTAGCTTTTTGTCTAACATCATTTCTGTAATATAAAATAAATATAAAACAAACAGCAAGTAGTAAGTTATCTGCTGGGAAAAATTGAGGGCAAGAGGAGAAGGGGGCCACAGAGGATGAGATGGTTGGATGGTATCACTGACTGAGTGGACATGAGTTTGAACAAACTCAGGGAGATAGCAGTGGACAGAGAAGCCTGGCGTACTGCAATTCATTGGGTCACAAACAGTCTGACACAACTTAGTGACTGAACGACAACAGCAAGAAGTAAGTTATTAGCAAAAAAAGAAAAAAAAGAAATGAGCATTAAAATGATGTATAACATAACCACACTTAAGAATGTATTCCAATATCAAATGGCAAAGTTCAACAATGCAAAACTGCAATTACTTTTGCACCAACCAAATACTTTCCCCAGAAGTTAATCCACTGTGGTTAAACAGCAATAAACTACAATAGGCAGATGTCAGTTTTGCCCTTTTAGTTTAGCAAGAATTATATCCTCTGTATCAGAGATAACACATAGTCAAGTATACCACCATGAAAGATGAGCTGCAATGAAAAATACACTCATCAAGCAAAACCACAGCATCAAGCAAAACCACACACATCAAGCAAAACTTCTACTTTTCATATAAGGACAATGATAAGATTAATAATACTAATAACAGAAGTGCAAGTAAATGTTTAATTTAAAAGTCAACATTATAACAAATGTTACAAAACTTAACAGGAATTCTCCAAATTCCAAAAATTATGGTTTTAATGGAGTATTATTTTCCTACACAGGAAAATGTGTAATACTTTCTTTTAAAAAGTTTAATTCTCAGGATGCTTCATGCTATGAAGCACCTGAACATTTTAGCACCATAAAAATTAGTAGTGGTATGACAGCTTGATTGGGCTTTCCAGGTGGCCCAGTGGGTGAAGAATCTGCCTGCAATGCAGGAGAAGTGGGTTCAGTCCCCAGGTCAGGAAGATCCCGTGGAGGAGGGCATGGCAACCTACTCCAGTTTTTTGCCTGGAGAATCCCATGAGCCTGGCAGGCTTACAGTCCATAGGATCTCAAAGAGTTGGACATGACTAAAACCTCTGAGTATGCATACACTGACCAGCTTGATTATAACCAACATTTTTTTCTTCACTCTACCGAATCTTTTCTTCATAGCAATGTCTTAATGTGCAGTTAAACATAGGTTTGGGGGTTATATCAACATGTTCCCCCATAAGTTCTCTTGAGAGCAGGGACTGTGCCTGTTCTTCACATGCTTGTGTGTCCAGAGCTAGCACATGCTGAACCTGAGTAGCCACTCGAGTATTTGTTGAATACATAAATGAAGTCAAGGACAGGGGAAGGTAATGCATCAGTTTCAGGTAACTGCACATCAGTCTGAGGTATCTGTGCTTAATTCCAGTGGAGACAATTTTAAAGCCTGTTTCTCATCTCACTGTTCTTTTGCTTGACCTACTCAATCCACACATTCAAGAATAGAGAGCCCCTCTGGCTCCTTCCAATTGATAGGACATCATCTATACCTATTTCATTTTGCCTGGGGTAGGGTAGATGTGAACAGTGATGATGTGATTGAACATATATTACTGTGGCAGTAGATGACACCCTCCTCTCCCCTCTCAAGCACATACCTCTTCTCTACAATTTTAAATGTAACTTGATTTTCCCCAATCCCTGGGATAACTGTCCCATTTATCTCAGCCTAAAAATAGACCAGGATCTGGTCACAAGCCAGCCAGTTCTAGGACCTTGCTAGAAACTTCCTTAACTGTTCAGTGAGCAGCAAGAACAGAAGTGTAAGGGCCACTGTCTGTTTATATCATACTGCTAGACTGGGCAGCTTTTTGTAAGGTGAGTGCATAAAATCTCTCTTATTCATGTAATTAGAGTTGCCAGGTAAAATGCAAGATGTCCAATTCTATATGAATTTCAGATAAGGAATAATTTTTAGCATAAGTATGTCACATGTAATATTTGAGATATACTGAAATTATTATTCATTGCTTATCTGAAATTCAAATTTAATAAGCATCATGTATTTTTATTTGCAAAATCTGGCAACTCTAAATGTAATACAACCCAACTTCAGAAGATCAAACCCCACGATATCTACTTGCTTTTATTATGAATTGATCCTTCTATCATTTGTTGCAAACTAATAATATTGAATATAACTATTAAAATACAACTGTATAACACAGGGAGCTTCCCTGGTGGCTCAGACAGTAAAGAATCTGCCTGCAATGTGGGAGACCCAGTTTCAATCCCT
The DNA here is from genome assembly GCA_006408695.1 of Aepyceros melampus. Lineage (NCBI taxonomy): Eukaryota > Metazoa > Chordata > Mammalia > Artiodactyla > Bovidae > Aepyceros > Aepyceros melampus. Next base: position 229,830 of record SJXQ01012944.1, on the reverse strand, counting down.
AGGTCAGGAAGATCCCCTGGAGAAGGGAATGGCAACCCACTCCAGTATTTTTGCCTGGAGAATCCCATGGACAGAGGAGCCTGGCAGGCTGCAGTCCTTGGGGTCTCAAAGAGTTGGGACACAACTGAGTGACTAACACCAGAGAAAGCAATGGCACCCTACTTCAGTACGCGTGCATGGAAAATCCCATGGATGGAGGAGCCTGGTGGGCTTCAGTCCATGGAGTAGCTAGGAGTCGGACACAACTGAGCGACTTCACTTTTACTTTTCACTTTCATGCATTGGAGAAGAAAATGGCAACCTGCTCCAGTGTTCTTGCCTGGAGAATCCCAGGGACGGGGGAGCCTGGTGGGCTGCAGTCTCTGAGATCGCACAGAGTCGGACACGACTGAAGCGACTTAGCAGCAGCAGCAGCAGCAGCAGCAGCAGAGTGACTAACACACACGTATAACAGAAATATTTTATCAACTTCAGTGACCATTTGAGCTTGGCCCTTTTTGATATAGGCATTTATATTAAAAAAAAAAACAAAAAGCCAGTGTACTTAGCTTAAAAATGGCAAGTGAAATTGGACTCCTGAGTAATCTCTCCAGTACATAGAGTATGTGGAAGAAGAGGGAGAAAAAGTAAAAAATTTATATTTTTCTTACCTAGGCCCAGAAAATTCTGTGTATTAGCATGCATATTCAGAAAGCCTTGAAACTCTGTTTTGAAAACTTCATTCTGGAAAAACCAAGATATGGAAATTGCTTAACACGAGAACTCTTACTTAATTGCTCACCGTGAGTTGAATGCCAATTAAACATAAAATTCCCAGCAATCATTTACTCTGATTTCTATTTTTCTTGGCCCTGATATCACTAAAGAAAAATAAAGAATCTTAAAAACTAACTAAATATTTAAGGAAATGTTCAAACGTTAGAAATTGTTTTAAAAAAGAAAACTGAGAAAACGCTAAGCCCCTTCTCACACATTTACTAAATTTTAGCATATAATATTAAGAGCTATATATGAATACCAGGTGGTTCAGATAGCAAAGAATCTGCCTGCAATGTAAGAGACCCAGGTTCGATCCCTGGGTCAGGAAGATCCCCTTGAGAAGGGAGTGGCTACCCATTCTAGTATTCTTGCCTAGAGAATTCCATGAACAGAGGAGCCTGGTGGGCTACAGTCCTTGGGGTCACAAAGAGCCAGACAGGACTGAGTGACTAAGACACAGATAAGAGATATTAATTTAGACAAAGATCAATGTGTCAAATATATGTGTAATTTAACTGTAATGTCATCTAAGTTTTAAAGAATCAGGTATTTATTGGTCATTTCAAACAGACAACAGCCAATTTGGGGGAATAAGAAGAAATATCTAATTGCAAATTCCTCCAACAGAATCTAGGACATATGTCCTTTCTAAATAGTTTTATTAGGTATGATTGAAATACCATAAAATTCACCTTTTTAAAGTTCACAATGGAGTGGCTTTTAGTATATTTACAAAGTAGTGCAACCATCACCACTAATTCAGAACATGTTCATTACCCCAAAGGGAAACTCCACTCACATCAGCAGTCGGCGCCCAATCCTCCCACCTTTTAGCTCCTGGCCACCGATCATCTATTTACTGTCTCTGGATTTGCCCCTTCTGGACATTTCATCTGGGTTCAGTTCAGTTTCATCACTCAGTCGTGTCCAACTCTTTGCGACTCAATAGACCACAGCACGCCAGGCTTCCCTGTCCATCACCATCTCCCAGAGCTTGCTCAAACTCGTATCCATCAAGTCAGTGATGCCATCATCCAACCATTCATCCTTTGTTGTCCTCTTCTCCTCCTGCCTTCGATCTTTCCCAGCATCAGGGTCTTTTCCAATGAGTCAGGTCTCTGGATCAGGTGGCCAAAGTATTCATATGGGTGGAATCACATAATATGTGGTCTTCTTCATTTTAAAGTGTTTTCAAAGTTTATCCTTGTTGTAGCATGTATCCTCTATACTTTTCTTAGACCAAATTATGTTCTGCTGTATGGACAAGACTACATTTTGCTTATCCATTCTTCAGTTAATAGGCATTTGGGTTTTTTCCACTTTGGGGCTATTACGAATAATGCTGCTATTAAAATTTATGTACAAATTTTTGTGTGGATATACGTTTTCATTTCTCTTGGGTATATATACCTATTAGTGAAATTTCTGGGTTATGTAACTATTTATGTTTAATATTGTGAGGAACGTCCAGATTTTTTCCAAAGCAACTGACCATTTTACATTCCTATCAGCACTGAAAGAGGGTTCCAGTTTTTTCCATATCTTTGCCAATCCCTGTTATTATCTTTTTTAAAAAAATTATAGCCATACAAGTGGGTGTAATGGCTTCCCATTATGGTTTTATTTGCAATTCCATAATGGCCTTTGTCACCCTGCTTATTTAACTTATACAGAGTACATCGTGAGAAATGCTGGGCTGGATGAAGCATAAGCTGAAATCAAGATTGCCGGGAGAAATATCAATAACCTCAGATACACAGATAACACCGCTTTTATGGCAGAAAGTGAAGAAGAACTAAAGAGCCTCTTGATGAAAGTCAAAGAGGAGAGTGAAAAAGTTGCCTTAAAGCTCAACATTCAGAAAACTTAAATCATGGCATCTAGTCCCATCACTTCATGGCAAATAGATGGGGAAACAGTGGCCGACTTTATATTTTTGGGCTCCAAAATCACTGCAGATGGTGATTGCAGCCATGAAATTAAAAGACCCTTACTCCTTGGAAGGAGTTATGACCAACGTAGACAGCATATTAAAAAGCAGAGACATTATTTTGTCAACAAAGGCCATCTAGTCAAGGCTGTGGTTTTTCCTAACTAGTCATGTATGGATGTGAGAGTTGAACTATAAAGAAAGCTGAGCACAGAATTGATGCTTTTGAACTGTGGTGTTGGAGAAGACTCTTGAGAGTCCCTTGGACTGCAAGAAGATCCAACCAATCCATCCTAAAGGAGATATCAGTCCTGGGTATTCATTGGAAGGACTGATGTTGAAGCTGAAACTCCAATATTTTTGCCACCTGATGCAAAGAGCTGACTCATTTGAAAAGACCCTGATGTTGGGAAAGATTGAGGGCAGGAGGAGAAGGGGATGACAGAGGATGAAATGGTTGGATGGCATCACTGACTCAATGGACATGAGTTTGGGGAAACTCTGGGTATTGGTGATGGACAGGGAGGCCTGGCATGCTGCAGTTCATGGGGTCGCAAAGAGCTGAACACAACTGAGAGACTGAACGGAACTGAATGGTCTTTGATGTTGAGCATCTTTTTCATGTGCTTACTGGCCAGTTGTACATCTTCTTTGGAGAAATGTCTATTCAGATCCTTTGTCTATCCAAAAACTATTTGTCTTTTTATTGCTGAGTTGTAAGAGTTCTTTACATATTTTAGACACAAGTCCCTTATCAGATTATGACTTGTATATATGTTTTCTTATTTCGTGAGTTTTCATTTTCTTGATCATATCCTTTGAATTACAATTTTAAAATTCTGATGTGGTCTAATTACTTATTTTTTCTTGGGTTACTTGTTTCTTTGGTGCCATTTCTGAAAAATCCCTCCTAATCCAAAGTTGGGGAAGGCAATGGCAACCCACTCCAGTGCTCTTGCCTGGAAAATCCCATGGATGGAGGAGCCTGGTAGGCTGCAGTCCATGGGGTCACTAAGAGTTGGACATGGCTGAGCAACTTCACTTTCACTTTTCACTTTCATGCATTGGAGAAAGAATGTTCTCTCTTGGAGAATCCCAGGGACGGGGGGAACCTGGTGGGCTGCTGTCTATGGTGTCGCACAGAGTCGGACACGACGAAGCAACTTAGCAGCAGCAGCAATCCAAAGTTACAAAGATTTACTCCTCCTGTATTACTTGTAAGAATTTTATAGTCTTAAACTCTTACATTTAGGTTTATTATCTGTTTTAAATTAAGTTTTATATATGTGTGTATGCTCAACCCTGCCAGGCTCTTTTGTCTGAAATTTTCCAGGCAAGAATACTGGAGTGGGTTGCCATTTCCTACTCCAAGGGATCTTCCTGACCCAGTGATTGAACCATGTCTCTTGCTTCTCTTGCATTGCAGGCAGATTCTTTACCACTGTGCCACCTGGGAAGCCCAAGTTTTGTGTATGGTAAGAATTAAGCTTCCAACTTTATTCTTTTGCATGTGAACATCTAGTCATCTCAGCACCATTTTTTTTAAAGACTGTTCTTCTCTTCCATTGAATTGCTAATATATGGAAGTACAACAGATTTTTGTATGTTGACCTTGTATCCTGCAAATTTGCTTAACTTGTTTATTATCTCAAATGGTTTTTTGATAAGTTTCTTAAAAGTTCTAAGTACAAAATCATGTCAGGGGCTAAAATAGTTTTATTTCTTCCTTTTCAATCCACATGCCTTTTATTTCTTTTTTTTAACCTAATTACCTTGGCTAGAACCTCGAACACAATGTTGAATAGAAGCAGTAAAAGGAGACAGCTTGTCTTGTTCCTAATATTGCTCGTGTGCTCAGTTGCTTCAATCCGGGTCTGACTCTGCGACCCTATGGACTGTAGCCTGCCAGGCTTCTCTGTCCATGGGATTATCCAGGCACGAATAAGAATGGATTGCCATGTCCTCCTCCAGGGGATCTTCCCGACTTAGGGATCAAACCCATGTCTCCCACATCTCCTGCATTGCTGGCAGATTATACACCCATTAAACCACTGGGAAGCCCGTTTCCAATATTAGTCACCATTAAATACTATGTTAACTGAGTTTTATAAGATTCTCTTATCAGGTTGCAGAACTTCCTTTTTATTCCTATAATGTTTTTATCATGAAAAGATGGTGATTTTATCAAATGTTTTTTCTTTGTATGTTGAGATGATAATATGGTTTTTGTCCTTTATTCTACTAATGTGATTTTCATATGTTAAATCAATCTTTCATTTCTGCAATAAATCCTACTCGGTCATGGTGTTTAATCTTTTTTATATATTGCTGGATTCACTTTGCTAGTATTTTGTTGAGTTGTTGTTGTTTTTTAACTGTACTCATAGAGATATTGGTTTTTATTTTTCCGGTGATATTTTTGTCTGGTTTTGGTGTCAGAGTAATACTGGCCTTACAAAATGAGATGGCAGTCCAGCAACTATTTTTTGGAAGCGTTTGTGAAGGATTAGTGCTAATTCTTTTTTAAACATTTGGTAGAATTCCCTAGGGAAGTCATCTGGCCCGGGCTTTTCTTTGTAGGAAGATTTCCATTACTGATTCAATCTCTTGTTCGAATTCTATTCAGATTTTCTATTTCTTCTTGATTCAATTTTGGTAGTTTGGGTATTTCTAGGAATCATCTTGGTTGTCTAATTTGTTGGCATGTTGATAGTATTCCCTTTTAATTCTATTTCTGTAAGATCATAATAGCTTCTCATTCCTGATTTTAGTAATGTGAATCTTATCTCTTTTTTCTTTGTCAGTTCAGCTGACTTGTCAATTTTGTTGATATTTTCAAAGAACAAAGTTTTGTTTTTTTTGTTTATTCTATCGTTTTTTATTTGTTTCAGTTCAGTTCAGTCGCTCAGCTGTGTCCAACTCTTTGTGACCCCATGGACTGCAGCACGCCAGGCCTCCCTGTCCATCACCAACTCCTGGAGTTTACTCAAACTCATGTCCATTGAGTCAGTGATGCCATCCAACCATCTCACCTTCTGTTGTGCCCTTCTCCTCCTGCCCTCAATCTTTCCTAGCATCAGGGTCCTTTCCAGTGAGTCAGTTCCTCACTTTAGGTGGCCAAAGTATTGGAGTTTCAGCTTCAACATCAGTCCTTACAATGAACATTCAGGACTGATTTCCTTTAGGATGGACTGGTTGGACTCCTTGCAGTCCAAGGGACTCTCAAGAGTCTTCTGCAACACCACAGTTCAAAAGCATCAATTCTTCTGCACTCAGCTTTCTTTGTAGTCCAACTCTCACATCCATACATGACTACTGGAAAAACCATAGCCTTGACTAGCCGGACCTTTGTTGGCCCTTTTGTTTGTTTACTTTATTTATTTCTGCTCTAGTTTTTATTATTTCCTTGCTTCTGCTTGCTTTGGGTTTGGTCTTCTTTTTCTAATATGTTAAAGTAGAAGTTTTGCTAACTGATTTGAAATCTTCCTTTTTTAATGTAGATATTTACAGCTATTAATTTCTTTCTAAGCACTGTTTTAGCTGCATCTCGTAAGTTTGTGTGTGTTGTGTGTTTTCATTCACTGCAAGGTGCTGTTTAATTTTCCTTGTGATTTCTTCCCTGGCCCATTAGTAATTTAAGAGTGTATTGTTTACTTTCCACATATTGTGAACTTCCTAAAATTCTTTCTGTTATTGATTTCTAATATATTTTTTAAAGAGGGCACTTTTTCACAGGTTTTGAAGTGAGTTTCCAGCTTGTGAAGTAATTGAATTCAGTAAAGTCAGAATTACATTTGTTACTAGAATTTTCAAATCACATCCAACGTACTCTCCAGACATTTGGTTCAAGTTTTCCATGCATAATTCTTCATGATGAATGAAGAAATTCAGTTTGAAATAACCATTAATGGAGTGAAAGTGAACAGAAATCCTCAATGGCCAGGATTATTCATTCGATATTTACTCAGCGGTATCTTCTGTGCTATTCAATGCCGACTATCTGGGTTTTGTATATTTGAAGTTTTCTTGATGAAATTATCATGAACCAGCTGTTTTTACTTATTTTAAATTTTAGGTTTCCACATGAATAAGCCCTGGTGAGTGGTATGAGAAATTGTTTAAACAGTTATTGTTTATTGCACTGGATATGTAGTCACATAGCCAAAATTTCTTTTCCAGAAATAGTTCCATGGATATATAAGATTTATTGAGCATCTTCAGTTGCTAAATACCATTTAGAAAATAAAACTGGGCAATGCCCCTTCCCCAAAGTAAAATGTGATCAAGGGGAACAAGAAAATGCTTTAATAAAGAGGTCAAATATAAATTGTCATTATGGGTTCAGTGGTAATTGAGAACAGCCTCCTAGAAAATGAACAGACCACAGCATGTGTTTATAAACTTGTTTCCCCTCTCTTCTGAACAAACCACATGAACTCAGGATGTAAATATAATCAGTATTCTCGGCTACAGACCTCACTTAAGTTGAAGCTGGTCAAGTACTGGTCAAGTACCTGGCTATCCATGAGCTTGCCAGAAAATAATCATTGTTCAAATCACAAAATGGTAAAGCCCACTGGATCTCAGAAGTCAGTTGGTCAGATCTCTTCACCATTCATGGTTTATTTTGACTACTATTAAATCAATAGCATCAACAAGATATCCTGGCTCACTAGTTGTTGGGTGAAAGAATCTTCCTGAAATGTCTCTGCTCAGGATTTCCTTTTCTCTGTCATTTCAGGTCAAGCCTCCTTTATCTGCCTATCAAGTCCCTCCATGATTTGTCTTCACCATATCTAGAATTAGATTTCGTGTTACTCCTCATCATACACCCACCAAGTAGGCTGGTAGCCCATTTTCCCTACACACCCATATGTTCACACTACTCTACCAAATCCTACACATACTCTGAGGTCCACTTCATCCATCAAAATCCTGTATATATTCTGAGATCCATTTCTTCCATGAGCCCCCTTTCCGACAACTTTAGGCCACATTAGTTTTCCTTTCCTAAGATTTCTGTTATGGTTACAGTTAGCATCATAGTTTACCATTTAAATGTTTAATATTTCAGTATCTCCATGTAGTTTTAAGAAGTACCTCACATACTTTTTTTTTAATATAACAATTCTGGTTGGCCAGAATTACTATTTTTTCACTTGAGTAATGTGTTTGGAGTATTTACAATGTGCCAATACTCTAGGGAGACACAAGGGAAATAATAGTGAGTAAAAAAAAAGAAGACTTGACCAATGTTCATGGTACTTACAGGAGAGAGACAAACTTTAATCAGATAATCATGCAAGTATAAGATTACAACAATACTAATAGTTGCTAACATTTTTTGAGCATTTATTATGTGGCTGGTACTGTTCCAAATCCTTTACTGATAACCTCATTTCATGTTCTTAATCACCCTATGAACAAAGTACTGTTATTCTATATTGCACATGAGGAAAATTACAGTTATGGCACATAAGTGTGTAATAACTCAGTATCCACATATAACAAAATCTTTTTGGTAGAATCCTTAGATCAGTGACTAACTTGTAGTAAACATGTCTGAGTATTAGCTATTATGATGGTGAGAGATTAAAATCCTATTGGGAGAATCCTGTTAGAGACATTTAAGTAGGAGCTATGGTCTGAAGGAGAGGCAGGTGTGAATGAGGCCAAGTGAGTGGTTGGGTGGCTGTTTTCTAAGCAAAGGTAGCAGCACAGGCAAAGGCTAGGGGGAGGGGAGAACAGAGAGTGGGGGTGAGGGAGACCTAGAAGGCAGCCATTGTGATTGAAGCACAGATGGGATGGGGAGCATGATGTTAGATGAGGATGCAACTGAAAAGCTGCTAGATTCTGCAGGGGCCTGGCCATGTTGAAGATGTTAGTTTTTATGTAAAAGTCACTGAGGGGTTTTTAACAGGAGCTTATATGATCAGATATGAATTTTATGTGATTATTTTGGCTACTAAGAGGAGAAAGGATTGAAGGAGGCTAAGAGTGGATTAAAGCAGATGTTAGGAAGATTTTCCAGTAGTACAGGGGAGAGAAGATGGTAACTTAGACAAGTCTGTCCGTCTAGTCAAGGCTATGGTTTTTCCAGTGGTCATGTATGGATGTGAGAGTTGGACTGTGAAGAAAGCTGAGCGCCAAAGAATTGATGCTTTTGAACTGTGGTGTTGGAGAAGACTCTTGAGAGTCCCTTGGACTGCAAGGAGATCCAACCAGTCCATTCTGAAGGAGATCAGCCCTGGGATTTCTTTGGAGGGATGATGCTAACGCTGAAACTCCAGTACTTTGGCCACTTCATGCGAAGAGTTGACTCATTGGAAAAGACTCTGATGCTGGGAGGGATTGGGGGCAGGAGGAGAGGGGACAACAGAAGATGAGATGGCTGGATGGCATCACTGACTCGATGGATGTGAATATGAGTGAACTCTGGGAGCTGGTGATGGACAGGGAGGCCTGGCATGCTGCGATTCATGGAGTCTCGGAGTCGGACACAACTGAGCGACTGAACTGAACTGAACTGAATGAAAGTAGAGTTAGAAGTAACTAGGTTTATATAAAAAGATAGAATTTGTTAATGGATTAGAGAGATTAGGGGTTGAGGGACAAAACATCAGGGAAATGCCTAGGTTTTTGTATTACTATTCCCTGAAATAAAATTCATAGAGAAGGCCAGGTTTTGAGGAAGAAAATCATGGGTTCAATTATCAGTATCAGTTCAATTATATATACATTGAATTTGAGATCTCTCTGAGACTTCCAAGAAGCAATGACAAGTAATTGGAACTCAGACGCATGGTCAAGGCCGAGGTCATTAATATAGAGGTGATGGTAAAGTTTTAGGCATGGACAAGAATATTCAGAAATATTAAGCAGAAAGAAAAGAATAGAAGGCCAAGAGCCAAGCTTTGAGAGATGCTTGAAGTTAATGCTTGAGTAGAGGAGGATATGCTTATAAGGAGTCAGAAGAAGTAATCAGAAGTTTAAGAAAACTGGGAGAGTATTGTCCTGGAAGCTGGGAGAAGACAGCATCTCAAAAAAGAAGAGTGATCAGTTGTGTCAGTTGTTGGAAAGTCATTAAGATAAGTGGGAAATGTTGGGTTTGTTGACACCAAGATTTTATCAGTGAGACAGAAGTGACCTTAATCAGAGTTTCTTCAGGGGTGTGATAATGTGGGGCTGCAGAGAACTGGCTGAACGGTGAGTGGAAGGAAAGGAAATGAAGGCAGTTAGAGGAGCAGCTAGAAGGGAACCTAGGATCTAAGAAGGGTTTTGTTTTGTTTCTTTAGCAGGAAAAAAAAAAATGAGATTGTTTAAAACTTTTGAGAAGGATCCAGAGGGAAAAAATTTGAAAAAGATATATAGATGAAACCAGACTACAGTCTTCAGGAAAGTGTCCTGAGAAGACAGGGTGGAAGGAATCCAAAGCACAGGCAAAGAATTTGGCTCTAATTAAGAGGAAAGACAGCTTTCCATTACAACAGAAGGGAAGGAAAACAGAATGGGTACAGGTGAAAGTAGGACTATAAGTTTAGTAGTAAGAAGATGGGAAATGCCCATGTGATAGTTCCTATTTTCTCAGGCAAGTCAATTGAACTTCTACTGGAGAGAATTTATCTTGCCTTGTTATCAGGTACAGTTTACATAAGTCATAAAATTCCTCAAAAGCCATAAAAGGCTAGAATCAGATAACCTGGAAAGGTCTGCTCTGAAGAACGTGTAGCTTTCCATTGAAAACATCAGTTGTATTTTTTGCTTATTTCAGATTTCAGTACATTTGCCACCCCATAGGTTTGTGGGACCTGAGAGTAGAAGCAGCACCATTTGGGTGGGACAGCAGGAAAATAGTGTCCTCAAGGGAGAGTCAGATTTTAATAATGATAAGAAATTGAAGGGAAATTTTGACAACATGAGGGCTTTTGCAGGCTGCGGATAATAAGTTCCAGAGGGCGGAGTGGAAGAGTTTGGAAGGTAAGGTGAGGCTGAGAGAAAGGCAAGGATGTAGAGAGTAATATAGGCATAATACATTAGCACGTTGATTCTCAGTGGGGGAGGGGGTTGCCCTTCACACCTAAGCTTGTCAGATAAAACACCAGCAGTTAATTTTTGGATTTCAAATAAGAATAGAAGTTTAATGATCCAAAAAGATACTTGCACCCCAGTATTCATTGCAGCACTGTTTACAATAACCAAGACATGGAAAGCAACCTAAATGTCCATTGACAAAGGAATGGATAAAGAAGAATGTGGTACATATATACAGTGAAATATTACTCATCATTAAAAAGAATGAAGCAATGCCATTGCCACAACATGGATGTACCTAGAGGGTGTCATACTGAGTGAAGTAAATCAGACAGAGAAGGAGAAATATCATATGACACACCTTATATATGAAATCTAAAAAGAAATGATACAAATGAACTTCCAAAACAGAAACAGATTCAGACTTCTTAAAGGAGCCTATGGTTGCCAGGGAGGAGTGGCGAAGAATTGAAGGAAGGGATAGAGTGTTTGGGATATATATAAAATGGATCCCTGCTATATTTAAAATGGATGACCAACAAGGACCTGCTGTACAGCACATGGAACTCTGCTCAACATTATGTGGCAGCCTGGATGGGAGGGGCATTTGCAGGGGAATGGATGCGTGTATACGTATGGCTGAGTTCCTTTGCTGTTCACCTGAAACAATCGGCTTTGTTAATCAGCTGTACCCCAGTACAAAAGAAAAGTTTAAAACACAAAGAATAGAGGTTTAAAAAAACAAGTATGTCATGTAGTTTTTATTTTGCTAAATCTGGCAACCCTAAGGGAACGTTTGTCAATGTTATACTGTCCTAATATATTATGTGCAATCACAAAAAATATTAAAATATAAAAACTAAAGAATGAGGACTTCCCTGGTGGTAGTGTGAATAAGAATCCGCCTGCCAATGCAGGGGACATGGGTTCGATCCCTGGTCCAGGAAGATTCCACATGCTGAGGAGCAACTAAACCTGTGCACCACAGCTACTGAGCCCAAACTCTAGAGTCCTTGAGCCACAGCTACTGAAGCCCAAATGCCTAACAGCCCGTGCTCCACAGCAAGAGAAGCTATCTTAATGAGAAGCCCCCACTTGCCACAACTAGAGAAAGCCCATCAGCAGCAACACAGACCGAGTGCAACCAAAAAAACTAAAGGATGAGATGAAACTGAAATAAACACACTATTGTAAAATATAAAATTTTGTTTATTATCTATACAAAAAGTCCTTTTTACTCCCATGAACATTATTTTTTAAATCAAGGGCAATCTGATTGCTTTGCTTTTGAAATGGTGGTTAACACTATGATGTTATGATTTCAAAAGTTTGTCCCTATGATCTGAGTACTACTTGGTTTTAATGGAAATGAAACTCACAAAAATATATAAAGGATCCAAGTGAAAAAATACCTGGTTGGGCTTATTCAAACATAAAACATTTTTCAGTCCCATTGAATTTTATTGAAATTCATCTAGTTAAGTCTTATCTTCTGTGATATCAATCAGTCACATTTGCAAATTAATCAATAGATGTTGTGTTTTTAGCAAATATATTTAAAATTCACTGAATCTCTTTTATTTGGAAGATTCTTAAACACAGTAGAAAACTATTTCCAAGGTTTTACGCATGTGAATATGAACATTTTATAAGTGACAATCTTCTATGTTTTTTGGCAAGAAAAATAGAAACACTTCTAAATATCATTTTTCAAAATATTTGTTTACAATAGCTTTCAAAAAGCAGTTATTTGTCATTCATTACACTATCAAGTTTCTCTGGAAGGAAGAGAATTTAAAACATTATTTTTTCACATCTATTCTGCTGCATACTGCTATCATCATCAAAAAAGTCAGCAAATTTGAATGCTTATTTTTTTGTAAAAAGAAAAGTATGTTACCCCTCACCACTGTCTTCCCCAGCAGGGAAAAAGAAAAAGAAATGTGAGTTATTTATAGGTTCTGACAACTATTTTAGTACTCTAACAACAAACACTGAGCAAATCTGAGTGAAGCCAAATATCTTTGTCATCAATCCCCTTTCACCATAAACTACTGAATCATAAAGATTCTATCACCTGCCAAGGCAGGGAAAATAGTTGATCCCTGGTCCAGGAACTGAGATCCCAATGCCATGGGCCAGCTAAGCCCAATGCACTGCAACTACTGTAGCCCACTTGCCTAGAGCCTGTGCTCCACAAGAGAAACCACCGCAAAGAGAAGCCCATGCACCACAGCTGGAGAGTAACCCCCACAACTAGAGAAAGCTCGCGAGCAGTAACGAAGAGCCTGTGGGCCGCAACAAAGATCCAGCACAGCCGTAATGTATAAAGAAAGAATGAAAAAAAAAAAAAGAATGAGTTATAAAGACTCTGCTACATCAAGGTCTTGGTTCTACAAAATTGAGCACATTGATGACATTGCTTAAACACAAAAAATAGAATATGGTGAACACTATCAATCTGTTTGCACTGTGGAGCTCCTATGTCTCCCTGAAGATACTGAGATGACCCATAGCCAGCTGGCATCTAGACCAAATAAGGATGCCAGAGTCTATTTGTATATTAAATAGTAGCAAAGCTGAATTTTTTCTATTTTTTTTTTAGATTTAAAAAGTATGAATATAAATCTAGCATTTTCTGTTAACATCCCAGTAGACCATCATGCACCCTGGATGTGCCCGTTCTACTCCACTGTGGGGACCATTACACCAGAGGAAGGGGTAGCTGGAGACCATTCCTATTTCTTTGCTGAGATGGATGAAGTGAAGACAGGTGCAGACTGAAGTCAGAAAGACCTGGGTTAGAGCTTCCTAAAATAGCTCCATTGTTCATCAGCTGTACAGTCTTGTGCAAGTTATATAATCTCTGGGCTTCTGTTCCTGTATCTGTAAAATGGGATAGTATTGTAAAGTGGAGATAATAACTCCTCATAGAACTGATGGGAGGATTAAATAAAATATCGTTGTTAATACAACCATACCACCTTTCCTAAACCCTCGTAAACTGAGCACACTCCTCAAGTCCTTGCCCTTAGCCTTGGCCTCTCCATCCACTTCACCGGGATCATGGAGGCCATTGGTTGACAACTTCTTCAATTTCAGGTCTTTTCATGGCAAAGCTCCCCTTACCCAAGCACAGTGCTTTCCCTGTGCTCTAGAACCATCTCATGTTATCTCCTCATGTACCTTGTTCCATGAAATATCCTCTCTTTCTTATATATGTTAACCCATCCAATTCTATTGGCTTTTCCCCCTAAGTTGGCAAATATGTTCAAGTGTCTCCCAACACTGGAAAAAACTTGTAAACTGAAAAAAATTTGTAAACCAAGATAATAAGTTAAAATCGTATTTCTGCTCTTCCTCAATGTCTGAGAGGAAACCATGAATAACAGTTTAACTCTACCCCATTATTTAAAATCTCTGCATAGCACAGTGTTCTATGGTCAGTAAATATCTCTTGAGTATCTATTTGTTCTATGCACTGAGGGTATAGCATTGAACAAGTTAGATAATCTCTGTCCTTCCCTGCTTTACTTTCCAAAGGGCACAAAAAGTCAATAAGGTAAACTATATTATATGTTGTATGATGATAACTACTTTGAGATTTAAATAAGGTGGAAAGAGAAAGCATCACCAAGAAAAGTAACATTTGAATAAAGACTAAAAGGAGGTAAAGGAGAAACCCTCAGGGATATCTGGGGAAAGAGCCTAGCAAGCAGAGAAAATAGCAAGTGCAAATGTCCTGAGGCAGGAAGAATGCTTGCCATGGAGTTATAGTTAGAATTATCTGTAGGCAATGTTATTTACCTCTCACATTCAGTTCAAGGTCCTCCCTGCGTATATTGAAACCAAGGACTAAATTGTAGAGAATTCATTGAAATTGTCGTGGAACTAAGATCCCACAAGCTGCATGGCACGGCCACTGTCTTCTGTCCTCCATGGTTTCTGGTGAAAAGTAGTAGGCTGTTTTGTTTTTTTTTAAAGATGTATTTATTTATTTATTGTTCATCGACTGTGGTGGGTCTTTGTTGCTGCACTTGGGCTTTCTCTAGTTGCAGCAAGGAGAGTTATTCTCTAGTTGCTGTGTACAGGCTTCTCATTGAAGTGGCTTCTCTTGTTGTAGAGCACAGGCTGTTGGCACGCAGGCTTGAGTACTTGCAGTGCGTGGGCTCGGTAAGTGAGGGCACACAGGCTTAGCTGTTCCATGGCATGTGGGGTCTTTGTGGACCAGGGATCAAACTGATGTTTCTTACATTGCAAGGAAGATTCTTAACCACTGGACCACAAGTTCAGTTCAGTTCAGTCGCTCAGTCATGTCCGACTCTTTGAGATCCCATGAATCGCAGCATGCCAGGCCTCCCTGTCCAAGCCGAGGTTCGCCCAAGCGGGAAGGGGCACTCTTGCTATTTGGACTCCAGTCTTACTTCTCTTCCACTCTCCTGTACAAGTGTGCTGTGAATCTCAAGAAGAAGATGTTTCCCAGTCATGTTTAATCAAGCCCAGGAAGACACAACTCATCATTTCAGCCATGATTCTGCAGCCCAGCATAAACAGAACTTCCTCAGAGGCTGGGGCCTGCACAAAGCTTATTCCCAGCTGATAAGCCATTCCTTCCTGCTCATATATAAGGAGATTTTTCAGGAGGACACTTGCTCCATTTCATTTGTGAATGAAGTACAGAATCGGGGCATTTACTGCAATAGTCATTCCCAGGAAATATTCTCGTAAAGACAAGATTAAAAGAGGGTTAAACTCAGAACTTCAAAATCAAGTCAACAATGCTCCCTCCCAATCATGAGTCTCCAAGACCACCCCTGAGGGGGACCAGCACGGAGTTTGGTCCTTAAGAAGGAATTGATATATACACATTCAGTTCAGTTCAGTTCAGTCACTCAGTTGTGTCCGACTCTTTGCGACCCCATGAATCGCAGCACGCCAGGCTTACCTGTCCATCACCAACTCCCAGAGTTCACTCAAACTCACATCCATTGAGTCCGTGATGCCATCCAGCCATCTCATCCTCTGTCGTCCCCTTCTCCTCCTGCCCCCAATCCCTCCCAGCATCAGAGTCTTTTCCAATGAGTCAACTCTTCGCATGAGGTGGCCAAAGTACTGGACTTTCAGCTTTAGCATCATTCCTCCAAAGAAATCCCAGGGTTGATCTCCTTCAGAATGGACTGGTTGGATCTCCTTGCAGTCCAAGGGACTCTCAAGAGTCTTCTCCAACACCACAGTTCAAAAGCATCAATTCTTTGGTGCTCAGCCTTCTTCACAGTCCAACTCTCACATCCATACATGACTACTGGAAAAACCATAGCCTTGACTAGACGGACCTTTGTTGGCAAAGTAATGTCTCTGCTTTTGAATATGCTATCTAGGTTGGTCATAACTTTTCCTCCAAGGAGTCAGCGTCTTTTAATTTCATGGCTGCAGTCACCATCTGCAGTGATTTTGGAGCCCCCAAAAAATAGTCTGACACTGTTTCCACTGTTTCCCCACCTATTTCCCATGAAGTGATGGGACCAGATGCCATGATCTTCATTTTCTTAATGTTGAGCTTTAAGCCAACTTTTTCACTCTCCTCTTTCACTTTCATCCAGAAGCTTTTTAGTTCCTCTTCACTTGCTGCTATAAGGGTGGTGTCATCTGCATATCTGAGGTTATTGATCCTTCTCCTGGCAATCTTGATTCCAGCTTGTGCTTTTCTAGCTCAGCGTTTCTCATGATGTACTCTGCATAGAAGTTAAATAAGCAGGGTGACAATATATAGCCTTGACGTACTCTTTTTCCTATTTGGAGCCAGTCTGTTGTTCCATGTCCAGTTGTAATTCTTGCTTCCTGACCTGCATACAGATTTCTCAAGAGGCAGGTCAGGTGGTCTGGTATTCCCATCTCTTTCAGAATTTTCCACAGTGTATTGTGATCCACACAGTCAAAGGCTTTGGCATAGTCAAGAAAGCAGAAATAGATGTTTTTCTGGAACTCTCTTGCTTTTTCCATGATCCAGCAGATGTTGGCAATTTGATCTCTGGTTCCTCTGCATTTTCTAAAACCAGCTTGAACTTCTGGAAGTTCATGGTTCATGTATTGCTAAAGTCTGGCTTGGAGAATTTTGAGCATTCCTTTACTAGCATGTGAGATGAGTGCAATTGTGAGGTAGTTTGAGCATTCTTTGGCATTGCCTTTCTTTGGGATTGGAATGAAAACGGACCTTTTCCAGGCCTGTGGCCACTGCTGAGTTTTCCAAATTTGCTGGCATATTGAGTCAGCACTTTCACAGCATTATTTTCCAGGATTTGAAATAGTTCAACTGGAATTCCATCACCTCCACTAGCTTTTTTCTTAGTGATGCTTTCTAAGGCCCACTTGACTTCACATTCCAGGATGTCTGGCTCTAGGTGAATGATCACACTACTGTGATTATCTGGGTCATGAAGCTCTTTTTTGTACAGTTCTTCTGTGTATTCTTGCCACCTCTTCTTAATATGTTCTGCTTCTATTAGGTCCAGACCATTTCTGTTCTTTATCAAGCCCATCTTAGAACTTCAGTACTCTGTAATGACCTATATGGAAAAAGAATCTTTAAAAAGTTTGAGCATGTGTATATGTATAACTTAGTCACTTTGCTGTACAGCAGAAAGTAACACAACGTTAAAAGTCAGCTATATTACACACAAAAATGTTTGAATAAAACAAATAAATAATAAAATGCTCTTGGGACTTTCCTGGTGATCCAGTGGCTAAGACTCTGCACTTCCAATGCAGGGGACACAGGTTTGATTGCTGGTTGGGGAACTAGATCCCACATGCACAACCAGGCATTCTTATGCCCACTACTGATACCTGGCACAGTCAAATAAATAAATAAATATTAAAAAAATACACTCTGAAAAAAAAAGGTAGGACTGTGTCCAGGAGCTCCCCTGAAGTGATGAGAAAGTGCACATCTAAAGAGGGAGCTCACAGAAGATACAGAAACAAAAGGTAGGGTGACATGGGGATAGAGCCAGGGGAATGGGTGCTGGACGGGAATGGGTCCCCCAAAGGGCTAGGGCAAGAGGGCCCTCAGGTGTCACTGCCCAGCTGGCGGAAGTCTGTACCAACTTTAACAGCCATGCCTGTGCGGGGTAAATGCCCTGGGGGTGGTCAAGCAGCCACTTTCTCACCATTGGAGAGAATTGCTTTCTGGCAAGAGCCATAAATCCCTCCTCCCCACTGTCCTCAGTTGCCCTGACTTCCCTGCAGTGGGAAGCAGCCCAGCACTGGCGGGCAGGCAACGGGTGCTCACTGAATGAATGGTGCTGTGCAAGGTGCAAACTGGCTAGAATGTGGAAGCCACAGAAGCACCAAAGCGGCAAGTCCATCAGTGGCGTCCTCCCAGACTGTGCTCCTTTTCACCTGAAGCTGTGAGTGCACAACAACTGTATCCAAAGAGGAAGTGATTAAGAGTCAGTATTGTGCGGGGTTTATTGATGAAGTACAACTAAGATCATCACCTCCTGTCCCATCACTTAATGGCAAATAGAAGGGGGAAAGTGGAAGCAGTGATAGATTTTAGTTTCTTGGGCTCCAAAATCAGAAGATGGTGACATCAGCCATGAAGTTAAAAGGTGTTTATTGCTTGGAAGGACAGCTATGACAGCTCTGGACAGTGTATTAAAAAGCAGAGACATCACTTTGCTAACAAAGGTACGTGTAGTCAAAGGTATGGTTTTTCCAGTAGTCATGTATGGATGCGAAGGTTGGACCACAAAGAAGGCTGGGCGCTGAAGAACTGATGCTTAAGAACTGTGGTGCGAGAGAAGACTCTTGAGAGTCCCTTGGACTGCAAGGAGATCCAGCCAGTGGATCTTAAAGGAAATCAACCCTGAATGTTCCTTGGAAGGACTGATACTGAAGCTGAAGCTCTAATTTTTTGTCTTTGCACTTGATGCAAAGTGCTAACTCATTGGGAAAGACTCGATGCTGGGAAAGATTGAAGGCAGAAAGAGAAAGGGGAAGCAGAGGGTTAGATGGTTAGATAGCATCACCGACTCAATGAACATGAATTTGAGCAAGTTCCGGGAGGTGATGAGGGACAAAGAAGCCTGGCGTGCTTCAGTCCCTGAGGTCTCAGAAGAGTCAGACATGACCAAGAGTCAAACATGACTGAGTGACTGAACACAGCAAGAATTTTGAAATGGAATTGGAAAATTAGAGGTGTTCTACTTGAGTCTCTACTTAGCACAGAAAATTAAGGCCCCATCACACACACACACACACCCCCTCTCTCAAGCAGCTGCCTACAGCTCACCTCCTCTAGGTGAGACGGTGAGAATTCTAGATGTCAGAAGCTCCAGGTCTCTGGCTATGGGTACCTGGTACCGAGGTCATGCTCACCTACAGGGAGAGGAAGTGAAGAGGAGTGCAGGTGGCACAAGGACAATCCTTTGAGGTGAAATAGGAGTCCTGCATTTGAGAAATAAGATGAGATGGATTCGAACTGGGAGTGGGGGAAGGGAAGAAGAAAAGAGATGTCTCGATACTCTACTCTTCCTTCTAACCCATTTCTGACCGCAGAAAACTAAAACAGATTTATGTTCCTAGGCAGCCTTGGCAACAGCTAGTTCAGTGGCGGGAGACATCTCTCCACCTGTCTAAAAATATTATCTTGTTGTTGCCAGATGTTGCTCTAACCAGAGTCAGAGCAGTCCCAGAACCCCAGTTACCCATAAAGGCTCTTAAGAGCCAATACCTGGGAGGCAGAACTTCCTGGTGTGAACAAGTTTCTGTCAAAGTGTAGAAAAAGATCCGATATCTTTCTGTTTGGACAGAGGCAGCCAGATGGCAAAGAAATCAAGCAAGAACAAAACAAAGAGGGAGAAAAGGTCAGGGAGGAAGAGCTGCAGACACTGGATTTTCTGATTCAGCATTTGGCTGACAATTGATTCCGTTTCCAAAGGCGATTTGACTGTTTTTGTTCTTTGACTTTTCCTATATTTCTAGCCTCTCCCTCTTTGTGTCAGAGTCCCCCAGCCTCGCGGGTTCCCTCTGCCTTCTAAGCCACATGAGCTGTGGACCCACCTGGCAGTGATGCTTGCTCTGCGCCTTGTACTGTACTTTGGGCGTATTAACCTCTTCTCTCAGTAAATCATGAGCTCCTTGCAGGCAGGCAGGCTCGGTGCCTAACTTCTCTCTAAGATCTTTCAGGGCCCAGCAGAGTGAGCAGGAGGGATCTGTCCTCAAGGACCCCCAAGATGACCCCCAGGTTCAGTGATTCTCCAGAAGGACTCCCAGAACTCAGAAAACCGATTACATTCACAGTTCAGTTTATGATAGCAAAAGGGCACAGGTTACAATCAGAAAGTAAAAGGCAGAGCCCAGAAGAGAGAGGCACATGACCTTGCAGTTGTCCTTCTCCCCAGGGAGTCCACACAGTTAGAATTCTCCTGGCAAACATGGGACAACACCCCAGAGCATTGCCAACCTGCAAGCTCACCAGAGCCTTAGTGTCCAGGACCTACGCTGGGGGTCAGTCATGCAGGCGCAGAGTGTCCACATAGTCAAGTTTGGCTTCTTAGCCACTTCTTCTCCAGCCACTTCAGAGGTCAGACTGATGGTGTGTGGTCCCAGGTCTCTACCATAAATCACATCTTTAGGATAAAGTATCTAGAGTGGCTCAGGGCCCCAGGTAAACGGAGATATCTGAGATCAGGATTTTCCAAGGGTTTAGAGTTTATCTCCCAGCAGTCATCAAGGGCCAAAACTTCTCTATAATGTGTAATGTTTGGACACTCTGGACCTGCTGAGTCAACCTTTTATTGTACAGGATTGAAGGAAGATAAAATTCTTCACACCACAGATTCATGTTCTGGCCAACTGCATGGGATTTTTAGGCAGGCCCACCCAGACTTACAAATGAAAACCAATTCTGCCCGAGGATGGAGTTCACCTAAATGAGAAGAGATGACTTCTTAATGCTGGACTTTTTAAGAGATGATATTTAAGAAAGGAGCATGTTTGCAACAACAACAACAAAAATTCTCTCTCATCTTTAAGTTGAAACTTAACTTTAAAAAGTTAAGTTTTTACCTATGAATTTCATGACTCTTGGACATTAAAAAAGCAATGTGAGGGCTTATGTTTTGATAGGACAAACATACTTGCTTTTTCAAAATGCAATGGAATGCCACTGTAATAAGGATTGAAAATATAAAATGGAATAATTTAGACCAAAAAGAGAATTGAAATATTTTTGAAAGCAAGTGGATGGGAGTTGGTTGATGAATAAAGCCAAAAAAAAAAAAAAAAAAGTGACCTGTATGGAAAGTTCTCAAAATGAGGGCTGTCTACAATGTCATTATTATATTTTCACGATAATACTAAGATCCTATTGCCCTTTTTCACTTTGCTGACATTTGCACTGATGGTCAAAAAGCAGTGATGGTTAAAAAGCAGAAGCTTCATCATGAATCTAGGCAGAGGCGCCACACTGCCCCAGCAGTCATTGGATTATTCACCACCACCTCTCACACACTCACAGGAGAAAAGCCAGCTTCACCTGAGACGTTACAATTGTTACAGGTTGAAACCATAAAATTACTAATTATATTAACTATTGCCTTTAAGTTTTGCTGTATAATAGAAGAGTCCCTTGGATTGCAAGGAGATCCAACCAGTCCATCCTAAAGGAAATCAGTGCTGAATATTCATTGGAAGGACTGATGCTGAAGCTGAAGCTCTAATCCTTTGGCCTCCTGATGTGAAGCGTCAACTCATTGGAAAAGACCCTGATGCTGGGAAAGATTGAGGGCAGGAGGAGAAGAGGGTGACAGAGGATGAGATGGTTGGATGGCATCACCAACTCAATGAACATGAGTTTGAGCAAGCTCTGGGAGATGGTGAAGGACAGGGAAGCCTGGCGTGCTGCAGTCCATGGGGTGGGCAAAGAATCAGACGTGACTGAACAACTGAACAACAATATAATAGAATATCTATACAGAATTATCTAGAAAAGCTACTAAAATACCCCTCCCCTTTCCAGCTACACATCTGTGTAACGTGTCATTTTCTCTAATACTTCCAGATTGAATGCAGAAGTAGATATGAAAACCCAGATGCCATTTATTAATCCAGATACTAAAGAAATTTGCAGAAATGTAAATCAATGCCACTGTTCTCACTAAACTGTTTTGATTTGGAAACTAGCTATTGTTCATGAAAAAATATGCTTTTTTCCTATTAATATGCAATGAGTTTATTACTGATACTTTTAAATAAATCAATAAATAATTATTTTCAAAATGTCTCAGTTTTAACTTCTGATTTGGTAAATATTGACAGATACAACCCAGAGAAGTAAAAGCTCTTTGGCATCCTCAATCATGTTTGAGAATGTATAGTCCAGGGACCAACACATCTGAGAATATCTAGCCCTTCTGTCTGTTCATCAGTCCACCTGGAGATCTTGAGGGCGAGTCACCTCAAAGGGTAAGACAGAAATGAAGCTGAAAGCTGAGGATTAATGGCGGGTCTTTATGGGGGACAGTTCTGTCCTACCAACTCCTTCCTCATGGAGCATAGGCAGATCTTTCTAGAGTAACAACTGCTTCACTTTGCCCAGGATGTCCTGGATTTTTACTAAAAGTCCCATCACCTGGGAGGTCCCTCCTGGATGTGAAAAGTCTTGGTTTTCCATTGTGAGTGCAAGAGATCTGGGATAAAGTGTAAAACCCATGCAGTGCCCCTCAAAACAGAGACTGACAGCAGCTCTGTCTCTGATGTCGAGTGGACACGGCAGAGGTCGTTTGCCTTCACAGAGGCCGTCATCGTCAGCCATTCCCTTCTCCTGCCCACTGCTGTTGGTGACCACGATTGGTGGTCCCCCCGTAGTTTTACCCCCCAAGCAGTGTGATTTGAGTGTGTGTTTCAAATGCAGTGGAACTTCAACTTCGCCATGAAGGAATGTCTGTGCTTTGTATTGAGATCGTATTTGTTTACCTTTTCACACTGTGAATATTGTGATCACATTTCCTAAGAGTTCACGTCATCAACGCGAGAACAATGAACGACTCACACCCACATGACCCAGTCATCACTGAATCAGACTAAACAGCCACGTTATTTTCCTGACAGACAGAAGGACGCACACAACTGGATTGGGAAATAAATAACCAAAACAGAGCATACTGCATGACATGCCAAAAAAAACTTTGGTCACGGTGGAGAAGAGGATGTGAAAGTTCCCCTGGAGACTGCTCTGTGCTCCCAGTGCAGAGGGCCTGGACCTCAAATGTCTATGATGAGACAGGCAAGTACTTTTAAATCCATCCAAAGCCTTTTGTTTCCCTAAAGACTCCAATGTGCAGTCAAAAATAGCTGAATTCTCTTGAGTACACCATGCAAAATTCCGCATAGTATTGCATTCCTCTTTTGATTACCCTGAAATTGAGTAAAGTAGTAAAATTACATTTGCTGACCAAGAAGATGCAACTGCATGACCCGTGGGCAAACAAAAGGGAACATTTTGATCAATTCTGTGTTGGCCCCTAATACTGCAGTACTCCGCTCATTCTGTAAGATCTTACCAGGGCTCTCTATTGTGTATCAAATGAAGCATCAAATTGCAGCAACTAAAAAATTCTCCCCCTAGCTCCTAGGCACTTTGATTTCAAAAGTGGAACTTCAGATCATCTTAATCGACAATCCTGTCCAAATAAAACAGTCTGCTCCTCTAGTGGCATATTTGGCAGACAACACAAATGTGAATTTTGGCAAATTCCATTTTGCCTATAAAGTTCTTTTTTTAAAGCATTAGTTCTTATTTAACTTTTATTGGCATATAGCTGCTTCACAATGCGTGTTCCCACCGTAGAGCAAAGTGAACTAGCTCCATGTACATATATATCCCCTCTTGTTTGGATTTCCTTCCCGTTTAGGGTGGTCCGTGTGTAAAGTTCTTAAGTTCTTACCAAAGAAAATGAAAAAGCTCAAGTGTCCTTTACACCTTGTACAGAATATTGCTTTAAAGAAAAAGAGAGGTTTGGGGCTTCCCTGGTGGTTCAGGGGCTAAGACTCTCAATGGGGACTTGGGTTCGATCCCTGCTCAGGGTACTGGATCCCACATGTCACAGCAAAGATTTTGCGGGCCACAACTGAGACCCAGAGCTGCCAAATAAGTATGTTTTTTTTTAAGATGTGATTTTCTTACCTGTGCAATACTGAAACTTTTGAAAAGGTTTTTTAATCACTTTTTACATTCTTCAAAACATGCAAAAGCACTTAGATTTTTGATATTTTATAGCAATAGAAGGTCTCTTCTTGCCCACAAGACTGCTATTTTTGTTACCAGTCACTGAAATTAAGTTAAAAGTTTGGCTTTCCATATAATCATGTTTTCTAAATGTGGGAGGAGAAGAATGTGGAAACACAAGGATGTCTGGAAACACATTGGGGAGGAGAAGAGAGGAAAGGATTAACAGAGACTTATTTGCTGTTTCTACCAAACAGCTTGATGATCGTGAAGAGCCCCCAAGTGTCCTAGAAAAGGATGCCTTCACTGCATTCGAGTTGTTTCATGTGAAATGTAGGTTGCAATGGAACTCACACAACAAAAAGAAATGACCGCCTCCCCCCGTTTTTTTTTAGAAATAAGACTCAAAAACATGGTTACCCGAAATGAGCAGCCAAGTTAAAAAGGAGTTTCTCAGTTTGTTTACGCAAATCATAACATTTGAAATCCAGTTTTAATTTCACAAATTCAAATTCTTTCTGTGCTTTTGAAACATTTTCCCCCACAAAGAGAGATTTAATTTATGATGGCATCCAACATGCTTCGCAGTGTTTTAAAATGCTGGACGTTTTGAAGATGGCTAGCCTAGATGAAATTATACATGCAAAGGACTTGATTAACAAAGAGGTGATCTGCCAGGAAAACCCACAGGTACAAAGTGAATGAACATTTTGGGAGAGCTGTCAGCTAAGTCCTACAAGTCTACAGCCTGCTAGTGCTAGGAAGTAAAAATCCTATCTGTCTCATGGCCAAACACCTTTGTTAAGGGGTTATTTAGCTTGAGGCCATTACATTGCCCCCCCAATCAGTATAACATGGACGTGGACTTAACAAGAGCCCTGCAAGGCAGTGAATTTTGACTGTGTGAATGTGTTCAGTTTTACTGCTACATAAAAGAAGTCTTCTTTTTTTTAAGCTATAAGCAATTCAAAGCACCATTATTGGAAAAGAAAACAGTAAAAATATCCAACTGTATCAAGGGACATTTTTTATTAAATATAGTAATAACTACTTAATTATTCCTATTGTATTTCCCTTTTTTAAAAAAAGTAATGTTATTTTTTTATTTTTGGCTGTGCTGGGTCTTTGTTGCTGCTTGAACTTGTCTCTAGCTGCAGCAAGCAGGGGCTCCTCTCTAGTTGCAGTACGTGGTCTTCTCACCACGGTGGCTTACTCTGTCTCTAGAGCACACGAGCTTCGGTAGTTGCAGCCGTGAGCTCAGTAGTCATGGCTCCCGGGCTCCAGGGCACGGCTGAGGGGCTTAGCCACTCCGTGGCATGTGTGATCTTCCCAACTCAGGGATCGAACCCAAGTCTCCTGTATCTCCTGCACTGGCAGGCAGATTCTTTACCACAGAGCCACCAGGGAAGCCCTCAGGCATATTTTAGATTCTAGTTTTCCACGTGCATGTCTGGGGCGAGAGGTCAGGATCAAGGGGCCTGGGAGTTGGGAGTCCTCCGCCACTGTTCTGGTTCTGCCGTTCAAAGCTCTGAGACCTTTGGTAAGTGCCTGAACTTTCCTGGGACTGTTGACCTCCTCAAAAATGCCTTGCTGCTTATTAAGTCATGTCTGACTCATTTGTGACCCCATGGACTGTAGACCAACAGGCTCCTCTGTTCATGAGATTTCCCAGGCAAGACTGCTGGAGTGGGTTGCATTTCCTTCTCCATGAGTTTCTTTTTTCAAAATATTCACATTTATGCATCTTTGGAATACACAATATAGTCTAAAAAATGAAAATATACAATAAATTGTTTCCAAAAAGGGTTAAGATAAATTGTATTGAATGAGATAAAAACATAAGTAAAATATTAAAATACTGTCACTTTGTTGTACAGCAGAAACTAACACAACGTTGTAAAGTAATTATGCTCCAGTCAGTTCACTTGCTCAGTTGTATCCAACTCTTTGATATCCCATGGACTGCAGCACGCCAGGCCTCCCTGTCCATCACCAGCTCCCAGAGCTTACTCAAACTTATATCCATCGAGTTGATGATGCCATCCAACCATCTCATCCTCTGTTGTCCACTTCTCTGCCTACCTTCAACATTTCCCAGCATCAGGGTCTTTTCCAAGGAGTCAGTTCTTCACATCCGGTGACCGAAGTATTGGAGTTTCAGCTTCAGCATCAATCCTTCCAATGAATATTCAGAACTGATCTCCTTTAGAATGGACTGGTTGGATCTCCTTGCAGTCCAAGGGACTCTCAAGAGTCTTCTCCAACACCACAGTTCAAAAGCATCAATTCTTCAGCGCTCAGCTTTCTTAATGTCCAACTCTCACATCCATACATGACCACTGGAAAAACCATAGCCTTGACTAGATGGACCTTTGTTGGCAAAGTAATGTCTCTGCTTTTCAATATGCTGTCTAGGTTGGTCATAACTTTCCTTCCAAGGAGTAAGGGTCTTTTAATTTCATGGCTGCAGTCACCATCTGCAGTGATTTTGGAGATCAAGAAAGTAAAGCCTCTCACTGTTTCCATTGTTTCCCCATCTATTTGCCATGAAATGATGGGACCAAATGGCATGATCTCTGTTTTGTGAAGGTTGAGCTTTAAGCTAGCTTTTTCACTCTCCTCTTTCACTTTCATCAAGAGGCTCTTTATATTATGCTCCAATAATAAAATTTAAAAATATAAAACAGTATATTTTTTCACACAACATTTAATCACTATCACTTTTAGTTATTTATTATTTATTCTTTTACTGTTACCTACTCTTAGCTCAGATATGCAGATGACACCACCCTTATGGCAGAAAGTGAAGAGGAACTAAAAAGCCTCTTGATGAAAGTGAAAGTGGAGAGTAAAAAAGTTGGCTTAAAGCTTAACATTCAGAAAACTAGGATCATGGCATCTGGTCCCATCACTTCATGGCAAATAGATGGGGAAACAGTGTCAAACTTTATTTTGGGGGGCTCCAAAATCACTGCAGCCATGAGATTAAAAGACGCTTACTCCTTGGAAGAAAAGTTATGACCAACCTAGATAGCATATTCAAAAGCAGAGACATTACTTTGCCAACAGAGGTCCATCTAGTCAAGGCTATGGTTTTTCCTGTGGTCATGTATAGATGTGAGAGTTGGACCATAAAGAAAGCTGAGCGCTGAAGAATTGATGCTTTTGAACTGTGGTGTTGGAGAAGACTCTTCTGAGTCCTTTGGACTGTGAGGAGATCCAACCAATCCATTCTGAAGGAGATGAGCCCTGGGATTTCTTTGGAAGGAATGATGCTAAAGCTGAAAGTCCAGTACTTTGGCCACCTCATGCAAAGGGTTGACTCATTGGAAAGATGCCGATGCTGGGAGGGATTGGGGGCAGGAGGAGAAGGGGACGACAGAGGATGAGATGGCTGGATGGCATCACCGACTTGATGGACATGAGTCTGAGTGAACTCCGGGAGTTGGTGATGGACAGGGAGGCCTGGCGTGCTGCCACTCATGGCTTCACAAAGACTCAGACACGACTGAGTGACTGAACTGAACTGAAATGTTAACTGCCAATGTTAACTAGTCCTATTGTTATTTTGTTTAAGTAACACCATGTAGGTAACAGAAATTAAATATTACAGAATAATCTCTAGTTGCAAATAAACTTCTGTTTTTCATATTTCTGTGTTAGATTATAACGCGTCTAGGTATAATGATTTATATTATACTATTATGAGGATTTTTGGTTTTGTTTTGGTTTTTGTCTAGTACGATCGCATCCCATGTTGGATTTTAAAAAAGAATTGATGATCTACCTTCATCTCCAATACTACACTATCTAAATATTCTCTAAATAAATCAGAGAATTTGGGGGGAAAGATATGTTTCTAGTGGGAATATTGGTGACCCAGAATAAGGTCCTTTTTCAAGATGGAGATGGAGGAGGCCCCAGTCTCAGTGAGCTGACCCCTTTCCCTTAACTGACTACCATCTGCCCGTTCACAAGCCCAGCTTTGCCTCACACAGCAGGCCTGGTGAGAATCCCTCTTAGACAAAAGAGTCCTTGCCTGAATCCAAGCTCCTTCCATAGCACCAGAGGAAGCCTCCCCAGCTACACAGCCCTTCTACATTAAACGTGAACAGAAAACCAGAGATCACCAGCTTTATGAAGAAAATCAAGTATCTTCATTCTGAATAAAATTGAAAAAGAAGAACCTGAAGAAATAGAGGCAACTCAGGAAACAGGGAAGCACCTTGCAATCATCCTACCCAGAGGGCCTTCCCTGGTGGCTCAGGGGCAAGGAATCCACCTGCCCGGGCAGGAGGCAGGGGTTTGGTCCCTGATCTGGGAAGATCTCATCTGCCAGAGGGCAACAAAACCCAATGCCACAACAGCTGAGCCTGTGCTGTGGAGCCTGGGAGTCACAATTACTGAAGCCCACATACCTTAGAGCCTGCAATCCACAGCAAGAGCAGACGCCATGAGAGGCTTGCTCACGCCAGCTAGAGAGCCGCGCCTGCTTGCCCCCACTAGACAAACGCTGCCCCCAGCTGCCAGAGAGTCACTGTTTTCATCTCTATTTTTAAAGGGAGTTTTTCTTAAATTTAGATTTACAGAATAAAAGAATTTTTAAAGATTTTCCAGAATTTTTAAAGGGAGATTTTCTTAAATTTAAATCTTAAATTTAAATTCTAATATAGGGTCTTCCCTATAGCTCAAATGGTAAAGAATCTGTCTGCAATGCAGGAGACCCAGGTTCAATCCCTGGGTCAGGAAGATCCTCTGGAGAAGGGAACGGCAGCCCACTCCAGTATTCTTGCCTGGAGAATCCCATGGACAGAGGAGCCTGGCAGGCTACAGTCTATGGGATTGCAAAGAGTCAGACATGACTGAGTGACTAACACTACTTTCTTAAATTTAGATTTACAGAATAAAAAAATTATGATTTTCTAGAAGTTTATTTTACTTTATTGTTTAATTAATCTATTTATTTTAATTGGAGGCTAGTTATTTTACAATATTGTAGTGGTTTTTGCCATTCATTGACATGAATCAGCATGGGTGTACATGCTTGATTAGAACCAGTCCTTTGGATCACTGATTCTTAAGTTTGGACCAGTCCCTCTGATATATGGCCATTCTCTCTGCCGTGTGTGTTAGCACTTCGTATTGTTCCCCTTAAGAGTGTTTTATTCTGTGTCCCCTGAGCTTGAGTTTGGAAGCTAGAGTTTTCTCTCTGACTTTTCCCAGCCAAGAGGCACTGATTGTTGGAGTCTATCTCTGGAGGCAACCCACTGCCCATTTGAGGACCTGAGCTTTGTTACGAACTCTCCCAGATCCCCTGTGACTGTCTAAATTCCAGTTCTCTTCTATCATGTTGCCTTTGTGGTTCTGAGAATTGCCACCAGCGCAGTCTGTTTGGGATCATGGATTGGCAGGTCCATGACTGAGGGCAATTGACAGGGTCAGCCAATTCTCAGTCACACCCACAGAACCTACCAATAAAGTTAATCCAGAGGATCAGACAACTAGATTTTTTTCAGTTGATTCTGGGGCAACTTTTCCTACCATCTACTCAAAAGAAGCTAGCAATTACAATCCCTTCCTCTTCCCCTGCACTTCCCAGGTGGCGCTAGTGTTAAAGAATCTGCCTGCTAATGCAGGAGACGTAAGAGACACAGGTTCGATCCTTGGGTTGGGAAGAGTCCCTGGAGGAGGGCATGGCAGCCCACTCCAGTATTCTTGCCTGGAGAATCCCATGAACAGAGGAGCCTGGCAAGCTATAGGCCATAGGGTCACACAGAGTTGGACACGACTGAAGCGACTTGGCAGGCACCAGCACGCCCTTTCTCTGCTAAGATGCTGTCTTCTACCACCCAGAACCATCTGCTCCGGGTCACTCTCCATAAGTGTCAGTTATGACCCTCCCTCCTTCTCAAACTCCTGCCAGCTACATGCTCAGTCACTCCAGCATCAGCTATCTGTTCCCTTTCTTATTGGCTTGAGTTACTGAGGATAATTTAGAACTTCAATGGCTTCTTTGAAAAAAAAACTTAATACCTCTCAAACTGGATCCTCCTAAACCCTTTTTCTTCCCATTCTGCCTTTAAAATTCCTGTAGTCACTTGAGCTTTAGGCTCTCTGCTTCATCAAAAGCCCTCAAGGGACTTGTGCATGCATGCTTAGTTGCTCAGTTGTATCCAACTGTTCACAACCCCTTGGACTCTGTCAACCACACTCCTCTGTCCATGAGATTCTCCAGGTAGGAATACTGGAGTGGGTTGCCATGCCCTTCTGCAGGGGATCTTCCTGACACAGGGTTCAAACCAGGGTCTCCTGCATTGCTGGTGGATTCTTTACCAGCTGAGCTACCTGGGAAACCCCAAGGGACTCAGGGACCCCCAAAATCAGCCACCTCAAGCTAAGAAACTAATTGAAAATAGACTGAATATTTCATCCACTCAGACGAGCCTGGGAGACAGCTTGACAGCTGTGTGACACCTCCTCAGCCTCTGGCCCAAAATTTAGTCCACAGCCTCCTTAAGATTATGTTATCAGGGCAAATGAAAATCCTAAAAATCTCTTCTACAAACACTGGTTAAAAAACTTTAGCCCTTGTATTGAGCAGATGGAAGAAGTTCCAGAAGCACAATTTGAATAAAAATATAAAACGGAGCAAAGATGAGAATGAACTCATATATACGCTAGTGAGTTTTGTGTATCTATGTTTATGTCCAACTCATGGTAAACTTTTAGAACGAAAGCCAAAGACGTCTGCTTGCATCTGTTTGTATGTTTACGTAATTGTGTATATGCGATCTTTTCTTATCTCCAGATGGTATGCAAAATCAAGAATCTTTTAAAGAAGCCATATTCTAATTGGCTTAGAGAAAAATAAGCACTTATATAAATAAAATATTCCTAACATTTTCAGAAATATAGAAATTAGTCTAAATGCTTTCTAAATTCACATTATTTGGGTAAATGAGTCTGATATCATTGACTTAATAAAAATCAGGTATGTCTTCAGAATTGCCAGCACTGTATATAATCCAAGCATACATCTTTATTCTACCTGTGTTTATTAGTCAAATAAGCTAACAGTATATCTACTAGTTGTTCAAGATTATAAAATTTATAGATTTGCATTTAATCAAATTGAGTCATTGTTCTACCAGACTTTATTTGAGAAATAATTATGCTTCATCATATCTGCTATTGCTAAAACATTTATTATGAATATGAGCTTAGACATTTTTACTTCTTATTTTTGCAAAGAAGCTAGAGATATTTCTGTTAATAAGCATGTTCTTTCCCTACATTAAATATGACTGTAAAAATTGTGAGAGATATATATATAACCCGTAAAATATGCTGATTACCATATGTGCTGATATATGACAGACAGTTCATGGTGGTCTACTTCCTAGTTTTCTCTGTATAATAAAGTTACTCATGGATACAAATTATAATTAATATATGGAAATGAAACTACTAGAAATAAGAAATGGAGGGGAAACAATTTTGTGTACAAGAACATAAGATACATTTTTGTTAAGGGAAAAAGAAAGTAACTTTATTGTAAAGTAAGTAATTATTTAGAGGTTTGTTAAAGGTTGTTCCCAAATGAAAAAGACAAAAGAATAGGACAGAAACCTGAACAGATATAGAAAATTATAAAAAGTCTGCAGGAAAAAAGAAAGTGGCCAAACTGGCTCAGATAACATGAATTTATCAGTGAGGTTTTAAAATGAGCTTTAGTATCCGTATTATACTTATGTAAAACTAGTTTTCTCTCTCAAAATGACTAAATCTCTTGAGTCATCAGTCTGCTCTTCATAAAAGAGCACAAAAATGTTTTTCTTTACCTTGCAAGTAATCTTTCAAGGAAATAGATTCTGTGTCTAATAAGAATAATTTCCCATGTTATCGTTCTCATGTCCTTCATCTTTTAAGAGAAACAAATTTTCTTACCGTTCAAAGAGCTAAGTTATTTTTTAAATCAAAAATGTCACTTCCTTAAGTGAGAAAGAGAGACAAACACCTTGTGATATTACTTACATGCGGAATCTAAAATATGACACAAATGACCCTATCTATGAACCAGAAAGAGACTCACAAAGTGAGCAGACTTATGGTTGCCGAGGGGGAGGGAGGGAAGGATTGGGAGCTTGGATGAGCAGACGCAAGCTAGCAAACATAGAATAGGTAAGCAACAAAGTCCCACTATATAGCACAGGGAACTAAGTTCAGTACCTACGATAAATCAGAATGGAAAAGAATATATATACTATATGTTATACATTATACATATATATGGGGCTTCCCAGGTGTTGCTACTGGTAAAAAAACTTGCCTGCCAATGCAGGAGACATAAGAGACACAGGTTCAGTCCCTGGGTTGGGAAGATGCCCTGGAGAAGGGCCTGACACCCTGCTCCAGTATCCTTGCCTGGAGAATCCCATGGACAAGGAGCCTGGCAGGCTACAGTCCATGGGTCGCAAAGAGTCCGACACGGCTGAGGCAACTTAGTGTGCGCGCAGACACACACACACACACACACACACACACAGTGTTACACATTAGCATCTAAACGACGCAACCACCAGCACCATGACAGCTCCTTTTTTTATTTTGCTGTGACAGTACTGAGGCCAACCATAAAAGGTCAAAAAGTGAGCATGGAAACCCCTGCTCTTTCCCCCAAAATGATTGGCCTAATCCTCTCACTGAATAGCCCATGAGATTGCCCAGCCCATAAAAGCTAACCATGCCATATTTTGAGGCTCTGTCTCTCCTTGTTAGATGGCCCACACTCAATCTGTGGAGTGTGTTTCTGTCTAAATAAATCCACTCCCTACCTACCACTTCGTCCCTGGATTCCTTTATGACAAAGCAAGAACCTTAAATTCCCCAGCAACGTATATATGGGAGATACCCAGAGGAAAGTGAGTAACTGAGATAATTTAAAATTCAGGCTTAAATACTATCTCCACAGGGGAATGAAAGGCAGAATGTAGACCTCTTAGAGGAGTACAAGTGACTATTAGGGAAGATGAACAGGCCCTTGGAAGAACAGAGAGGAGATACTATACTTTGTAACAAAGTTTGGGTAGGGTGTTGTTTGCTAGTCTTTTCTCCTATGATAAGAGTCTCTCTTCTCTGGGTGGATAAAACACCCAGGAGGAGGAATTTAGGACAACTAAGCCCCTTTTGAGGTTATTGATATTTCTCCCAGCAATCTTGATTCCAGCTTGTGTTTCTTCCAGTCCAGCGTTTCTCATGATGTACTCTGCATATAAGTTAAATAAGCAGGGTGACAATATACAGCCTTGACGGACTCCTTTTCCTATTTGGAACCAGTCTGTTGTTCCATGTCCAGTTCTAACTGTTGCTTCCTGACCTGCATACAGATTTCTCAAGAGGCAGGTCAGGTGGTCTGGTATTCCGATCTCTCTCAGA
Organism: Aepyceros melampus; assembly: GCA_006408695.1. Lineage (NCBI taxonomy): Eukaryota > Metazoa > Chordata > Mammalia > Artiodactyla > Bovidae > Aepyceros > Aepyceros melampus. Next base: position 196,444 of record SJXQ01012944.1, on the reverse strand, counting down.
ATTTTCCACAGTGTATTGTGATCCACACAGCAAAGGCTTTGGCATAGTCAATAAAGCAGAAATAGATGTTTTTCTGGAACTCTCTTGCTTTTTCCATGATCCAGCGGATGTTGGCAATTTGATCTCTGGTTCCTCTGCCTTTTCTAAAACCAGCTTGAACATCAGGGAGTTCACGGTTCACGTATTGCTGAAGTCTGGCTTGGAGAATTTTGAGCATTACTTTACTAGCATGTGAGATGAGTGCAATTGTGCAGTAGTTTGAGCATTCTTTGGCATTGCCTTTCTTTGGGATTGGAATGAAAACTGACCTTTTCCAGTCCTGTGGCCACTGCTGACAATTAACAACGTGCTTTCAAATCAGTTACCTTTTCCAAGAGTCATAAAACTTCAAAATGGGTGGGAAGAATACTGTACACAAATTCCAACTGGGAAAACTGAGGCTGTATCCAGTCCTAGGTCAAGTTGCTACTGAGTGATTGTGTGGCAAGCCCAGTTTTCTGGTGAAACCACAGTTCAGTGATTTTTTTTTTTTTCCTCATACATTTTCTAAGATGATACATGGCATCATAGAAGAAAATTAGAAGACTATTACTGTTTACTAATCTTCAGTTGGGTTCCCAGGTGGCTCAGTGTTAAAGAAGCCACCTGCCAGAGCAAGAGATGCTGGAGACACAGGTTCGATCCCTGGGGCGGGAAGATCCCCTGGAGGAGGGCATGGCAATCCACTCCAGTATTCTTGCCTGGAGGATTTCATAAATAGAGGAACCTGGCAGGCTACAGTCCATGGGATTACAAAGTCAGACACAACTGAGTAAATGAGCGTGTGTGCACACACTTGCACAGAGTCCAGATAGAATGATAATAGCTTCAAGCATTGTGTCAAGCTCTCTACCTCAACAAGTCCTCTCCACAACCTTACAGGGTAGACACTTCCCCCATTTCACAGATGAGGAAACTGAGGCTCAGAAGCCCCACTTCACCAGGTCCTTCAGCTGGTTCTAGAGCTAATTCTAGTTTTTAGAGAAGACTCTGAAAACTAACATACGCTTGATATTGTGCAGGTTTTACAAAACCTGATTTGATGAAAACGACATGCTTCAATTTCAGGAAGTACAGAGAGTGTTTACTGGCAATTCAGCTTCCTGGTGGGGAAAAAATTTTATCTTACAAAATATAATTGTGACTTTACAATCACTATTTCCTGTTTTCAGAAATGGGTGAAAGCAACTGGAGTGATAACATGGAGAGGTCAAGAGACAGAGTTGTTATTTAATTTGGCTTCATGTGTAAGTAGAGCAATGGAATGTAAGGAGATAAAAAACCACCAGAAGCTAGAATTGCAGACAGAGTAGCTTGGGAAAACAAAGGAAATGGACAGAAGTTAAATCCCTGTGGTGTGCCACAAGCCCGAGCCTGTTTCCTCCTCGCATCCCCCGTCTAGTGAGCATTTTTACTTGTTTATAGATGAGGAAACTGAGGCTAGGGAGGTTAAGACCTGTTAACCCAGCCATGGTGCCACAGGACTGGGTGGGTGGGGAGAGGTGAGGCTTGAACTCCCAAACCTAAGCTCTTTCTCCTGACACCCGTTCACCTATTCTTCTTACACAGCCCTGCAGTACACCTTTCTCTGCCCCAGACTCCAGCGTTTCAGTGTGTTTGGCCTCACTCTGCATTGGCCACACGAACTTGCCTTGGATGACATAGTCTCTGCAAGTCAACGTTGCTATTATTGCTACTATCACTATTATTGTTCTGACACCTGTTGATCTACACTGACATTCTGTGCAAGGCTCCAAAGCCAGAGCCTGCGATAACAGACAGGTCATGGGACTCGAGCCCAGCTCGGCATCACTTTGTCTGTCACTCCAACCAAGGGAGCCTGCCAGGCCGGGCCTTCTCTTACAGCAGACTTGGCTTCAGTTTGCAAAATTCCGTTGTCACCGTCGGAGACACATTCTTAAGTGCCTGAGTATTAAATCTGAATCCAGCCTTTGGGTTATTAAGAGTAAGTCACTACTGTGTTGAACTTGAAAATCAGTTCTGGTCTAACCTTAAATTTCCAAAAATGTACAACAAGAGTAATCTAAGAAAAGATTAACTTGGTGATGTCTGTTTTTATTTCTGCTTCTTCTGAGGTTAAAGACTAAGTTCAAATAATATGTGAAGGAAGCACAAGAATAAGGAGGAAATGAGGAAGACATGACCATTTAATAAGAAGTCTGGCAGTTTTTAGCCTTCCCTTCCCTCAAAGTAACCTGTCTGTTATATAAACTGGAGTTCTGAATACACTTCTGACAGAGACCAGAAGGCTGGACGTGTATGTGTCATCTGATGCAATAATTAGCCCATGTAACCCTTTCTCTGGGGTTTCCTGGTGGCTCAGTAGTAAAGAATCTGCCAATCCAAGAGGCTTGGATTTGATCTCTGGGTCGGGAAGATGCCCTGGAGAAGGAAATGGCAACCCACTCCAGTATTCTTGCCTGGAGAATCCCATGGATAGAGGAACCCGGTGGGCTATAGTCCCTGGGGTCACGAAGAGTTGGACAGGACTAAGTGACTAAACACCACCACCACCACAACCCTTTCTCTATGAATCTTTTGATTCTTAGTGCTTCTTCCTTTGCAGAAACTGAGTTTACTAATTTATCTCCCTCACCAGGCTGAAAACTCCTTGCTGTGCTTAGTCGATTTATTCATGTCCGACTCTTTGCAACCCTATGGACTGTAGCCCACCAGGTTCCTCTGTCCATGGGATTCTCCAGGCAAGAATACTGGAGTGGGTTGCCATGCCCTCCTCCAGGGGATCTTCCCAACTGAGAGATCAAACCCAGGTTTGATTGCAGTCAGATTCTTTCCTATCTGAGCCACCAGGAAGCCTGAAAGCTTCTTAGAAGTAGAGATTATTTTAACTTTGTACCTCCAGAGTATTCTCATTTGTGCTTTAGGACATAATAGCCTCTTGATGACTATTTAAATGGATAAGTTAAGCACATGATGAGTATTTAATGAATATCCACTTATCTCTATAGTCCTATCTTGACACTCTGGGGGATACAGAGAAAGATGAGAAACCATTTCCATCTTAAAGGAGTTTAAATTGAATAGGATAGATAAGATAGACAAGACTTAATACAGACAGATCAATAGGTGAAAAGTTACAATAAATCCTTCATGTTCAAGGTTGATGAATGATGAAGGGGAAAATGGTGATTTGGGGAGGACAGGCACCCTGCCTTGTCCCACCCAGGAACTCCCTCACACTGTCTAGCATTGTGGCAGGGGGATCAAATCAATGAACATAGTGTCAGCAGCCAGATTTGAACGAGAACTTCGACTTGATGAAGTCTCACTCCTTATTTTACAGATAGGACTTGTTCTTTAGCAAGGTTCCTCCCACTTTGAGCACCCTCCATTTTTTCAGCTGCCCCATCACACTTCATCTTCTTGGCAAGAAGATACTTTTCTGACTCTTCTTTCCTGACTCCAAGCACAGTGACTTTGCAGCGTCTCGTAAATCTTGGTTTCTTGTATCATCTTCGTTTCGTTTCTTCTTCCTGCTGCCCTCCCTTCCTTTCTTTCCCGTTTCCTTCCTTCTCTCCTTCCTTTTTTTTTTATTTGTTCCTTTCCTCTTTCTTCCTCCCTTTCTTTCTTGCTCCTTTCCTTCTTCCTTTCTTTCCTTTTCCTTTTCTTTCTTGGGTCTCCATTTTATTAGTTACATATTATACATACTATTAATTTGCAGTCTTCTAGATTTTGAAACACTTCAATGCAACAGTGAAGTACAGGAAAAATGATGGAACAGAACCAAATACCCACTTTCCCGGTTTAGCAAAAGTTCACATTTTGCCACATTTGCTTCAGCTCTTCATTCAAACTTGTGTCCTAAAGACGTGCTTGGAAGGATAGACTCCAATCATGCTGCAGTCCTTACGTCTGAGACAGGAGGAAGTGGAGAAGCAGTGGAATGGGCTCAAAGTTTGGGGATTTAGCTATTAACTTCCTTCGAGAAACTGACAACAGCCAAAACATCCTGGAACCTGGTTTCTGCTCCCCCCGCATGCTCCATCTCCTCTTCCGATGTAGCAGTCAGATGCTTCTTTTTCTCTGGCTAAGGCTCAACACTATGATACACCTTCTCTAAGTCTTGTCTGAACAACCAGATTGTTCCAAGCTCCTGGAGGGTATACGAGCCACATCATACCCACATTTGTGTTCCACACAGTGCAGAGCCATATGGAACACGTTGGAAGCTTATTTCATTTTATTAAACCGTACAGTTCCTATGAATGTGGCATGCGCAGCTCATTTGTTTTATTTTAATAAGGGTTTCTCTCTCAAATTATTAACTTTGCAATGTCTTCATTCATCATCTAATGCCTAGTCTGCCCAAGAATGTTGTAAATGGAACAAGTCAAATTTACATACGAACTTGTTTCCAAGGGATTCCCGCTACAACGAGGATGAATAATGGCCACAGGCAGTTTTCAACCCCATCTGCACACACCATGCTTTGGGGACTCATTAAACACATTTTCTTTGCTTATTTGGAAGATAAACTGTTGCAGTGTCTCCGTGGTGGGGCAGACGTAATCTTCCCTGGCCGGATCCACTGCCAATGCTCAGCCACCCGATGGAGCTGAATGTCTCAGAGGTCAATAACTCTTCCTATCATTTTTCATTAAAGGGCTTGGAACTGGCAGATCCTCAAGGAATAATTACTTGGAATCTGGCGTACGATTCTAGTTCACCCCCTGGGTTAGCCTTGAGCATTCCAGCCCAAAGCCAGCTCTTGACAGGTTTTTGTGGGAGTCTCACCTCACACCTTGGAACAACTGAAATGTCTTAGGAAAACCACATTTCCAAAGTGAGAGTTCCTGGGCTGGGTGGGAGACACAAAACACCCCCCAAATTACCATGCACCAGGGTGGGCTGACTCTCCAGATGCGGAAGGAGAAATGGGGAAAGGAGGAGCATTCTCATCCTGTTGGCTTCATGAAATGGCTCATTTCAAACTTTGATTTACGATAGGTTCAGGGAGAGAGGAACCAAGCTGCTATTATTCTAAATGCCATGCTCTGGTAACAGAATCCAGCTCTTAAGTACAGCCTCAGCCTGACCCACACACCTGGGGATCTCAGCTTCCTTCTTGACCAGCAGGATTTCATGGCCCAAATCTAGTTCCCGTGGCCAGAGCTCAAGTTCCCACAAGCCAGAGGCAGAGTCAGGGTCTGGGGCCAGGTATGAGGGAGCCAGGGGATCTCATCCTTTCAGACCGTGAACATGAACCACTGGGAGCATTGGGAGCATTCTCAGACAGAGACACAGAAGCATCTGCACATCACCCTGGGGACAATTTGGATCCACTGGTTTATCAGTCTCTTGGGCTGCAAATAATTCAATGTGCTCTGGCTCGGATAAACTGAAGAGGGAAGAGGATGAAAGAGAGCTGGATTGACTCAAGGAGGAAAAGAGCTGAATCACAACCCACGCCTGCGGAGGCTAGTTACCACTCAGCCCCAAGGGCCTCATGGAACTTTTCTCCAGAGCAGTTTTGTTCAAAGGAAACAAAATTCCAACCACATATATGTAATTTCCAGTATTCTAGGAGCCACACTAAAAAAAAAAAAAAAAAAAAAAGGGCAAAAAGAGACAAAAGGAATCCATTTCAATAATATATTTTATTTAACTTGATGGACCCAAAATATTATCATTTCAACATATAATTCAAAGAATGAGATATTTTATATTCTCTTTTTTTTTTTCCCACTACGTGTTTGAAATCCACTGTCTGCTTTGCACTCACAGCCCATCTCAATTTGCATAAACACTCGATAGCCTCGGTAGTTTTCGCGTGTTGAGCAACACAACTCTGGGGTGGCGCCGTTGGTCTAAATTATTACCAACAACTCTTGATATCTGTGCATCTAAGCTCAAAATTCCAAATTTCTGGGAGACAGAGATGAAAATGGGCATTTAGTCTTCTAGCTGCCCACTGGATCAATTAGCCATGTCAAGGCAGGACCACCGCACATTGACATGGTGGCTGAAGGTCCAGAGTTGGAGGTGAGCGTGAGGATGGGGCCATGAGCAGGCAGCCCCAGGAAGGGGTAGCCAAAACAGATTTGGGTGGGCACAGGGGGGTTTTCAAGGCTTCCCAGGTGGACAGTTAGCAAAGAATCTGCTTGCCAAAGCAGGAGACATGAGAGACGTGGGTTCAATTACTGGATCAAGAATCCTTGGAGAAGGAAATGGCAACCCACTCCAGTATTCTTGCCCAGAAAATTCCATGGACAGGGGAGCCTGGTGGGCTACAGTCCACGTGGTCACAGCAAGTCAGACACAACGGAGCACACACACATGCTCCTTGCTAGCATGTGAGAGGAGTGCAATTGCACGGTAGTTTGAACATTCTTTTGCATTGTCATTCTTTGGGATTGGAATAAAATACTGACCTTTTCCAGTCCTGTGTCCACTGCTGAGTTTCCCAAATTTGCTGACGTATTGAGTGCAGCACTTTAACATCAGCTTTAACAGTAACAGGAAGTTTTCAAAGTTTCTTGGGAAATGTACAATGGAGACTTGGGATTCACTGGCTGTTATCCCTATTTTTGCAGACAAGAACTGATCCCAGAGCACCCTTGGAACTAGTGTAAATATCAGCCTCTTTCCCTGTCATGGTGCTGCGGTTTCAAGGTGAGAGGCAGGCAGCTTAAATGATACTGTTTCTCCACTCACTGAGAAGGTCCTCAGTGAATGCTCCCAACCCCCCAAGGTGGGATTGGCCCTCCCTAAACCCGTAGAATTGGGTAGCTTTTATTATGAACCCCGATACTTGAAGACACTGCCTAGACCTTCTCAGCCTTTCTTAGCCAGCATCAAGGGTACTTTCTCTTAGCTTCTCTTCTGTCTCTCTAGGGAGCTCTGATTTATAGCACCTGCCAATTTCAGTGGTGTAAATGTTCCCACCGTGACCAGTTTCAAGCTACCAGCATGGTATCAATCTCCCTACAAAAATCCTGAAAAATTTCATATTTTTTTTTCCTTTTCTCTTACTATAGTTGATTTACAAAACTGTGCCAACTTCAGGTGTGCAGCAAAGATTCTGTTATACATAAATATGTCTGTCTATTCTTTTTCAGATTCTTTTCCATTTCAGGTTATTACAAGATGTTGAATGTAGTTCCTGTGCTATACAATAAGTCCTTACTGTTTATTTTATAGATGGTAGTATGTATATGTTCATCCCAAGCTCCTAATTTACCCTTCCCCCACTCCCTTTCCACTTTGGTAACCACAAGCTGGTTTTCAATGTCCGTGAGGCTGTTTCTATTTTGTAAATAAGTTCATTTGTAATCTTTTTTTTTAAGATTCCACATGTAACTGATATATAACAAAGACACACAGATGGCCAACAGGCACATGAAAACATGTTCAACATCATTAATTATTAGAGAAATGTAAATCCAAGCTCTAGTGAGGTAACTTACAGAACTCAGAATGGTCACCATCAAAAAGCCTACAAATAATAAATGCTGGAGAGGATATGGAGAAAAGAGAAGCCTCCGCCACTGTTGCTAGGAATGTAAATTGCTACAGCCACTATGGAGAACAGTATGGATGCTACTTTAAAAAACTAAAAACAGAGCTACCATATGGTCTGGCAATTCTACTCCTGGACATACATCCAGAGGAAAACTTTGTTCCAAAGTCTGCATGCACTCCAGTGTTCATTGCAGCACTGTTTATAACAGCCAAGACATGGAAGCAACCTCAGGGCCCATCAGCAGACGAATGGATAAAGATGTGGTGTGTATATATACACAATAGAAAATTACTGAAAATTTAACAGTCAAATCTAGTGACCTGAGAGCAAGCTGGGTCCAGCATCTCACAGCAGCAGAACTAAAGCCCTAACTCCTCAGGGCCCTGTCCACTCTCCCCCTTCCCCATGTCCCCCTCTTTGCAGAGCTGGTCAGAACATGGCCTGCCTTCCGGGTCAGTCTCTTACTCCCAGCTGGATTCTTTGACATTTGGGTTCATGTTAAGTAACTCTCAGGACAGGGGTGAAGATTAGAGAAAATCCTTGCAAAGCCTGCTCATAGGAAGTATGCCACAAATGCCACCATTCCTATTTTCCCATTTCGAATTTTCAACAAGTAAACTCATGCAGCAAGCCAGGATGGAGCCAGATTTGAACACAGAGCAGCCCTCCAAAGATTCCAAATTAAACTACCAACACTGCCCAGTTTAAGATGGCATAGACACGGATGACACTTGCCTCCTTTGGAGCACGCAGAGGGAGGGTCACAGAGTGAGAGGTGAAACTGCCATTAGGATTGTGATGACACAGAAATGAAAGATGAGACTTCTCTGGTGGTCCACTGGTTGGGAAACCACCTGCCAGCACAGAGGACACAGGCTCAACCCCTGGCCAGGGAACAAAGGTCCCACGTGCCATGGAGCAACCAAGCCCACGAGCCACAACTCCTGAAGCCCGTGCACCCAAGAGCCCATGGTCTGCAGCAAGAGAAGCCCCTGCAACGAGAAGCCCGTGCGCCGCAACAAAGTAGCCCCCGCTTGTCGCAACAAAAGAAAGCCCGCACGCAGCAGCAAAGAGCCAGTGCCACCAAAGATAAATAAAAACGTAAAAGAGATGAAAAATAATATTAGGTCCTGTCATTTGTTTCACAGGACTGCTGTAAGGAAATACTACAAACTGGGTGATTTACAATCACAGAGTTTTTTCACCTAGTTCTGGAGGCTTGAAGTCTGAAATCAGGATGCCAGCAGGGCCCTGTTCTCTCCAGAGTCTCTGGGAGTGGATGCCACTCTCTGCTTCTGTGTTCCCATGGCATGTTCCCTGTCCGTGCATCTCTCCAGCCTCACCTTACAAGGACACCATCATATTGGATGAAAGGTCCCGTTATCTTCAGTCGACTGAGTCTTGCAAATACTCTGCTTTCAAATGTGGTCTATTCATGTGCAGGCTGTGTGCTCCATCACTTCAGTCGTGTCCCCGACTCTTTGTGACGCTATGGACCGTAGCCCACCAGGCTCCTCTGTCCACGGGGATTCTCCAGCCAAGAACACTGAAGTGGGTTGCCATGCCTTCCTCCAGGGGATCTTCCCAACCCAGGGATCAAACCCAGGTCTCCAGCATTGCAGGTGGATTCTTTACCATCTGAGCCACCAGCGAAGCCCAAGAATACTAGAATGGGTTGCCATGCCTCCTCCAGGGGATCTTCCTGACCCTGGGAGCAAACTCGTATCTCTTATATCTCCTGCATTGGCAGGCAGGTTCTTTACCCTTATTGCCACCATAAGCAACTTTTTTCAACATGTGTTTAGGAGGACACAATCCAACCATAACAGATCCTTTGTAAGATGTAGCCACTGAACATCAAATCCCCACAGAATATTTTCAGCCTCCCAGCCTCCTTTCTCCAACAAATAGAAATGTGTTTTGTGTATTTATAAGTTAAATGAATATATTGTTGAACTCTGTTGACAACATGGAAGGATGGGAGCTTCTTCTCCTGGTCCATCAGCCAAGCTTAATCTGGCAAAACCTAGTCTGCAGGCCTGTTCTCAGCAGGAGACGCTGAGTGCATAGACTCTAGACTTCCCTGGTCATACAGACTTAGAGCCGAGTCCCAGCGCTCAGACGTGTGAAGTATCTTGACCGAAGCCAACCCTGACCTCTCATTACACAGGCGAGAAGCTGAGAGCTCAGAGAGGAGAGGGGATTTGCCCCTCACCATAGACAGAGCGTGACCTTGCGTTCTCCACCTCTGCTCCGGGGTCTCAGGCACAGGAACAGTTGGACTCAAGTGCAACCAGCCCCCTCCATGGGAACAGGTGGGCAGTGCAGGAGGCAGGGTGGCTCAGCGTAGAGAGGAACAACACCACCTTTGGAGCTGACAAGCCACTCCCCGACCCCTCTCCTTGGGGGTTCTGGAGACAGAACCCCAGACATGGATCAGTCTAAGCTTGTGTCTGCCACCCAGAATCCCAGGGGTGATTCCAATCAGTGTCTCTGCAAAATGACAGATGTCCCAGACCTTCAAAGTCACACTCCACTGTCTGGAATCACAAATATGGAAACTGCCGATATTAAATATTACTGAAATTAACCACCCACTTACCACTTATGCAGCCTCCAATCAAGCAGAGCCCAAGGGCCCTTGAATTTAACCGGCCCTTGACGGATCTGGGTGACCATCTCAGGGCAGTATTTTTGGGGCACTGTTCCCAGCATCCCACACCCCTTCACTGATGACACTTCTGAAAGGAGAGTGAAATTTGCCAGGGAAGGACAGAGAAGGAGGCTCTGGGTGGGAAGAATTCCCCAGGGGCCGGGAGTGGGGTAGGAGTGGAGGATGATGGCCGGAGGGAACCGCCTGTGAAGAGTCTGACAGATGAGTCAGTTCCGAGAAGAAAAGACCACTCCGCGTGCCCTGGAGACCTTGCTTCCGGTCACCCCTGTCACCTGCCCCGCAGGCGTGTGTCAGTTCACACACCTGGACCATTGGCTGGCTGATGGCGGGGGAGCTTAGAGGAAGACAGTTTCCTGGTGGATGGCGGTGCCCCTTCCTAAAGCCCCAGGGGTGGGGCAGGAGGTGGGGGAGTGATGGGGCTCACAGGGGACGAGGAAGGAAGGGTCACCTGGTGAAGAGGGACGCTGCCAAGGAGATGAGATCACCGAGCTTCCCCCACACACATCTGGGAGGCTGGATGGGGAAGGCACGGGCAGGGCCCCCTTCATCCCCTCTTGGTTGGATGGGTGGGCGCCTCGGTGCCCTTAGGGCACAGATTGCAGCAGTCACAGGCAGGAGGGGTGTCTGTGCTGAGTGGGCAGAAACGGGCTATGCGCCCGCCTCCTTTGTCCTGTGCACTCTCTCAGAGGGGCAAGGGTGCCGCACCATCGCCCCAGCTCACGGCCCCCTCCTAAGGTCACCTCATCGTGCCATCACCCCAGCTCACGGTCCCCTCCTAAGGTCACCCCATCGCGCCATCGCCCCAGCTCACGGTCCCCTCCTAAGATCACCTCATCACGCCATCGCCCCAGCTCACGGTCCCTTCCTAAGGTCACCCCCTCATGCCATCACCCCAGCTCACAGTCCCCTCCTAAGGTCAACCCATCGTGCCACGTGTGTGCTCAGTCACGACCCCAAGGGCTGTAGCCTGCCAGGCTCCTCTGTCTGTGGGATTTCCCAGGCAAGAACACTGGAGTGGGTTGCCATTTCCTTCTCTAGGGGATCTTCCTGACCCAGGATCGAATCCACCTCTCCTGTGGATTCTTTACCCACTGAGGCACCCGGGAAGCCCATCAGCCCACAGGCTGTCCTAAGATCTCTTCGGCTCCAGGTCACTCTGCCATGTCTTCCTCCCAGCTGTCATGCAGGAACAATGACAGTGAAAATCGCTCAGTCGTGTGCGACTCTTTGCAACCCCATGGACTATATGGTCCTTGGAATTTTCCCGACCAGAATACTGGAGTGGGTAGCCTTTCCCTTCTCCAAGGGAATCTTCCCAACCCAGGAATTAAACCTAGGTCTCTCGCACTGCGGGCAGATTCTTTACCAGCTGAGCCACAAGGGAAGCCCAAGAACACTAGAATGGGTAGCCTATCCCTTCTCCAGGACATCTTCCTGAGCCAGGAATCAAACTGGGGTCTCCTGCACTGCAGGCGGATTCTTTACCAACTGAGCTATCAGGGAAGATCATGGAGGAACAGGGAGGCTTCTAACCCTCCCACTGGCGTCCGTCCATGGAGGCTGGGGAGCTCAGCAGATGCATCCTATCCTGATTTACGGTATTTGAAAACTGGACGCCTGTGTCCCTAAAAGAGCTTCAGAAACCTGAGGGTCCCCCAGGCGTGCTCCTCTCCTCCGCCTGCCCCTTCTCCAACATCCTGCTTGGCCTTTTCCAAGAGGCCCCAGATTGTGTATTTAAAAGTTAAATGAATATATTGTTGAACTCTGTTGACAACATGGAAGGATGGGAGCTTCTTGGGCGGGGGGTATGCACTGGGCTCTCAGCCCTGGAGCCTCGCCAGGCAGTGACTGATCACCCCACTTCCGGCTCTTCACTCTCCTCTCCTGGGACAGATGCAGTTGTTCAGGCTTTCAGAGTTCTTGGAGAGAGCGTGGTCTTCAGGATTTTTTCTGTGCAGGGATCCAGATAAGGAAGGAAAACATCCCAAGGCCTGAACAATGAGGGCCTTTGTTGCTGACAAGTCTGGGGACCGTGGCTCTCTTGTGGGGCCTGGCTGGGCGGGGTTGGCAGGCATTAGAACAGGAGCCCGACTTCCCTCTGCAGCAACAATAACCTGGGAAGGAGCCTGGAGAGGGGGAAGAGGGGATGATGCGGGTGGCGATAACGGTGCTGGTCTGTGGATTCTAAGAGCAAGGCTGATTGTCACTACTCTCTGGCACTGACTGTACTGGGACTAAAGGACAGGTTAGGGAATTTCCAGGATTTCACATTTTTAAACATTGCTTTTCTTCCTATGGTCTTTCTTCAGCTCAATAATTATTACTTTTTTAAAAACTTTCTGTTTTATGTGGGAGTATGGCAGATTACAGGCTTCCAGTACTTTGGCCACCTCATGCGAAGAGTTGACTCATTGGAAAAGACTCTGATGCTGGGAGGGATTGGGGGCAGGAGAAGAAGGGGATGACAGGATGAGATGGCTGGATGGCATCACTGACTCGATGGACGCGAGTCTGGGTGAACTCCAGGAGCTGATGATGGACAGGGAGGCCTGGCATGCTATGATTCATGGGGTTGCAAAGAGTCAGACATGACTGAGCGACTGAACTGAACTGAACTAAACTCGTTGCTCAGATGATAAAGAATTTTCTTGCAATGCAAGAGACCCAGGTTGGGAAGATGCCCTGGAGAAGGGGATGGCAACACACTCCAGTATTCTTGCCTAGAGAATTTCATGGACAGAGGAGCCTGTCAGTGGGGTCACAAAGAGTCAGACACGACTGAGGCACTAACACTTTTGCTTTCATACCACATTACAGATTACAGATTTATACAGATCACAATGTTGTGATAGTTTCCAGTGGACAACAAAGGGACTCAGTCATACATGTATCCATTCTCCCCCAAAATCCCTCCCATCCTGGCTGCCACATAACACTGAGCAGAGTTCCATGTGCTATACGAAGGACCTTGTTAATTATCCATTTTAAACACAGCAGTGTGTCCATGTCCATCCCAAACTCCCTGACTGTCCCTTCTCTGCACCCTTCCCCCCTGGTTACCATAAATTCATTCTTTAAGTCTGCATCAACTCAACAATTTTGAGTAAATACTACTGGCAGTAAGGATTGTGGGAGAGGAAAGAAAACAGCTGGTTCATGATGGGCTCTGGGGAGATTAACCCTAAATTACCTGAGGACACAGTCAGGGTCTCCCCTGAAGCAGGTGCCTCACAGGACCCTGCTGATTCCCCTCAGGACCCTCCTCCAACCCCAGTTTGACTTTAGACCTATAACTAGATTCAACCCCAAATGCCCAGAGACCTGGAGAAGAGCTCATGTTTCAGCTCAAGCCCAATAGTCCCTCTCACACAGGGAGGCCAGTCTTGCTCCCTTCAGGCCTTCAGCTGATTGAGTGAGGCCCACCCACGTTAAGGAGGGCAATCTGCTCTACTCAAAATCCATCCATCTGAATGTCAACCTCACCCAAAAACACCCTCACAGACTTATCCAGAATAACAGCTGACCAAACATCTGGGCACCATGGCCCAGCTAAGCTGATACATAAAATTAACCCTGAGGGTCCACTCTCTGTGTGAGCTTTGCACTCAGACATTGTTCTTAAACCATACTTAATCTCCAAATGAAGACAGTAACATGGTTACAGCCACCCCTCCCCACCAACATGACACAACCAAAAGCATGCTAGCCCCTCCCCCAGAAGAGGATGCAAAGTCCTTGGGTGAGGTCGTGCTTCTCCTTGATACCCTGTAGCCTAAATATGATGGTGCAACATTAATAGTACTTAAATACTGTGACACACATTCAACACATCTTATGTTACATAAGAAGGAGATAGAAGAGGAAGAAAATAAAATTATCTGTATACACACATGTGCACACACTAATATATTCATTACCAAATAAGGAGAAAATACTCATGACAATTAGAGTCCTCATTCCGTGACTGGTCATGTGGCCTTAGCTGGTATTTATAACGACCTTCTTCCACTGTTCATTCTGTATTCCTTTTGCCCTCAGCAAGCACCTCAGCTGGTTGTGGTTCTTAACTTGGTGGGGTGAACCAAATCTTCATTCCTCAAGCCTCTGGGCCATTACTAGTCTGTCTGGAGGAGGTTGTTGTAGTTTTCCATCAACCTTAATTTCAGGGCGTGATAATAATCACAAATGCCCTCATGGATCGCCTCTGTTCCTAGACATACTCTTCCTCACTCTGTTGTGAATAATTGTCCAATTTCTCCTTGGTAGTCGACCCATCTAAGCAGTATCCATGGCCAGTCCTACTGCAGACAGTTGAGATCTTGTATTTCATGTTGGAGGCTGAGAAATTAAAGCTTGAATGATCTCTCCAGTTAGCTTTAATATGCATCCAGGGCTGTGATCCATTAACCCAATGAGAGAGGCAGCAAGGAAGCAGGCAGAGGGAAACACTTTGGGGTTAAGGCTGGAACAGATGGGCAGGAAGGACAGTGTGTGCAGTTATATGTGCTTGGGTGCCTTGGATGGGCTTGGTGGGAAAAGGAAAGACAACATCACAAAATCTATTAAATGGAATGTCCCCATCAAAACTCTACCATGAGCCATAATGTCACAAGAAATTCAACACAGGAAATAATGTGTGAAAGAAGAAAACTAGCCCTGAACTTGAGGACTGTGAAGGTCGAGGAGACACTTACCAGGACCATGATTCAGAAGACACTCCCACAGTAGCCAAGAGACCTTTAAGTAAGGTCCTCGGAAGCTGCATTTCCTCCAGATATAAGAAGAGACAGGTAAGTATTGAATTTACTCCTGACAGCTGAAAAGGCTTCACTTCTGTTGACTAACAAGTATGCAAGATGTTCCATTTCTCCAGTAAGCAAAAAAAAAAGACAAATTAAAGGAAGACACTAGCTTACACTTCTAAGAGTAGTCGAATTAAGTCAGACAAGGCTCTTGCACGCGAGAACTGGGATAGCCGCCCAGAGGCACCATCTGGCAGTGAGTCTCTCACATCAGAAATGCATATGGCGGCAGGCAGGAAAGCCCTGCCTTGGGGGTGTGCTCCTAAGAACACACACACACATGCACATACAGGCTTGCATATCAAACACATCAGATTAGGTGCATATGGGAGAGGGGATGGAATAGGGATGAGAAATGAGCGGAGAAAATTAATAAAACAAAGTGAGCGAGGAGCCCTACAAGACCACTGCTGGGAGCATGCCACCAACTGTGGAGTGTAATTAACTAGGTGTGCTCCATCTGAAGTCCAATTTCACTAATTACCTAATTAATTAATCACCTCGACTCAGCCTCTCAGGGCCAGCTCATCCCTTGGCACTGACAAAAGGCAAGTCTGAACCTTCTAGGCAGGAGCCAGTTTCAACCGAGGCCTGCCTTGGGTGATGTCATTATGCACTGTGAATGCAAACTCTCTCTACAGGTAGTAACATTAAAAAAAAACTTTTTGTCATTCTGATGAGGGAGGAAGCTACGACTGCACTGTGAAAGAAACATGAGGATTTAAAAAATTAGATCTTTCTTCAAAAGTCAAATGCATTTTATTTTATAAAGTGAAGATTTAGTGACCCCTGTTGATGCCCAAGAAATCCCTAAACTATCACCAGGTGGGGCTCGGTCAGTGTGGTAGACAGGAGCACGGCCCCCAGATGTCCGCGTCCTCATTCTCAGGACCTGTGGCTGTGTTGCCTTAGGTGGGAAAGGGACACTGCAGATGTGAATAAGGTCAAGATCTGGAGACGGGGGGTGGGGGGGGAGAGGATCGGGGTCTTCCTGATGCCTGTGTAGTTATACAAGTCCCAAAAAAGCGAGAACCTTTCCCGGTTGTCATCAGAGAGGGAGATGTGACTGCAGAAGGTCAGAGAGTTGTGACAAGGTTGACATCTTTAACAAATTTTTATTGGAGTAAAGCTGCTTTACACTATTGTGTCAGTTCCTGCTGTACAACAAAGTGAATGTGATACAGATACATATATCTCTTCTTTCTTAGGTTTCCACCTGAGTTAGATCACCACAGGGCACTGAGCAGAAAAATTCCCTGTGCTGGACAATAGGTTTTCCTTAGTTATCTATTTTATATATCATATCATATATATGTCAGTCCCAACCTCCAATTCATCCTACCCCACTTCCCTCCTTGGTATCATGTTTGTTCTCTATTTCTGCTTTGCTACTAAGTTTCTCTGTACCGTTTTTCTAGCTTCCACATATAAGCGATATTATGCAATATCTATGTTTCCCTTTCTGACTTACCTCATTCTGCATGGCAGTCTGTAGGTCTATCAACGTCCCTGCAAAGGGCACAATTCTATTCCTTTTATGGCTGAGTAATATTCCACTGTGTATAGGTACCACGTCTTGCTTATCCATTCCTCTGTCGCGGGACATTTAGGTTGCTTTCATAGCTATTGTAAATAGTGCTGCAATGAACACTGGGATGCATGAATCTTTTTTCAGTTATGGTTTTCTCCAGGTATACAGTAGTGGGATTTCTAGTTTACACGGTAGCTCTATTTCTAGTTTTTTGATGAACTTCCATACTGTTCTCCATAATGAACCACATAGTGGCTGTACCAATTTACCTTCTCACCAAAATTCCCTTTCTCCATATCCTCTCCAGCATTTATTATTTGTAGATTTTTGATGTTGGACATTGCCAACTTTGTAGACAAAGGAGGAGACAAGAAGCTAAGTACTGTGGGTAGCCTCCAAAAATCAGCAAGGAAGGGAAATAGAATATTCTCTCCTGGAATCTTCAGAACCTTCCCCATTCCCCCGTATTTGTATATCGAAACCAAATCTCCAATGTGATGGTATTTGGAGGCGGAGACTTGAGGAGGTGATTAGGTCATGAAGATGGAGCCCTCATGAACGGAATGGTTATAAAAGAGACCCAGAGAGTTCCCTCATCTCTTCTGCTATGAGAGGATGCTGCAAGAAGACAGCTGTCTATAAGCCAGGATATAGGCCCTCAGTTCAGCTCAATTCAGTTACTTAGTCATGTCCAACTCTTTGCAACCCCATGGACTGCAGCACGTCAGGCTTCCCTGTCCATCACTAACTCCTGGAGCTTACTCAAACTCATGTCATTGAGTCGGTGATGCCATCCAACCATCTCATCCTCTGTCATCCCCTTCTCCTCCTGCCTTCAATCTTTCCCAGCATCAGGTCTTTTCCAATGAGTCAGTTCCTCACATCAGGTGGCCAAAGTATTGGACTTTCAGCTTCAGCATCAGTCCTTCCAATGAATATTCAGGACCAATTTCCTTTAGGATGGACTGGTTGGATCTCCTTGCAGTCCAAGGGACTTTCAAGAGTCTTCTCCAACACCACAGTTCAAAAGCGTCAATTCTTCAGTGCTCAGCTTTTTTTATAGTTCAACTCTCACATCCATACATGACTACTGGAAAAACCATAGCTTTGACTAGATGGACCTTTGTTGGCAAAGTAATGTCTCTGCTTTTTAATATGCTGCCTAGGTTGATCATAACTTTTCTTCCAAGGAGCAAGTGTCCTTTAATATCATGGCTGCAATCACCAACTGCAGTGACTTTGGAACCCCAAAAAATAAAGTCTGCCTCTGTTTCCATTGTATCCCTGTCTATTTGCCATGAAGTGATGGGACCAGATGCCATGATCTTAGTTTTCTGGATGTTGAGTTTCAAGCCAACTTTTTCACTCTCCTCTTTCACTTTCATCAAGAGGCTCTTTGATTCTTCTTTGCTTTCTGCCAGCCATAAGGGTGGTGTCATCTGCATATTTGAGGTTATTGATATTTCTCACCACACATCAAATCTGCTGGCATCTTGATCTCGGACTTCTAGCCTCCAGAACAGTGAGAAATAGATTTCTGTTGTTTATAAGCCACCCAGTCTATGGTATTTTTGGTAGCATCCATAGAGACTAAGATAGATGATATTTTTTAGACTATAGGTCTAAAAATAGACTTAAAATACACAAAGTGATTACAAAAGTCAATCTTCAAGGAGAAAAAGTAAGTCCACCATCATCTTGGAATATTTTTCTTGATAAAAAGAACTATTTTTTATATTTGAATGATCCAAAAGGCAAAAAAAATACATATATATATCATCAGGGATTTAGAAGACTTGTAAAACTCAGTGAACAAGTTAGACCAAATAGACATATAATTCTGCACCCAACATTAGAGAATTCATATTTTTCCCTCAGAATGCAGGGTAGATTTCTAATATTTTATTATGGAAGTCAGTCAGCCTTTACCTACCCATATAAATATACTCTTTTTAAAAAAAATTTATTTTATTGAAGTATAGTTGATTTCTAGTGTCATATTAATTTCTACTGAACATCAAAGTGACTCAGTTATCCATATATATATTTCTTTTTCATTACAGTTTATCACAGTATATTAAATATAGCTCCTGTGCTACACAGCAGGACCTTATTTATCCTTTCTCTACATAATAGCTTGCATTTGCTAATCCCAAATCTGTCCCCCCAACCATCTCCCCCTTGGCAACCACAAGTCCATTCTCTATGTCTGTGAGTCTGTTCCTGTTTCATAGATATGTTCTTTGGTGTCATATTTTAGATTCCACATATAAGTGATATCATATGGTATTTGTCTTTTTCTTTCTGACTTACTTCACTTAGTACGACAATCACTACGTCCACCTGCATTGTAGCAAATGTCATTATTTCATTCTTTTTTATCCACACACGTGTTACTCTTGCTTTGTCCTGGCAAGGAGGTAATGAGAGCCTTGATAAGTAATGGCTTATTTTTAAAAGGTCCTGTTGGAATAGAACTCACACTTGGAGTCAATAGGCCTGGTTATACCACTTGTGGGTCATGTGATTTTTTAGTTCTCAAGTCAGTTGCTTCATCTGAGCAATGAGGTACAAACCTCACCCCCGACATCAGAAGGTGATGATGAAGGCCAAGTGAGATTGGGTATCGGTTATCATCGTCCTTGTCATCTTCTGATCCAGCCTCTCAATTTCTAGAGGAGCACTCCAAGGCTGAGCAGTAGGAGTGACTTGTAAAGACGGCCAACAAAGGAAATTCAGGATGTCAGCACCCTCTAGGCTAACTCTGTACCTGCCAGCATTACTCTTCCGCAGAGAGAGAGGCATTCCCCAGCAATTCAGGCAAAGCTGTCCTTATTGTTCTTAAGGGACAGCAAATCTGCAGCACCTCAGGAAGAAAGTCTCCTATCTGGTCTCCTCCCGAAGGAGACAATATCCTTAGTTTTCCAAATGAGCATAAATGTCAGGACCAGTGATTGCTTGAAAGAATTATGTTTATTACTTTTTCATGAAAAGTTTGTTCTTCTGATGTTGCAGTGAAGATTGGCCTTCCTTGAATAATGGAACTTCCATGGGAATTATTGAGCTAATTACTGAATGTGATTGACTTTGTATGAGAAATTGGCAGTAAAAATTTTAAAAAGTGACTTGCTTATCCAAAAGAGTGTACATATATGAACAAAAATAGCTTGAAATGTATAAAAAAAAAAAAGAGTTAAGGCAATCAAATAAATAAATAAACCAGAAAACAAACGGACTCTGTCATTGTAAATTCTCCATAGGAGTTGACAGAAGCTTTATCAGTTGGTGTGTTACTCTTATAATAGAAAACCCTCTGCATGCTTTTTAACTTTTTTTTTTACCAATTGAAAATCACTTATCTGTGACTTTATTCAATAAAGTAAAAGAAATGGTCAGACAACACACAGGAGGAGAATGCTTCAAAATGCTAGGAAGGCTTCCCCAGTGGCTCAGCAGTACAGAATCTGGTTGTGATGCAGGAGACATGGGTTCGAGCCCTGGGTTGGGAGAGCGGCAGCATTGTCTACGGGGTGGGGAGTCTTTCCACATCTCCTCTCCTGTGGCTGCAATTCCTCCAAAGAAGCCAGAGCAAGTTGAGGGTCAGAATAAGTAAGCCGGACTTGGAGGATAGCGGGGGGGACAGCAGAAAGAAGAAACGCCACTTAGCATGCTTGCCCAGGCAACAGCTCCGGGGGGACCGCGCTCCGTGTTTTGACTCCCTTCCTCTGACATGAAAGATCAGTGTTTTTTCACATTCTTGTTGCTGTTGCTCAGTCGCTCAGTCACGTCCAACTCTCTGAGACCCCATGGACCACAGGACGCCAGGCTTCCCTGTCCTTCACCATCTCCCCCAGCGTGCTCAAACACTCACGTCCATCACGTCGGTGATGCCGTCCAACCATCTCGCATCATGTTTCATACGAAATTGAGATCTTCAGCAAAACAGTTCATCTCAAAACGCTGTCATCCCAGTCTCTTCCCTGATTCCCTCTACCCACCCCAGGACAGACCTCAGGGACGTTGACGTAAAGGCAGGTACAGTCTGTTGCCTCACTGGTTCATGAGGACAACTCGACGCGCCAGCGTCTCACCATTTGACAGATGAGGCCCAGGCTCCTGCCGGGCGGCTCGGAAGTGGCGGAGCTGGGAGGCCAGCCCCCTGTCAAAGCCTAAGTTGTCTCCAGAGCTTCTTAAACTTTCTCAGGAGTGAAATCTCCCTAACAAAGGAGATGCGTTCACGCATGTTCCCAGGTGCCCTGGGCTCCATAGACACACCCGGCGGTATTCAGTCTGAATGGAATGTTCCTCCTGACCAATCACTGGGCAAGTTCCCTGTCATGCTTCCAAATCAGCCAGTCATCACGTCCTCCCAGGTCTGGCTCAGTTGCCTCCCATGGGCTCCAGTAGCACACTCAATGCGGGCGCTCCCCTGGGTGGTACCATTTGGTTATTTGTCTGTGTGGCCCCACACGAGGTCACGGACCACGTCAGCCTTATGCATCTCCGCACACTGTTCAGCACAGTAGAACTGCCCGATTAGTGTTTGTTGAGGAAGTGTTGACTCTTCAAGCTGGTTTTAGAAAAGGCAGAGGAACCAGAGATCAAATTGCCAACATCCGCTGGATCATGGAAAAAGCAAGAGAGTTTCAGAAAAACATCCATTTCTGCTTTCTTGATTATGCCAAAGCCTTTGACTGTGTGGATCACAATACACTGTGGAAAATTCTGAGAGAGATGGGAATACCAGGCCACCTGACCTGCCTCTTGAGAAATCTGTATGCAGGTCAGGAAGCAACAGTTAGAGCTGGACATGGAAAGACAGACTGGTTCCAAATAGGAAAAGGAGTACATCAAGGCTGTATATTGTCACCCTGCTTATTTAACTTCTATGCAGAGTACATCATGAGAAATGCTGGACTGGAAGAAACACAAGCTGGAATCAGATTGCTGGGAGAAATATCAATAACCTCAGATATGCAGATGACACCACCGTTACGGCAGAAAGTGAAGAGGAACTAAAAAGCCTCTTGATGAAAGTGAAAGAGGAGAGTGAAAAAGTTGGCTTAAAGCTCAACATTTAGAAAACTGAGATCATGGCATCTGGTCCCATCACTTCATGGGAAATAGATGGGGAAACAGTAGAAACAGTGTCAGACTTTATTTTTTGGGGCTCCAAAATCACTGNTTAATGGCTGAGTAATAGTCCATTTTAATTTTAATTTTGTATACATGGCATGTGGGATCTCAGTTCCCTGATGGGGAATGGAACACATGCCCCCTGCAGTGGAAGCATGGAGACTTAACCACTGGACCACCAGGGAAGTCCCCCAGATTATTTTTAAATTATGTGCTTTTTTAAGCATTAAGATTAAAATGATTGATTAAAAACTAAGATTTTTTAAAAATTCAGTGTATATTAAATTGTGGTATGCTGTAGGAAATTAAGGGTAATGTATATGCATGAGTAACACTTTTTCTCTGAAAGAAATGCTCCTCTTCATCTTGGTGCTATTTCTCAGTATTTACCCATCATTGCAGATTGCCACAAGTATTGAACTTACTGCCTTATATGCCTTCACTTTGGATCAAATCTTTTAAGGCACATTTTGAAAATAATATGATTATATATTTGTCTTACTTAAAAGAAGGTCAAAGTTTTTGAACTGTTATGAAAATAACAAAAGTCAAAGCTTTGAGATAAAGAACAGATAGAAATACTCAAGTCTTCAGTAGTCCTCAAAATTTTTGGTCTCAGGAAAGCTATTTAAATTCTTAAAACACTAAGGAAGCTCTTCAGAAGCTAGTGTTGATGTGGATTGAACCTATTGATATTTATCATATTAGAAATTAAAACTGAAAAGAATATAAAACATTATTTAAAAAGTAGCAATAATAAACCCATTATGTGTAGATATAATTTTATTTTACAATGTATCTTCATGGTAAAAAAAGTAATGCTAGATATGGCAGTGTTTTACATGTCTGAAAATCTCTTAAATATCTAGAACTGTTTTATTAGGGGACAAAATGGCACCCACTGGCTTTGAGTGAGAGCATGAAAATGGTACCCCACAGTCTCCCTCACCAGAGAGAATCTCAGGAGGCCTCTGCCCTTCTGGTGAAGTCTTAAGATGAGGAAATGAGTCTTTTTGCATAAAATCTGAGTGCTTTTCAAACGACTGCTCTTTTTCATATCTGTACAGCTCTTTGGGTCTCATGGAGGTGACCCTCACTTTTTTGAAAGCCAAATGCTCTGGGTGCAGGTCTCAAAATTGGGGTTGCCCAATGTAGGGTATGAACACTTCACTCCTCAGGTGTGCAAAGCTCCAAGTTCATGAATCCCCTCCCTTATCATGGGTTGTTGCCAAGGGTGGAAGAGGGGGAGGTTATGGTAAAACTGGTGCTCTGCCTTTCTTACTTGCTCAATAGGGCTTTTTTTCTCCTTTGCCTGATGTGAATGAAGTAGCTGCTCAACTAGTTTGCAGGTGTTTTTTCAGAGAAAATTGTTCCATAGATTTGGTGTATCTGGGGAAGGAGATGAGTTCAAGAGTTTCCTGAGCAGCCATCTTGAACCACATGACTCAACAGAAAGCACTTGATTTCTCATATACATTTAATGA
This sequence comes from Aepyceros melampus, assembly GCA_006408695.1. Lineage (NCBI taxonomy): Eukaryota > Metazoa > Chordata > Mammalia > Artiodactyla > Bovidae > Aepyceros > Aepyceros melampus. The sequence continues at coordinate 173,274 of SJXQ01012944.1, read as the reverse complement.
ACCACTGGGCAACTTGATTGTAATGCTCAAAAGAGAATGAGACTGAAAAAACAAAATGACATTATTATTATGAAAATAGTTTTGCTTGCAGAGCCCTGGGACAGTTTCAGAGAAGACTGGGGTCCCTGGACCACACTTTGTAGAATCCATGCCTTAGAGTGAAATTTAAATTGCATAGAAAGTGAATGTTTTATTTTTCTATTTGGAACTAAAATTTTCCCTTTGTTTAAGGCTAGCATGAGAAATTTAAGCTTTTGAGACTAATTTTGCTATTTTTTAATTTAATGGTTGTACTTCACCTTCTGTAGAAAGCCATCTCATATTTGGGACAAACTTTCCACTAAGGGTATTGTGGGGATTACATTCATAGCATGGCAGAAGACTTTTTAATAAGATTCTGAAGGCTGCTGAACCACAAAAGAAATCCAATTCCATCAAAGATCAAAAAAGAAAAGCACCACTGTTTATACTATATTTTTTAGAAGTACTCTTTTCATCTGCTCATCTATGAGGAACAGCCCCAAAGATGACCTTGAGGGCAAGGTGAAATAAAACCAAAACCTATTTGTATGTGGATGGAATCTACATCCATTTGTTTAGATTTTATATAGGGAGCAGTCATACTATTGGTAATTTTTTTTCATAGAATATTGTTTTCTTGTTACAGTCTCTTATTCTGGTATTCCTGGAACTATCAGAAATAGTGACAATTACTCTTACTATAGATTCTTATAAATTAATATAAAAGTAATTTTAATATTTCATCTATACAGTTTATACATACTTTTACCCTAACTAGCAAAATCCCTGACCTTGTGCTTACCTCAACTAGATTATAGCAGCCATATTTATGGTTTGGCTTTATATTTTTTTATCTTCTCTTAAATCCCTGCTAAAGTTTGTGTCACAGTCACCTAAGGATCTTTTTCAAAATTTAAAACTCAGATAAACTTCTTTCATGTTCCTGATGTAGACAACTTGTTGATCTATTTTGCATCTATCTTTTCTGCAATTCATAAGACATGTAAAGAATTATAGGCCACCTCAGTGGTGTGCTGGCATGCCTTGTATCTGAAATCCTCTGCTCAGGAACTGCTGAATACTTACCACCATCTCTAGAGGCAAGGGTTATAATTTATTGAAAAAATTTAATTGAGGTATAGTTGATTTACAACACTTAGTTTCAGGTATACAGCAAAGTAATTCATTTATATACTTTTCATATTTCCCATTATGGTTTATTTTCAGATTGAATATAGTTCTCTGTGCTACACAGTAAGTCCTTGATGTTTGTCTACTTTATAAATAGTCACATATATCTGTTAACACCATACTCCCAATTTGTTCCTCTCACCTTTTTCCCCATTTGGTAACATAAGTTTGCATTCTCTCTGTGGGTCTATTTCTGTTTTGTAAATAAGTTCACCTGTATTATTTTTCAGATTCCACATGTAAGTGATGTATGATATTTGTCTTTCTCTGATTTACTTAGTATGATATTTTCTGGATCTATCTGTGTTGCTGCAAATGGCAATATTTCATTCTTTTTTCTGGCCAAGAGGAATGAATAGAAATGTGTGACACACACACATATGTACATGCACATGAATTTCAAATAATAATGAAATATTACTCAGCTGTAGAAAAGAATGAAAGGGTTTTCATCAGACTAGATAGAACTTCTCATTCCCTGAGAAAACAATTTCTTTCCAACTAATTCCATCCTTTGCTATGGTGTTTAGTCACTCAGTCGTGTCCGACTCTGTGACCCCATGGACTGTAGCCTACCAGGCTCCTCTTTCCATGGGGATTCTCCAGGCAAGAATACTGGAGTGGATTGTCATTTCCTCCTCCAGTCTTAGCTATGGGAATACCTTCAATTCCAGGGTATATTTGTTATTTGCTCTAGTGTAGAGTTACATTTTGGAGAAGGCACTGGTGACCCACTCCAGGACTCTTGCTTGGAAAATCCCATGGACAGAGGAGCCTGGAAGGCTGCAGTCCACGGGGTCACAAGACTGAGCGACTTCCCTTTCACTTTTCACTTTCATGCATTGCAGAAGGAAATGGCAACCCACTCCAATGTTCTTGCCTGGAGAATCTCAGGGATGGGGGAGCCTGCTGGGCTGCCATTTATGTGGTTGCACAGAGTCGGACACGACTGAGCGACTTAGCAGCAGCAGCAGCAGAGTTACACTGGTAATCTTTAAGGAATCTGAAAACCCTTTTCTAGGCATTTGAAAGAGAAGAAGGTGTTTTTAATGTAGTTGATATGAGAATCCCTTCTAGGGGATCCCCATCTTTAATAAGAGGATTCTTCAATTTCCCAAAACCTGTAATTGGAGGAGGTGATGGAGGGGGGTGAGTTGGAATGCAGTGCTGCTAGTGGAATCATAAGACCCTTCTCATTATTCTCCCTGTAGGGGGAAAAAAAATCTGAGCACTGTATTGGTTACAAAGAATTTTATTTGACAGTCTTTTTTTTAATATGGGAGATTGAAATCAATTTTTGATAGATTCTATCTGTTGATAGTTGAAGCAAATATATAAAACACATGCGCAGTCAGAGTTTGGAATAATGAGGTGCTAGGAGAGACCTGAGATCCTTTCGTTTACAAAAACAAAGCTTTAAAAATGTGGTTCAAAGTCCTTGAGACAGTTCCATGATGATCCTTGTATACATACAAAGTTGAATTGTGTGATTATGAACAGCCTCACCCTGGCAAGTACAAAGTGTGGTGTGACCTCCTGGCTTAAGTATTAAAAGAATCAGGTACTAGATACAAAAGGGAAACCTGTAAGGCCAGTGTTGGTGTTCTGAGATGTCATGGCAATGCATACATTGAAATGTGTGCAGAAATCACTTCTTTTGTTAGATGAATGAATATTCCTTTTAATCTTGTTCCTTTAATTGTTTCTTTTTCCTTTTTTCACTTATTTGAGCTGGTAGGTAAATAATAATTATGCACATTGAGAATTCTCTGGTAGTCCAGTGGTTAGGACTCTGTGCTTCCACTGAAGGGGGCACAGGTTCAATTCCTGGTCAAGGAACTAAGATCCCACATGCTGTGAGTGCAGCAGTAAAAATAAAAAATAAAAGAAAAGAAAAAATTTAATCAGCAAAATGAGAAAATAAGAAAACAAGAAACAGAAACAAAGGAAATCAGTCCAACAAGACAAAATAATAATAAAGTCAGTAAACACAGTCGAGGATTTTTAGTTCCTCCTCAAAGGCTATAGAGAATATTCTGAACCATATTCTGTGAGCTGTCTTAGAGATACTAAAACCCTTACCAGGTGGAAGAAGTTATCTGCGTGATGACCAGATTGTAGCCATGACATAAACGGCCACAGTTCTGAGAATTAGCCTCCAGGAAACGGAACAAACTGACTCTGGAACCGAAGATTAATTGTACTTAAAATAATCAAGATAATGCTGGTCAGAATACTGCAGGACCAAATTCAAGATAACTGTCAGAAGTGAACTGTCAGAAACTGTGCTGTTTCTACATGTAGCCCTTCCCCTCCATCTATAAAAACCCTTGCCCAGTGATTGTCAGTGGTGGTGGAGTCAGCCTTTGGACAGGAATCTAACCCTCCGCTCCCGTTCCCAGCATCAGAAATAAAGCAAGCTTTCCACCAAACTTGCTTCTTTATCGACTTTTGAATGAGCATTGGAGGCAGACGCTTTAACCTCTGATCCACCAGGGAGCTCATATATATTTATATATATATATATATATACACACACACACATTATGTACACATTATCTCTTCCCTTTTTACCCTGTATTTCAGTATTATCATTTCTATTTTATGGATAAAATTGAGACCCGTGAAATGCTGTTTTCACTTGACTAATAAGTGATTGCCTTGGTATATTCACCTTGCTGTTGTTCAGTTGTTAAGTCGTGTCTGACTCCTGCAACGTCATGGACTGTGGTGTACCAGGCTTCCTTGTCCTTCACTATCTCCTGGAGTTTGCTCAAACTATGTCCATTGAGACAATGATGCCATCCAACCATCTCATCCTCTGTTGCCCCCTTCTCCTTTTGCCTTCAGTCTTTCCCAGGGTCTTTCCAATAAGTCAGCTCTTCGCATCAGGTGGCCTAAGTATTGGAGCTTCAGTTTCAGTATCAGTCCTTCCAATGAATATTCAGGGTTGACTTCCTTAAGGTTTGGTCTCCTTGCTGTCCAAGGGACTCTCAAAAGTCTTCTCCAGCACCACAGTTTGAAAGCATCTTCAACTTGAATCCCTCTCAACCCCAACTCCAATAGAATCCAGCCTCTTTTATCCATTTATAGATAATTAGATACCTGAAAAACATTTAGCAATATAAATTCAGTTGAGTTCAGTCACTCAGTCGTGTCCGACTCTTTGCGACCCCATGAATCCCAGCATGCCAGGCCTCCCTGTCCACCAACAACTCCCAGAGTTCACTTAGACTCATGTCTATCGAGTCAGTGATGCCATCCAGCCATCTCATCCTCTGTCATCTCCTTCTCCTCCTGCCCCCAATCCCTCCCAGCATCAGNGAGATCTCTTCAAGAAAATTAGAGATACCAAGGGAACATTTCATACAAAGATGGGCTCGATAAAGGACAGAAATGGTCTGGACCTAACAGAAGCAGAAGATATTAAGAAGAGGTGGCAAGAATACACAGAAGAACTGTACAAAAAAGATCTTCATGACCTAGATAATCATGATGATGTGATCACTCACCTAGAGCCAGACATACTGGAATGTGAAGTCAAGTGGGCCTTAGAAAGCATCACTATGAACAAAGCTAGTGGAGGTGATGGAATTCCAGTGGAGCTGTTTCAAATCTTGGAAGATGAAGCTGTAAAAGTGCTGCACTCAATATGCCAGCAAATTTGGAAAACTCAGGAGTGGCCACAGGACTGGAAAAGGTCAGTTTTCATTCCAATCCCAAAGAAAGTCAATGCCAAAGAATGCTCAAACTACCGCACAAGTGCACTCATCTCACACACTAGTAAAGTAATGCTCAAAATTCTCCAAGCCAGGCTTCAGCAATACGTGAACCGTGAATTCCCTGATGTTCAAGCTGGTTTTAGAAAAGGCAGAGGAACCAGAGATCAAATTGCCAACATCCGCTGGATCATCAAAAAAGCAAGAGAGTTCCAGAAAAACATCTATTTCTGCTTTCTTGACTATGCCAAAGCCTTTGACTGTGTGGATCACAACAAACTGTAGAAAATTCTGAAAGAGATGGGAATACCAGACCATCTAATCTGCCTCTTGAGACATCTGTATGCAGGTCAGGAAGCAACAGTTGGACTGGACATGGAACAACAGACTGGTTCCAAATAGGAAAAGGAGTCCATCAAGGCTGTATATTGTCACCCTGCTTATTTAACTCTATGCAGAGTACATCATGAGAAACGCTGGACTGGAAGAAACAAGCTGGAATGAAGATTGCCGGGAGAAATATCAATAACCTCAGATATGCAGATGACACCACCCTTATGGCAGAAAGTGAAGAGGAGCTAAAAAGCCTCTTGATGAAAGTCAAAGTGGAGAGTGAAAAAGTTGGCTTAAAGCTCAACATTCAGAAAACGAAGATCATGGTATCTGGTCCTATCACTTCATGGGAAATAAATGGGGAAACAGTGGCAGACTTTATTTTTTTGGGCTCTAAAATCACTGCAGAAGGTGACTGCAGCCATGAAACTAAAAGATGCTTACTCCTTGGAAGGAAAGTTATGACCAATCTAGACAGCATATTGAAAAGCAGAGACATTACTTTGCCGATTAAGGTCCATCTAGTCAAGGCTATGGTTTTTCCTCTGGTCATGTATGGATGTGAGAGTTGGACTGTGAAGAAAGCTGAGCACCGAAGAACTGATGCTTTTGAACTGTGGTGTTGGAGAAAACTCTTGAGAGTCCCTTGGACTGCAAGGAACTTTGGTGTTGAAGAAGACTTCTTGAAAGTCCCCTGGACTGCAAGGAGATGCAATCAGTCCATTCTGAAGGAGATCGACCCTGGGATTTCTTTGGAAGGAATGATGCTAAAGCTGAAGCTCCAGTACTTTGGCCACCTCATGGGAAGAGTTGACTCATTGGAAAAGACTCTGATGCTGGGAGGGATTGGGGGCAGGAGGAGAAGGGGACGTCAGAGGATGAGATGGCTGGATGGCATCAGGGACTCAATGGACGTGAGTCCGAGTGACCTCCGGGAGTTGGTGATGGACAGGGAGGCCTGGCGTGCTGCGATTCATGGGGTCGCAAAGAGTCAGACACGACTGAGCGACTGAACTGAACTGAATGAGGAATGTATTATTTAAACAAGTGTCTCTTCTGTTTACCTTCCTCATGTAACAACTAAGAAAATCAGTGTGGTGGAGAAACACCACCCTAGCTTATTAGTAAGGACTGCTGCTGCTGCTAAGTCGCTTCAGTCGTGTCCGAATCTGTGCGACCCCATAGACGGCAGCCCACCAGGCTCCCCCATCCCTGGGATTCTCCAGGTAAGAACATTGGAGTGGGTTGCCTTCTCCAATGCATGAAATTTCCTTCTCCAGTGCATGAAAGTGAAAAGTGAAAGTGAAGTCGCTCAGTCGTGTCCGACTCAGCGACCCCACGGACTGCAGCCTATAAGCTCCTCAGTCCATGGGATTTTCCAGGCAAGAATACTGGAACGGGGTGCCATTGCCTTCTCCGATAAGTAAGGACAGATAGTTGCAAATCCCATATTGCATTTGTGACTGTTACAGAGGCTTCTTTCCTTAAAACCAAGACAAACAAAAATATCACCCAGAAAAAAAAAAGGAAAGGCACCACTTATCCGAAAAGATGTTAAGCCTTTCCGATTTTAACAGAGCTTTTGTTCAGCACTGGAGAAACTGGTAAGGCGCCAGCGGCCCCAGCTGCTTCCGTACAAGATGGCGTCGCCCACTTGTACACCCCTGCTCGGGTTACGTCACGGAACCGGAAGTGGTTTCCTTCCTAGAGGATTCGGGTGGTGCGCACAGGTGGATACAGAGGTTCCAGATCTTCAGCGTGGGGTGCCGCAGGTGTTCGGGTCGGATCCAGAGCCGCAGGTAAGTGAGGCTCGGCGGCCGGCGGAGCTGTTCTCCGAGTCTGTGCGAATGGTGGAGGCGGTTTTCCGTGCGGACTGAGGAGGGGGCTCAAGATGCTGGCGAGGTGACCGTGCGCGGGGGCGAATGATTGCGGGGACCTCGTTGTCCCCGAGCGACTTGGCCCTGCCCCTCTCCCCGCCTTCCTCGCTGGCGGCGGGGGCAGTTCAGCACCCGGGCGCGCCGCGGGGGACGTCACCTCGATCGCTGGCTCCCGGTGGCCTTTCGGGGCCGCCTCCTCGAACCCGCGGCTGCTCTCCTTAAGGAGTACCTACCAAACCTCCCTGGCTTCTTGACCCAGTTAGCTACAAAGGAAGCTCCGCTCGCCACACCTGGCAGCTCCTTAGGCGCTGCGTGTTGCACGCGTCCACCGATGAGAGTTTCGTGCCCTCGATTCGGGGGGACCTACGCCCGCCCCCATTGTTACCACCTCTTTCTTCCCAGACCACACCCGCTGCTATGGACCTTGTTGGGAGGCACCTCTTTTTCTTTTCGCAACCCTGGACTATAGATCAGGACTATTACCGTAATGTTGATTTATACAGAATTGATACATGCTTGTTAAAATATAAACGAAACCTAAACTTTTACAAGCTTTTGATATATTAATGGACACAAACTCCCTTAGGCACTCATTTCTTGAAAACACTAAAATATTTACACCGTAGAACTGCACTGAAAGGTTTTGTAATATCAAAGTTGCGAAGTTCGAGAGAAAAAGAGTTATTTAAGAGAAGGGAAGGAATTATGAATTTTGGTCAAGTTGTGTTTGCTTTTAAAAAATGTATTTATTCTTTTATATTTATTTTAGCTGTAGCCCATGTCCTTTACACAAAATAGATCCTCTTTGACCTCTTTCCATCTCCATCTTTTCTTTTTTAATCTTTTCCCCAAGGTAAAAACTGTTATCAGTTTGGCATGTTTTTTCTTTTTTTGTTTACATTTATTGATATGTGTTTGTACATATAAGTGTGTAAAATTTTGGGTTAAATTTTTACCAACATGGTATATTGTACCTCTTCAACAACTAAACCTGTGCTTAAAAATGGGTCTTGGAACTTTTTCTTGGTTAATATGTAGACATCTGCCATATTTGTTCTCGCTCTGTAAATTCCAGAACATGTTACAATCCCATAATATGTGAGATTTCATAGGTTGCTTAGTTTTTCCGTCTTAGGCACAGTGCGGCAGAGAACATCCTCCCACAGCGTCTGTGAGCTTGAGTGAGCATTTCTCAAAGATAGAAACTTGCAGGTGGAATTGCTGGGTGGGAGGGTGTGGATATTTAATGCCAAACTGCCCACCAGCAGTGTATAATAATCTCTGCTTTCCCAGCTCTTTTAAACATTTGATGGTGTCAGCCTTTTTTGCTTTTGCCAATCTGATGTGTGGGAAATGACTCTAATTTGGTGTTTTAATTTGTATTTCTCTGGTTATTGGTGAGATTGAGCATCTTTTCATGATCGTTGGCTATTCCTTCCTCTTTTGAGAAATGCCTCATTTCTTTTGGGTTGTCTGGTATATATGGTAATGTTTTATATATTAATCTTTTGTCATTCATACTGTTTGAAATATTTATTCCCAACATTTTGAAGTTGTTTCTTATCTCTTAACCATGTGGCATCTTTGTAGAATCAAAGTTGTAAATTCTATGTTTAAATGTTTACCGGTCTTTTACTTTGCGTATTTAGTGGGCTTTCATTCCTAATCCCAGGGGTTCTCAAATGGGGGCTGTTTTGCTTTCTGGGAGCCACTTGGCAATGTATGAGATGTATTTTGGGTGTCAGCCAGTGGGTAGAAGCCAGGGATGCTGCTAAACACCCTTTAGTGCCCAGGAAAGCCCTTAAGCAGAGAATTTTTCTGGCCTAAAATGTCAGTAGTGCTGAGGTTGAAAAACCCTGTGCTACCCTGAGGCCGCGTTTTCCCTTACCACCATGTTTTCTCCTGTAAGTTGTTACATGTTAGAGTTTTTCTCTAATTCCTTTGTATGTGTGTCAGAGAGAGAGAGAGAGAGAGAGAGAGAATAATGGTGTGTGCCTTTTTCTTGTTTTCCAAGCAGTGTCACTCTGAATATCAGTTCATCCTGACCCGTTAATCTAAAATACCACATTTATCACGTACTAACGTCTCACCAAGAGTGTCTTTTCTCTAAGTCTTCTGTCCTGTGTCCGAATTTTCTATTTTGCTGGGCCAATACCATAGCATTCTACATTAAATATATATTATACTTTGGTATCTAGTGGGGTAAGTAGTCCTTTATGTTTATTTTTATTGTTATTTTATTGGAAGTCATACTTTATCAGCTCATATACTCATTATTGAATCAGTGTTTTGGGGGTAGTCTTACAGTTTCTTTCCCAGACTAATTTTAGAATCAGCTTGTCAAGTAGTTTTTTTCTTTTTTTGAGTGAGTTTACTGTGGTGACTTAAATGGGAAGCGGTGTGGGGGACCTTCCCTAGTGGCTCAGTGGTAAAGAATCTGCCTGCCAGTGCAGGAGACATGGGTTTGATTCCTGGGTTGGGAAGATCTCCTGGAGAAGGAAATGGCTACCCACTCCAGTATTCTTGCCTGGGAAAGCCCATGGCAGAGGAGCTTGGCGGGCTACAGTTCATGGGGTCCCAAAAAAGTCAGACACGACTTGGTGGCTGCAACAAAATGGAAAGGAAACCTAAGAAAGAGTGGGCATATGTATACATATGACTGATACACTTTGCTCTACAACAAGAAACTAACACATTGTAAAGCATCTGTATGCCAATAAAAATTAATACAAAAATAATTGCATTTAAAAAATAAGATAGTCTTATTGAAATGTAATTCACATAATTTGTTTTTTAAAGTACACAATTCAGTGATTTTTTAGTATATTTCCAGTTAAGCAGCTGTTGCTATAACCTAATTCTATTTTATTTTTAAAAGTTTATTTATTTGGCTGTGCCAGGCTTAGTTGCAGCATGTGGGATCTAGTTCCCCAACCAGGGATCAAACCCTGGCCCCCTGCATTGGGAGTGCAGAGTGTTAGCTACTAGACCACCAGGGAAGTCCCTACAGCCTAATTTTTGGACATCATTATCATCCCCCAAAGACAGTTGCTTCAGTCATGTCTGATTTTTTGAAGGGACTCTAGCCTGCCAGGCTCCTCTGTCCATGGGATTATCCTGGCAAGAAAACTGGAGTGGGTTGCCATTCCCTTCTTGAGGGATCTTTCCCACCCAAGGATCAAACCCATGTCTTCTGCAGCTCCTGCATCACTGGTAGACTCTTTACTGACCCACCTGGGAAGCCCAAAGAAGCCCATACCTGTTATCAATACCCACTCCCCAATATCCTAGCCCTGTGCATGCTAAGTCGCTTCAGTTGTGTCCGACTCTTTGCAACCCCTGTGGACCATAGCCTACCAGGCTCCTCTGTCCATGGCATTCTCCAGACAAGAATACTGAAGTGGGTTGACATTTCCTCCTCCAGGCGATCTTCCTGACCCAGGGATCAAACCCAGGTCTTCTGCATTGCTGGCAGATTCTTTACCATCTGAGCCATCAGGGAAGCTGCTAGCCCTAGCCCCAGACAGTCACTAATCTTTCTGCCTTCATAGATCTAAGTCTTTTGATAAATGGAATAGTACAATTTTTGTACGATTTTGTGATTGGCTTCTTTCTCTTGGTATAATGTTTTCAAGTTTCATCCATGTTGCAACATGTGTCAGTACCCATTCCTTTTTATCTCTGAATAAAATTCCATTCTGTGGTGTATTTGTTTCCTAGGGCTACTGTATTGAAGTAACGAAAACCGGATGGCTTAAAATAACAGATGTATTCTCTCACAGCCTTGGAGGCTATAAAGTCCAAAATCAAGTTGTCAGCAGGAGTGCATTCTCTCAGGTCTCTACGGGGGAATCCTTTCCTGCCTCTTTCGAGGTTCTGACATTGCCAGCAGTCCTTGGCATTGTTTGGCATTACTTAGCTTGCAGCTGCGTAACTCCCAGCTCCTGCCTCTGTCTTCATCTGGCCTTCATCCCAGAGTGTCTATCTTCACGTTGTAACTCTCTTTGTGAAAGTCCGTCTCAGTCTGTTCTCCCCTTCGTATAAGGACACCACTCCTTATACAAATTAAAGGCCCACTCACTCCAGCAGGACCCTGTTTTAACTTAATTAGGTATGCAGAGGCCATTTCCAAATAAAGTCACCTTCGTAGGTAATGGGAGCTAGGACATTAACATATCTTTTGGGGGAATCACACAACATTATGGATATACCCCATTTTATTTATCTATTCATCAGCTGATGGACATTTGAGTTGTTTCCACTTTTGGCTATTATGAATAATGCTGCTATGAATGGTTGTGTGGACATGTGTTTTCATTCCTCTTGGATATATACTTCGAAGTGGAGTTGCTGGGTCGTATGGCAACTCTATGTTTAATCATTTGAGCAACTGCCAGATTATTTTCCAAACAGCTGTACCATTTTATGTCAACATCAACAGTATATGAGGATTCTAATTTCTCGGCGTTATTACCAGCACTTATTAGCTGTCTTTTTAATTAAAGCCATCCTAGTGGGTGTGAAGTGTTATCTCATTGTGGTTTTGATTTGCATTTCCCTAATAGCAAATGATGTTGAGCATCTTTTACATGTTTATTGGCCATTTGTGTATGTTCTTTGAAGAAATGTCTATTCATATCTTTGCCTGTTTTAAATTGGTTGTTCTTTTTTTATTGAAGTGTAACAGTTTTTTATATCTTCTAGATACACGCCCTCAGGAGATAGATTTTTAAATATATTTTCTCCCATCCTGTGGCTTTTTTTCACTTTCTTGATAGTCAATTCATTAAAAAATTGTTTTAATTAAGTTTGCATTTAATTTACATTATTCTGAATATTTGTTTTTTCAACATTAATTTTTTTTTTTTTTGGCTGCGTTGGGTCTTCATTACAACGTACAGACTTCTCTAGTTGTGGCGTGTGGGCTCTAGAGCACATTTGGAGTATTTCTGTAAAACATCTTCTCTTCTTTATTAATGAAAAATGCAGTAATTATAGCACCTTCTGTAGAGGATTGTTAAAAAGGATTAAATGAGTAATGTATTCATAAATATATAGGCATATGTGTGTAAAGAGCCTGGCACTTGATAACGTGCTCTGTAAGTGACACCTGTTATATCCCTGCTCTTCCAGTCTTCTGTATCTTCAGTAAGCTTTTCTTTGTTTCTTCGTATTCAGTTCAGATCAGTTCAGTTGATCTTACATATTTCTTGTGGAGTTTATACTTACGTTTGTGTGTGTATGTTTATTTAAAAACATATGGCTTGTAGTTTTAAAATAGTGTATATTTCTATTATGAGTGAGATTTTCTTCATATTTTTATAATGGGTTTGGGAAGCCATTAGTTTTCTATTCATCATACTTTCAAAAGTCTAAGTTGTAAAAGCTGTGACTTGTTTACTAATCCAGTTATTCCGACGCCAGTGCTCTGTTAGGAACTGGTGTTCTTTTCTGTTCTGCCTTCTTCTGCCCTGATCTGAATCTTCTTCTCATCTTGGTTCTGCTATCGTGAGTCTTAACCTAATGGGTCTGCCTGCCTCTAGCCTTGCCCTCATCCAATCTAGCACGTACACAGTGACCATAGTGTTCTTTGAAATGTGAGCCTAAACTGTCACTGCGATTCTAAGTCTGTTATTCGCTCTCCATTACCTGTAAGGTTTTATCTTACCAGGTAATATAGGGCTTCTCATGACTTGACCTGTATCTCCTCCTTCTAGCATTTTTCCTCTCTGTCTCCTTGCTTGTACATTATGCTCTAGCACAGTGCTGTCCCGTTGAAATATCATGTGAGCCCCAGACATAATTTAAAGCTTCCTACTAGCCACAGTAAGAGTATAAAAAGAAACAGGTGAACTTAATTTTAACAGGTATTGTGTAACCCAGTAGATCCAAACTATCATTTCAACGTGAGATATTAAAAAATCAGTATGGAATTACTTGAGATAGGAAGTATAATAGAGGTTACCGAGGGTTGGGGAGGGAGGAATGGGAAGTTACTGTTTAATGGTACAGAGTTTGTTTGAGATGATGAAGTAGTTCTAGAAATGAATAGGGATGGGACTACCCTGGTGGCTCAGTGGTTGGGAATCTGCCTGCCAATGCAGGGGACACAGGTTTTATCCCTGGTGGGGGAACTAAGATCCCATAAGCTGCTGGAACACTGAGCCTGTGCGCCACAACTAAGACATGATGCAGCCAAATAAATAAATATTAAAAAAAAAAAGACATGGATAGTGGTGATGATTGCATAACCTTGTGGATACTCTTAAAAATGTTAAAATGTAAATTTTGTGTTATGTATGTTTTACTACAATGAAATAAGAGGTCACCTTAAAAATCAATATGGAAGGGCTTCCCTGGTGGCTCAGTGGTGAAGAATCCACCTGCCAGTGGAGGAGACACGGGTTCGATCCCTGGTCCGGGAAGATCCCACATGCTGCAGAGCAGCTAGGCCCGTGTACCATAACTTTGGAGCCTGTGCTCTAGAACCCAGGAACTGCAACTACTGAAGCTCGAGTGCCCTGGAGCCTGTACCCCGGAACAAGAAAAGCCTAAAAAAAAAAGACATGGATAGTGGTGATGATTGCATAACCTTGTGGATACTCTTAAAAATGTTAAAATGTAAATTTTGTGTTATGTATGTTTTACTACAATGAAATAAGAGGTCACCTTAAAAATCAATATGGAAGGGCTTCCCTGGTGGCTCAGTGGTGAAGAATCCACCTGCCAGTGGAGGAGACACGGGTTCGATCCCTGGTCCGGGAAGATCCCACATGCTGCAGAGCAGCTAGGCCCGTGTACCATAACTTTGGAGCCTGTGCTCTAGAACCCAGGAACTGCAACTACTGAAGCTCGAGTGCCCTGGAGCCTGTACCCCGGAACAAGAAAAGCCACTGAGATGAGAAACCCTCACACCGCATTGAAGAGTAGCCTCTGCTCGACACAGCTAGAGAAAAACCCATGCAGCAGCTTAGACCCAGCACAGCCAAAAATAAATATTTTTATAAAATCAATATGGAAATTATCAATAAGATAGTTTTTTTTTTTTTTTAAGAGTCAATCTTTAGAATTCAGAATTTTGCGCTTATGGTGCATGTTAAGTTTGCTTGAACTTTTCCACTTGTGCCGTGACGCTTCATGCCTTTCATATCTTTGCACGTGCTGTTGTTCCCTCTGCCTGGAGTGCCCTTCTCTCTGCTTGGTGCACCTAGAGGGTGCTAGCTCATTAAAAAATTTTTTTGGGGGGATAAGGAAATGGCAGTCCACTCCAGCACTCTTGCCTGGAAAATCCCATGGACGGAGGAGCCTGATAGGCTATAGTCCATGGGGTTACAAAGAGTCAGACATGACTTCACTTTCACTTTCACTTTGACATTAGAGTGTATGAATAGTCACAGGTGGATACATAAACAGATAAGCATAAATAAAACTAATGAAACTAAATTTTTTTAATTTTTGAAATATATATATTTATTATTATTATTATTGGCTGTGCTGGGTCTTCGTTGCAGCGTGCAGACTTCTCTAGTCGGGTGTGAGGGCTTACTTGCCCTGAGGCATGTGGGGTCTGAGTCCAGGACCAGGGATTGGAAGGTGTATTCTTAACCACTGGACCCCCAGGGAAGTCCCTGGTTTGCTGGTTTTTTAACGCCAGTACCAGTCTCGCCCCTCTCAGCAAGTGTTTCTCTTAATAAATCCTACTCCTCTTCTTGGCCATCCTGTACTCGTATGTGCTTCTGTGGTGTGTGTTACCTCACTATATTGCAAATTGTTCGGTATACCCATTTCTCCTTTGCTGAATCCTGCATTTTTGAAAGCAGATTGGCCTTTTAACTCTTTTTACCCAGAGTCTGGCACAATGTTTGGTTTATTGAAAGTGTTGTGTACATGTTTACTGAGTGAATCCCTTGACTGGGGGGAAAATATCCCACAAAATTTCTCCATATAAAAATGAATTAATAACTGTTTTGAATGTTGCCAAGAGTTCCTTCATATGGAGGTACCCTACTTGCTCCTTCAATTTCCCTATTTAGGATTTTCTTTTTCACAGGCCACATGATGGTAAATAATAAATGGGAGCCTGGCTGCTTGGGAATTCCAGGTCTGAGGGAGCCCTTCTCAATGGAAGCAAATCAATAATGCTCTTTTTTTTTTTTTTTTAAAGTATTCTGCTTTAACATAACCTGATTTTAGCATTATTAACCATGGAGGTAGTGTGAAATACAAAAATAAATTTGAAAAATTAATAAAAACACATGTTAGAAGATGTTATTTTCACAGAAAACAAAAATTCACTTTTCTATACAAAAACTTGTAAGTTGGTGGGGGAAGGCACAATCAAGATGGAAATTGAGGGGCTTCCCTGGTGGATAAGTGGTTAAGAATCCACCTACCAATGCAGGGGACACGGGTTTGATCCCTGTTCCAGGAAGATCCCTCTTGGGCAGCTAAGTCAGTGGGCCACAACTACTGAAGCCCCCATGCCCTAGAACCTGTGCTCCACAACAAGAGAGTAGCCCCCACTCTCCCCCTGCTCTCAACAACTAGAGAAAGCCCTTGTGCAAGAAATAAATGAACAAATATATATATATTTAAATCAAATTAATCTTAAAGGATAAAATATTTGGTTGAAACATACAAGAAGAAATTTAGAAGAAAGAAATGTAAAATTTTGGATTTGAGTGTGAAGTATACAAGTATATAAAATGGGGAATTCAATATGATTTCAGTGAACTTTATTAACCACAAACTCTGTATGAATCATCAGTGTGATTCTGCTGTTCAAACACCTATCATTTCATCCAGCATAAATAAAACATAGGGCCCAGAGCCTGGGAAGTAATAGTACCAATGTAGTCTACGCCAATTAGACCATGTCTCAAGTATTGAATACAGACCTGGGTGCCACATTTTAAGAGATACATTGGCAAGCTTGGAGCCGTTCAGAAGGATCTAGCCATAATGGTGAGTGGTTTGAAACTAAGTCACAGGAAGACTGATTGGGTTAAGCAGAATGTACCAATGGAAGTTGTAAGAGCTGTCTTCACATATTTCACAAGCTCTTAGGAAAGAGTAAACACTTTTGTCATTTCAGAGGCCAAACTGAACATCAAAGAGAAAAACTTCTATGTAGGGAACTTTTACAGAATGCAAGAACGTTTCAACAAAAACTGCCTCTTAAGGTAATGAACTCTGTTTCTGGAGGTATTCAGGTAGAGATCAGGTCATGATCTGTTAGGATTACCAAGGAAAGAAATCTTGAACTGTGTGAGAACTGAATTTGGCTTTTAGATTTTAACTCTATAGTTCTTTGTTTCCCTTTAATAAGACTACTGTGGTTTATAGAACCCAGTAGTAGTCATATTGAACATTTATTGAACTCTAAAGTGCTAGCCAATATGCTAAGTCAAGCTATTTTGTCATCTTACTAAAGCCTTACAATAATCCGACATGGTTGGTACTATCCTCATTTTACTGATAAGGCAACTGAGACTTAGAGAAGTTCAGTAAATTGCCCAAGTTTATATAGCCACCATGGTACCCCACTCCAGTACTCTTGCCTGGAAAATCCCATGGATGGAGGAGCCTGGTGGGCTGCAGTCCATGGGGTCGTTAGGAGCAGACACGACTGAGCGACTTCACTTTCACTTTTTACGTTCATGCATTGGAGAAGGAAATGGCAGCCCATTCGAGTGTTCTTTCCTGGAGAATCCCAGGGACGGGGGAGCCTGGTGGGCTGCCGTCTCTGGGGTCGCACAGAGTTGGACACGACTGAAGCAACTTGGCAGCAGCGGCAGCAGTATATAGCCACCAGGGCTTCCGTGGTGGCTCAGGGGTAAAGAATCCGCCTGCTAATGCAGGAGGCGAGGGTTCAATCCCTGGGTCAGAAAGATCCCCTGGAGGAGGAAACGGCAACCTACTCCAGTATTCTTGCCTGAAAAATCCCTTGTGCAGAGGAGTCTGACAGTCCATGGGATCACAGAAGAGTCAGACACAACTGAGGAAAACAACAACAATGTAGCTAGCAAGGGGCAGCGGCCAAGGGTGTTTGACTGTGAGGCTTATGTTTTTATCCTATGAGATTTCTTTCAGGAATATAGTCTTAAGTGTTAAGTGGGAAAGTTACTTTGCCTGTCTCTAGAAGTGAAAAGGAAGTGTTCGTCACTCAATCATGTCCAGCTCTTTGCGAGGCTGTGGACTGTAGCCGGACAGTCTCCTCTGTCCATGCAATTCTCCAGGCAAGAATACTGGCGTGAGTTGCCATGTCCTTCTCCAGAGGATCTTCCCATCTCAGAGATTGAACCCAAGTCTGCTTTGCAGGCAGATTTTTTTTTTTACAGTCTGAGCCACCAGGGAAGCCCATCTCTAAAAAGCACCACTTAAAAAAACGTGTTTCTAATTGGACTCGGAAAAGAGTCAGATGTGATGTAGGGACTAAAGCAAGAACAACAACAAAATTATGAACATATACATACTTGTACAGAATTTGAAAAATCAAAACTGTTTTAACCCTACTGCGTTAGGTAACCACTGTTGTCAGTTTTATAACAGTTATTTTATGCAATTATTTTATATAATTTTTAATACAGTTTTTTAAAAAAGAATGGCAGATCCTTTGTCACTGAAGATGGTGAAGCATTAAAGCTTTGGATCCCAGAGCCAGTCCTTAGCGAGGTATCTTAGTCTGAATTTATAGAGTAGCACAGACTGGGTGGCTTAGAGACACCAGTTCTAACAGTTTGCTAAGTCGCTTCAGTCGTGTCCGATTCTGTGCAACCCTGTAGATGGCAGCCTATCAGGCTCCTCCATCCCTGGGATTCTCCAGGCAAGAACACTGGAGTGGGTTGCCATTTCCTTCTCCAATGCATGAGAGTGAAAAGTGAAAGTGAAAGTGAAAGTCGCTCAGTCGTGCCCAACCCTTAGCGACCCCATGGACTGCAGCCCATCAGGCTCCTCGGTCCGTGGGAGTTTCCAGGCAAGCGTACTGGAGTGGGGTGCCACTGCCTTCTAACAGTTTAGGAGTCTGGAAGTCCAAGATCAGATTGCCAGCATGGTAGAGTCTTCTGGGCTGCAGGCTGCTAACAACTTCTTATTGTATCCCTAGTGGCAGAGATCAGAGAGAAACAAGGTCTCTTTTTCCGGGCACTAATCCTGTTCACTAGGGCTCCACCCTCATGACCTCATCTGATCCTAATTACCTTCCAAAGGCCCCAATTCCTAATACCATCAGCTGGAGTTTGAGATTTCCTCATGAGTTTCAGACGGACACAGACATTCCATTTATAACCCAAGATTTGATTTTTCTCACTCCTAGCCCAGTGTTGAAACATACTCCTTGTTTATAGTATCACAGCTCAATAAGGGAAGACATATTTTTTAGTTTCATGTGGATAAACAGTTTTGTAGTCTGATAATTGAATTAGAAATATCTATCCTAAAATGTTAGCATATAATACCTTGAATTGTTTTATTCATCCAGTAAATATTTATTGTTATCAGCTCTGTGCTAATTGCTGGAGATAGTTATATATAAATGATGAAGCCAGTTAAGGTGAAGAAGTATTTGAGGTCCCTGTTTTCATGGGGTTTTACATTCTGGTGGGAAAGATAGACAGTGAATGAACCAGCAGTCATTAATTCATAAGTCAAGCCAACAGGAGAAAATCAGAAATATCCTTTAGTTTAAAAAATTGCATACACTTGTGTAACCCACACCTCCATCAACATATGGAACTTTACCACAATTTCAGAAATTTCCTTCATATCTGAAAGGTTTTTCCTTGGAATTGGGCATAACTGGCTCCTTTTTGTCATTCAGTACACAGCTTAAATGTCTCTTCCCTGTACCCACCTCTCTCAGAGGCAACTATTGTTCAGATTTTTTTTCTACCATAGATTAGTTTTAGCTGTTTTAAATATATATGTAAATAGATATTCTTTATATATGAATAGAACTATGCAGTATCTCTTTTATATCTGTCTTCTTTCACTCAGCCTAAGGTTCTTTGAGATTCATCCGGATTGCATGTGTTAGTAATAGGCTCCTTTTTATTCTTGATTGACATGGCATTGTGTGGATGTGCCACTTGGGCTGTTTCCACTTTGGGGCTATTATGAATGAAGCTGTTTTGAATATGCTGACACACGTCTTTTTGTGGATATATTTAATTTATCCAACTTGGACTCAGAGAACTGTACCAAATCTGACCTCCTTCATCTTCCAAATCTTCCTTTTGTGGATATTGAGTTTCTCAATCCATCCTTTGTGTCTGTTCTTATATATTTTTTATCTCTTTATCTTTGTGATGCATTCTGAGTGACTTCCTCAGATTTATCTTCAGTTCAGCAACTCTTCCTCTCTCTCTGCCTGATCCACTGTCTGTTGAGTATTGAGTTCTTCAAAAAATTTTTAACAAATGTTTTTCGTATCTAGAAATTCTACTTTTTGTTGTCTCCTGTTCATGCTTTAGATTTTATTTTCCTGAATTTCCCTGATTGTTACTTTGAAGTCTCTTTCAGATCTCAGATATGATTTTCTTTTCTTTTTTGCTGGTTCTGTGAGCTATTTTTATTGGTTTTAGGGTTTGGGGTTTTGTGTTGTTTTCTCTCATCTGTGAACACTCCTGTAGGCACTGATCTTCCGTGGCAAATCCTGCATGTTTCTTGCATGATGGAAACAGTTTTAGATCAGCTCTTTTTCTAACAGAACTCATCTTTAGTTTTAGTTTCTCAGCTGAGAGTTTCCTTTTGTAAGTATAACGTGAACTCAGCCCCTGTTACCAGTCCAGAGTGCAGATTTGAGGGGTTGTCCTCTTAGGGGGAACTCTGTCCATATTCTCTTTTCTTAAATTGAATGAAAGATTCTTTATATTCTATAGTACTTTACAGTTTTCAAAAGTTTTACACTTATATATATAGCTTTTCCCTTATAGATTATTAGAAAATATTGAGTATATTTTATGTACTATGCTATACAGTAGATCCTTATTAGTTATCTGTTTTATGTATAGTAATGTGTGTATATTAATCAAAACTCCTGTTTTATCCCTGCTCCCCCTCCTCTTTAGTAATCGTGTTTGTTTTCTTTGTGGGTCTGTTTCTGTTTTGCCAATAAGTTCACTTGTTTCATTTTTTTAGATTTCACATTTAAGTGATATCATATGATATTTGTCTTGGCTATTATAAATACTGCTTCACTAACCATTGGGATACATGTATCTTTTCAAATTAGTGTTTTAGTTTTTTGGGAGTATACACTCAGGAGTGGAATTGCTGGGTCATATGGTAGTTCTTTTTTTTTCCAGATTTATTTATTTTTACCTATTTATTTTTGGCTCTCCTGGGTCTTCGTTGCTGAGGCTTTCTCTGATTGTGGTGAGCAGGGGCTACTCTTCATTGTGGTGCATGGGCTTCTCATTCCAGTGGCCTCTTACTGCAGACCATGGGGTCTAGGCATGCAGGGCCAGTAGTTGTGGCACACCAGCTTAGTTGCCCTGCAGCAGGTAGAATCTTCCTGGAGCAAGGATTGAACCCATGCCTCCTGCATTGGTAGGCAGACTCTTAACCAGTGGACCACCAGGGAAGCACCCTACTCCCACCCCCCACCCTTTTCAAGGAATGAAGTTTTTTAAAAGATATTTTTAAAATTAATTTTTAAATATTTTTATTTGGCTGTGCCAGATCTTAGTTGTGGCATGTGGGATCTTCGTCTTCTTCGTTGTGGCATGCTTGATCTTTAGTTGGGGCATGCAAACTCTTGGGCTTCCTAAGTGGCACTAGTGGTAAAGAACTTGCCTGACAGTGCAGGAGACTTAAGAGATGCAGGTTCGATTCCTGGGGTGGGAAGACACCCTGGAGGAGGGCATGGCAACCCACTCCAGTATTCTTGTGTGGAGAATTCCATGGACAGAGGAGCCTGGTGAGTTACAGTCCATAGAGTCACACAGAATCAGACTTGACTGAAGCAACGAGGCACATATGCAAATTCTAGTTGCCTCTGAGTGTCTGGAGGGGGCTGTGGGCTCAGGAAGTCTTTAGGCAGCCTAACTGCTTATGGGTTCTTTGATCTATTGGACTATTGCCTGTGGTGGTTCCAGAAAAGAAATCACTGAACACTGGGAATGGCTGGAGCAGAATCTGCTGCAGACACTTTCCATCTTTGAAAATGAGAATGATATCACCACATTTGTGAGAGGAAAAATACAGAATTGAATGGTGATGGAGAGGATGAAGGGAGAAGGCAATGGCACCCCACTCCAGTACTCTTGCCTGGAAAATCCCATGGATGGAGGAGCCTGGTAGGCTGCAGTCCATGGGGTCGCTAAGAGTCGGACACGACTGAGCGACTTCACTTTCACTTTCACTGCTTATGGGTGGGGCTGTGTCACCACCCAGTTAGTTGTTTGGCCTGAGGCATCCCAACATTGGTGTCTACAAGCTATTGGGTAGGGCCTCAGGCTCTAATGAACTAGAGGGAGGAGCAAAGATCTGCACTGGCTTATATGACTGACTGAGCTCCCAAATATAACTATTGCCAGCTGCAGCCACCCCCAACCTCTCCAAAGCCAGCAGGTAGGTCTGACCCAGTCTCCTATCAAATTACAGCTTTTGGCCTGAGCCTCTGTGCTTGTAAGATCTTGTGTGTGTCATTCAAGAGTGGAGTCTGTATTTCCCACAATCCTTTGGGACTCCCGAAATTAAGCCCTGCTGGCATCCAAAGCTGGTCTGGGGCTAGTCTTCCTGGTGCAGGATCTCCAGGATGGGGAACCCCCCGTGGAACTCAGAACTCTCATTCCTGTGGAAGAACCTCTGCAGTGTAATTATTCTCCAGTTTGTGTGTCGCCCACCTGCGAGTACAGGACTTTATATCATGACTCAGCCCCTCCTGCCCGTCTTGTGGTTCCTTCTTTGTGTCTTTTAGCTGTAGACTATCTTTTCAGGAGGCTTTGGTGTTTTTTTCATAGATGGTTGTTCTGTAGATAGGTGTGGTTTTGGTGTGCTTGTGAGAGGGGGTGAACTCAGGTTCTTTCTATTCTACCATCCTGGTCGATCTCCAAGGAACTGTTCATATTCTCACCCTTGGGTGGGTGACTGTTGAACAAGGTGACACTTTCCTGCATCTCTGCTGTGCTCTGGGCCTGTGGCCTAGACTTCTGTCTCTGGGCTGGTGATATAGCCCTGTATCTGGTCTCTGCCCAACTTTACCTCCTACCCACTGCAGGTTCCCTTCTTCCATTTCTGACACCTGTCTTCTTTTTAAGTTTAACTGTGTATTAAACTTTTGTTATCTCTTTAATATTTTCTCCAAAATTTGTATTGTTTGGAGTGGGAAAGGGAAGGGTTTTTTTTTTTTAATCTTCTCAGAGTATTTTAACTAGAAATCTCTATGCAAGTTTCTTTAATCTCATTAAGTCTCAATTTCTTCTTCAGGAAAAGTACTGGAGAACATACACATGAATACTGAAGCATAGTTTCTGCAAAAAAAGTTTTTTAAAAGCAGCATAGCCATTTTATTGTTTTCATTAGTACTGTAATAACTGTGATTCCATTCAGTGCTGAATATCTCTGTAG
The DNA here is from genome assembly GCA_006408695.1 of Aepyceros melampus. Classification (NCBI taxonomy): domain Eukaryota; kingdom Metazoa; phylum Chordata; class Mammalia; order Artiodactyla; family Bovidae; genus Aepyceros; species Aepyceros melampus. The sequence goes on along the minus strand of SJXQ01012944.1, from coordinate 150,563 downwards.
GCATAATGATCAGTTGTTGTGAATATTAAAGTATTTTTAAAAATTTGTTGTTGTGTTAGGGGAAGCACACTGATTGAAACTGCCCACCCTGGCCAGGCACCATAGTAACCATTTGCATGAGTTGTTTTATGACAGGAGATCCTGATAAGGAATACAGAACTAATAAGCCACCACCAACCGGAGAATTCCGGAAAGGTTGAAAGGAGACACCGTGTGTCTGTCCACTTCCCAGAATCCCTCTCGCTAGCTTCTATTCTTGGCTGAGCAATGAGTGTGCCACCAGGAAAGACTCTGAATTAGAATGATTGGCCAGAGACCACCCGGAAAATCCCATCAACATAAAACCCGACATTGTGAGCCGCAGGCAGAGCAGTTCTCCTGGGTTCCCTTACCCTACTGATCTCCACCCGGCTGCCCTTTCCCAATAAAATCTCTTGCTTTGTCAGCACATGTGTCTCCTCAGACAATTCATTTCCGAGTGTTAGATAAGAGCCCAGTTTCTGGCCCTGGAAGGGGTCCCCCTTCCTGCAACAGTTGAAACTTTTAAATATTGATAAAAACAGTACACATTGGGAGTTCCTTGGTGGCTTTTCAGTTAGGATCCTGGGCTTTCTTTGGTGGCCCGGGTTCAATCTCTGGTCTAGAACTGAGATCCCAAAAGCCATGTGGTGTGGCTGAAACAAAATAAAGTACACATTGAATGGAAACCAAGAGTCTCAGAGCAGTATTGTTGTTCAGTTGCTAAGTCCTCTTTGACTCTGTGACCCCATTGACTGCAGCACGCCAGGCTCCCCTGTCCTTCACCGTCTCCTAGAGTTTGCTCAAACTCATATCCATTGAGTCAGTGATGCCATCCACCCATCTTGTCTTCTGTTACCCACGTCTCCTCCTGCTTCCAATCTTTTCCAGCATCAGGGTCTTTTCTAGTGAGTTGGCTCTTTGCATCAGGTGGCCAAGGAACTTAAGCTTCAGCATCAATCCTTCCAATTCAGGGTTGATTTCCTTTGAGATTGACTGGTTTGATCTCCTTGCTGTCCGAGGGACTCTCAAGAATCTTCTCCAGCACCACAATTTGAAAACATCAGTTCTTTGGTGCTCAGCCTTCTTTGGGCTACTTTGGTGGCTCAGAAGGTAAAGAATCGTCTGCAGTGTGGGAGACCTGAGTTCAATCCCTGGGTTGGGAAGATCCCCTGGAGGAGGGCAGGCAACCCACTCCAGTATTCTTGTCTTGGAGAATCCCCATGGACAGAGGAGCCTCATGGGCCATAGTACATGGGTTTGCAGAGTCGGACATGACTGAGTGACTACGCACAGCAGCCTTCTTTATGGTCCAACTCTCACATCCATACATGGCTATTTGAAAAGTATAGGTGGGATCTAGCAAATTGCTGTGTCTTTGAACAGTATAGATTTTAGGTCAGAGACTACAGATGGGTAGCCCTAGAACCCAAAATAGTTTAAGTTTTAAATTATTTTTAAAATTTATTGAAACCTCAAACTTTTTTATTTCGCTGGTGCAGTGTTTCAGAAACTAAATTTGTTGCTGACACTTGAAAATGGTGACATTTCACATAAAATTCAGGTACCCAACATCTCTTAAGTCATCAAGATAATCTGAACATACTGGGTCTACTTCACGCGTAGGTGAGGAAGAGCACAGCAGCTGGTGCTCGATGGTTGCTCTTGTTTTCCCTCCTTTAGAGGCCAAAGGCCACTTGCCATTTATTGTTACCCTTGTGAAAGTGAAAGTGTTAGTCGCTCAGCCTGTCCTACTCTTTCGACCCCATGGACTGAATGAAGCCTGCCAGGCTCTGTTCTTGGAATTCTCCAGACAAGAATACTGGAGTGGATAGCCATTCCCTATCGTTACACTTTTACTGTTGTTTTTAAAATAGTACAGAAATAGTCATACATACCTACGTTTTCTATCAAAAATAGGAAAAAAAAAAAAAGATAGGTGGTCAAAAACTGTATTGTAAGTATCAGTAAAAAAGTTATATCAGTTAATCCAAGGAAGAAATGAAAGATTTTATTTGAGCCAGATTGGAGGATGGTAACCTGGGAAGAACATCTCAGAAAGCTCTGAGAATTGTTCCATCACTGAGAAGTCAAGGCACAGTTATAAAAGATTTTTGGGACCGAGGGCTGTACATCAGACGTTGTATTATTGTCCGTTTATATTAGCGAGATCTAAGTACCATGTGACCCCTTGTGAGATCAAGAAGAATGTTATCTCTGAGGAGTTGTCTTATTGATGCTAGGAGAATATTGCTCTTTATGACTGAGCAGGTATTTCTGCCGATGGGGAAGTTTAGGTTAATGCATAATGCAAATACATAATGCACAATGGGAAGAGAGAGGAGGCCAAAGGACAGAAAAAATTTTTTGGTAGTTTTTCTTGTCTTGCCCTAAAATACTGAATTTTATTTCACATATGAAAAATGTAGAAGAAACTATTTTGTGATAGAAAGGAAGACAGTGCCTACCTATTTAATAGGACATCTGTGTCAATTTTCTCTTGCACTTGGCTTGCTTCACTTATTTATGTTATCCTGTTTTGACCTTGTGAACATTTCAAATTGCAGCCCCCTCTTGGCTCTCATGGAGAAGACAATGGCACCTCACTCTAGTACTCTTGCCTGGAAAATCCCATGAATGGAGGAGCCTGGTGGGCTGCAGTCCATGGGGTCGCTAGGAGTCAGACACGACTGAGCGACTTCACTTTCACTTTTCACTTTCATGCATTGGAGAAGGAAATGGCACCCCACTCCAGTGTTCTTGCCTGGAGACTCCTAGGGACGGGGGAGCCTGGTGGGCTGCTGTATGGGGTTGCACAGAATCAGACATGACTGAAGCGACTTAGCAGCTTGGCTCTCTAAGTTCTGCTCTTTTTCATTTCTAGTCTGTCTTCTCTTTTGCATTGCCCTAGTTTAACCTCAGTAATTGAGTGTGTTTCTATGGGAGAACTACTGAGAACTTCTGAAACAACAGAAAGTCCACATTTACTCAGGCCTGTGTGTTCCATCCCCTACAGCTCACACCTATAAAAGTAAAAATCTCCCTACCAACTCGCTGGTGATTAGATTTTTCAAATTGCAAAGCAGATGTTTCTGTTCAACTGTTAGAAATTGAGGGTTTAAGCACAAACACCTCAAGGAAGACCCATTAACTAAAATTTACTCACATTACATCAACAAGTGGAAGGAAGAGTCTAGATTTTTCTATTTTGATTTTGTAGGATTAAGAGGCCCTGGGCAACTGATAGAGGGCAGGGTTTTTTCCTTGGATGAGGGTGGAGATACAGGTTAGAGTACGTGCGTATGTGCTCAATGGCTCAGTCCTGTCCGACTCTTTGTGATGCTGTGGACTGTAGCCCTCCAGGCTCCTCTGTCCATGGGATTCTCCGGGTAAGAATACTAGAGTGGGTTGCCATTTCCTACTCCAGCTTATCTTCCCTATCCAGAGATTGAACCCTCGTCTCCTGCATTTCCCTGCAATGACAGACAAATTCTTTACCACTGAGCCATCTGGGAAGCCCAGAAGTAGAGTACAGGACATACCAAAGGGGGGAAAAAATTAAAATACCACTGTTTCACGTGGAAGTTTGTAGCCATTGTTTACGTTTGTGGTTACATGGATTGTGAATGGAACTTTTTATTTTTTTGCAGGGTGGAGGGGGTACTTGTTTCCGTGTAGCTTCAAATTCTGTCTGTAAATATAGTGTTGCCATTTGTTTTGCAGATTGCGGGGTTAGTGATATGCTTTCCTAAACAGCAGGAAAGTTGAAGATGTCTAAACACTTAGTGGCCTTGACAGTGACCACCCTTCTTGGTGTGGCTGTCGGAGGGTTTGTCCTATGGAAGGGCTTCCAGCGCCGGAGGCGTAAATCGAGCCTGGTGACCCGGCAGCGGCTGTCGCAGCAGCAGCAGCAGCAGCAGCAGCAGCAGCAAGTGCCAGGCGGGAGACAGCTGCCCCCTCCGGGAGAGGACCAGCCACACTCCATTGCCCCCAGAGCCTCATGGGAAGAGAGGATCCTCAGAGCAAAGGTGATGACCGTGTCTCAGGAGGCAGAGTGGGACCAAATTGAGCCCTCACTTAGGAGTGAGATAGAAGATTTTCCAGTGCTTGGAATCGACTGTGAGTGGGTAAGTTAAAAAGCAAAACTGAAACAAGTATTTTCCACTTTTCGAGAGATCTTGAGTAGTCAAATAGAAGATAAGATTAAAGGAGAATTAGCTTGTTCTTAGTTCAGTTCAGTCGCTTAGTCATTCCGACTCTTTGCGACCCCATGGACTACAAGACGCCAGGCCTCCCTGTCCATCTCCAACTCCCGGAGTTTACTCAAACTCATGTCTGTTGAGTCGGTGATGCCATCCAACCATCTCATCCTCTGTCGTCCCCTTTTCCTCCTGCCCCCAGTCCCTCCCAGCATCAGGGTCTTTTCAAATGAGTCAGCTCTTCACATCAGATAGCCAAAGTATTGGAGTTTCAGCTTCAACATCAGTCTTTCCAAAGAAATCCCAGGGCTGATCTTCAGAATGGACTGGTTGGATCTCCTTGCAGTCCAAGGGACTCTCAAGAGTCTTCTCCAACACCACAGTTCAAAAGCATCAATTCTTCTGCACTCAGCTTTCTTCACAGTCCAACTCTCACATCCATACATAACTACTGGAAAAACCATAGCCTTGACTAGACAGACCTTTGTTGGCAAAGTGATGTCTCTGCTTTTTAATATGCTGTCTAGGTTGGTCATAACTCTTCTTCCAAGGAGTAAGCATCTTTTAATTTCATGGCTGCAATCACCATCTTCATTGATTTTGGAGCCCAAATAAAATCTGTCATTGTTTCCATTGTTTCCCATCTATTTGCCATGAAGTGATGGGATCAGATGCCATGATCTTAGTTTTCTGAATGTTAAGCTTTAAGCCAACTTTTTCAACTCCTCTTTCACTTTCATCAAGAGGCTCTTTAGTTCTTCTTCCTTTTCTACCATAAGGGTGGTGTCATCATTATATCTGAGTTTATTGATATTTCTCCTGGCAATCTTGATTCCAGCGATTCCAGTTTGTGCTTCCTCCAGCCCAATGTTTCTCATGATGTACTCTGCATAGAAGTTAAATCAGCAGGGTGACAATGTACACCCTTGACATACTCCTTTTCCTATTTGGAACCAGTCTGTTGTTCCATGTCCAGCTCTAACTGCTGCTTCCTGACCTGCATACAGATTTCTCAGGAGGCAGGTCAGGCGGTCTGGTATTCCCATCTCTTTAAGAATTTTCCACATCTCTTATAATTCAGCATAATACCTTGCCAAGATTCTGTTATCTCTGTGTTCTGGATATCTGGAGTACAGTTAGGAGCCAGGAAATGTAATCAAAGGAGGCCCCAAGCAGAATAGCTGCCACCAAATCAGATCACAGGTAGGAGGAACTAAAGATGCCAATACAGTGATGACCAAGAAGAGAACACCTGATGCTGGGGAAAGTTTAGTATTCACATAAGGCCTTACAGAGCTACTGAGGGTATTTCTTTATATCAGCAATAGTTGAGTAGTAGTTTATACCAGTGACTTTGGGCCACCAGGAAAGGATTGGGGATTTTTAGTTGATTGTGTATAAGAATTATGTCATTTTAGAAGTATTAACATATTTCTATGTTATTTTAGAAATGTGTACACCAACAGCAATAGAAGAAAGCATTAGTAAACATTGAGCTTTAGTAGATTAGGAAAATTCTCATTTGTCAAACACCTTGATTATTCCAACCAAATGAAGTATAACTGCAGAAACAATAGGGTAGGATGAAGTGAATAGTTAGTAGCAGCTATTGATTTAATTGTGATATGTTTACTATAGCAGAGTAAGTTAAAGTGGCAATTAAACCAAAACCCCCTTCATTTTAGCTTTCAGTGTATTGAACTTCCGCTGATGCCACACCTCCCTTTGGATGTGATTGCATTTCCCTGATTGCTGCCTCAGAAAAACCTTCATCCATCCTCCTCCTTTCCATTCTTCCATCTCGGATTCCCTTTCTCTTTTGTTTGCCTTTGTATATTTGCTTAGTTACTACTTTTGTCTTTGTTTTATACAGTCAGTATTTGTTTAGATTTATCAAAGTGTTTCCCTTTTCTTTGTTCATCTTTCCTTGTATCTCAGAACTTTGTGGCGTCATCCTCTTTAAGTCTGTCGTTTAGAAGTTCACTTTTTGAGGGCTCATTGATAGTAAACTAATTATTATTATTCTGTGAAAGTGAAAGTGTTAGTTGCTCAGTTGTATCTGACTCTTTGCGACCCCATAGACTGTAGCCTGCCCAGCTCCTCTGAACTTGGGATTCTCCAAGCAAGAATATTGGAGTGTCATTCCATTCTCCGAGGGATCTTCAGACCCAGGGACTGAACCTGGGTCTCTTGCATTGCAGGTGGATTCTTTACTGTCTGTGCCATCAAGGAACCCCATTGTTCTGAAAGTGTCCTTATTTTGCTTTTGGTCTTTGAAGATATTTTCACTGGATACAAATTTCTAGTTTAGCAGCCTATTAGTTTCAAGGTCACTTTCCACTGTCTTCTGGCTTCCATTGTTACTGTTGAAAGTAACTGTCTGTCTAAATGTTGATTCTTGATACAAACTCAGATTTTTTGTAGACACTTGTAAGATCTTCTTTTTGAATTGCTGATTCTGAAGATTCATTAATAATCTAAGAGAGACTAAGTGTTGTCATCTTTCTGTATTTCCTGCTTGGGATTCAGAGAGATATCTGGATATAGTGACTGGTGTTATACATCAGTTCTAAATTCTCTTTGAAGGTTGCCTTCCCTGTTTTTTCTTCTCTTCCTCCTCTTCTCAGTTCAGTTCAGTCGCTCAGTCATGTCCGACTCTTTGCAACCCCATGAATCGCAGCACGCCAGGCTTCCCTGTCCATCACCAGCTCCTGGAGTTCACTCAGACTCACGTCCATTGAGTCCGTGATGCCATCCAGCCATCTCATTCTCGGTCGTCCCCTTCTCCTCCTGCCCCCAATCCCTCCCAGCATCAGGGTTTTTTCCAATGAGTCAACTCTTCACATGAGGTGGCCAAAGTACTGGAGCTTCAGTTTTAGCATCATTCCTTCCAAAGAAATCCCAGGGTTGATCTCCTTCAGAATGGACTGGTTGGATCTCCTTGCAGTCCAATGGACTTTTAAGAGTCTTCTCCAACACCACAGTTCAAAAGCATCAATTCTTCGGCGCTTAGCCTTCTTCACAGTCCAACTCTCACATCCATACATGACCCCAGGAAAAACCATAGCCTTGACTAGACGGACTTTAGTCGGCAAAGTAATGTCTCTGCTTTTGAATACCTATCTAAGTTGGTCATAACTTTTCTTCGAAGGAGTAAGCGTCTTTTAATTTCATGGCTGCAGTCACCATCTGCAGTGATTTTGGAGCCCAAAAAAATAAAGTCTGACACTGTTTCTACTGTTTCCCCATCTATTTCCCATGAAGTGATGGGGCCAGATGCCATGATCTTCGTTTTCTGAATGTTGAGCTTTAAGCCAACTTTTTCACTCTCCTCTTTCACTTTCAACAAGAGGCTTTTTAGCTCCTCTTCACTTTCTGCCATAAGGGTGGTGTCATCTGCATATCTGAGGTTATTGATATTTCTCCCGGCAATCTTGATTCCAGCTTGGGCTTCTTCCAGTCCAGCGTTTCTCATGATGTACTCTGCATAGAAGTTAAATAAGCAGGGTGACAACATACAGCCTTGACGTACTCCTTTCCCTATTTGGAACCAGTCTGCTGTTCCATGTCCAGTTCTAACTGTTGCTTCCTGACCTGCATACAGATTTCTCAAGAGGCAGGTCAGGTGGTCTGGTATTCCCATCTCTTTCAGAATTTTCCACAGTCTATTGTGATCCACACAGTCAAAGGCTTTGTCATAGTCAATAAAGCAGAAAGAGATGTTTTTCTGGAACTCTCTTGCTTTTTCCATGATCCAGCGGATGTTGGCACTTTGATCTCTGGTTCCTCTGCCTTTTCTAAAACCAGCTTGAACATCAGGGAGTTCACGGTTCACGTATTGCTGAAGCCTGGCTTGGAGAATGTTGAGCATTCCTTTACTAGCGTGTGAGATGAGTGCAATTGTGCGGTAGTTTGAGCACTCTTTGGCATTGCCTTTCTTCTCACCCCTCCTCTTTCACCTCTTCTTTCCTGTTGAAATTTGATCAGCTATATTCTGAACTTTTTTGCTCTCCTACATGTCTTGTAATCTCTTTTATATTAAACATGTCTTAATCTCTGGATTTATTCTGCACAATTTCTTCAGGTCTATTTTTCAGTTCCCTTTTTATTTCTTTCATTTTGTCTAATCTGCTATTTAACTACTCCTTGAATCTTTTTTTAAACCATTTTTTTATTGTGAAATAAAACACATCAAGAAAAGTGCCTGAAACAAAAATACTAATATAATAGCTAGATAGTTTATCTAAAGAGAACAGTATGTAACTGGAAACTAGGTCAAGAAACAATATTTGCTAGCACCCCAGAAGCTCCCCTTGTGGCCCCTTGTAATCATTGTCCCCCCTCCAGGGTTACTATTATCTTGATTTTATGGTATTTACTTTCTTGTCTTTCTTTATACTTTTACTACTTGAACATGCATCCCTAGACACTATAGTTAAGTTTTGTCTGCTTTTAGAATTTAATGTAAATGAAAAGATCTAGTATGTATTTTGTGTCTGGCTTCCTTTGTTCCAACATTATGCTTATAATGTTTACCCATGTTGTGTGTGACTAAGTGATTTCATTACCATATGTCCATTGTGTGGACATAATATAAATATGGACATGATATAAATATATCATGATTTATTCATCCAGTTTAATGTTGATGAACTTTTGGGTTGTTCATGTCCAGGGCTGTTACGAAGAATGCTGAAGTGAACAAATGCACTTATTATTGAGTGTCCAGTATTTATGAGTGGAGTCCTGGGTCTTGGAGTTTTATGTATATCTTTAACTCTTATAAATAATGCTAAATTGTATTCCAAGATGGTTTTAACTAGTTTACCCTCATCCATAGTAATGAGTATACCCATTGTTTTCAGCCATTTTCAGAAGTGGTTCTAAGAATTTAACTTCTCACTAAGACTGTATGAAAATTGCCTTTGTCGTATATCCTTGTCCGCATCTGGTACTGTCAGATTTAAAATTTTTAGCTCTTCTAATGGATGTGTAGTAATATTTCATTGTGGTTTTAATTTGCATACCCCTGATTAGCCCTGAGATTGAGCATCTTTTTAAAAATTTTTTATTGATCATTTGGATATCTTTTTTTAATGGAGTACCTGTTTAAGTCACTTGCCTCCTTTTTTTTTTAAATCAAGTTTTCTTTTTCTTACTGATTATAGGCGTTCTTTTATATTATAGTTATGAACCCTGTGTAAGTTAAATGTGTTGTAAATGTCTTCCCCCATTCTGTGGATTGCCTTTACATTCTTTTAAAGCTTGATGATCAGAAAATCTATATAGTGCTGTATAACAAGCCTTACCTTATCTCTCTAGTCATGAATATACTCTCCTATATTATTTTCTTGGAGTTTTGTAGTTTTAACCTTGCATATTTAGATTTTATACTCTTATCTGGAATTGAGTGTGTGTGTGTGTGTGTGTGTGTGTGTGCGCGTATGATGTGAGGTATAGTTGAGTTTCATTTTTTACCCTCATGGATATTTAATTGTCTTAGCACCATTGGTTGAAAAGATAAAAATTTTTCTCACTGCTGTGCGACGCTACTTTACTATAAAACAAGCATCTGTATATGAGTTGATCTATTTCGGGACAGTCTAGTAATCTAATTTTCTATTCTTCCACTGGTGGTCACAAACTGTCTTAGTTATGGTTGCTTCATAATGACTCTTGATATCTGTGACAGCAAAAGTTCCTTTTTTTTCTTTTGGCCTGATCTTAAGTTCTCTGACCAGAGATTGAACCTGTGCCCCCCTGCAGTGGAAGCACAGAGTCTTAACCACTGGACCTCCAAGGAAGTCCCAGCAAGACTTTCTATCTTGTTATTTTCCCAGAAGGTCTTGGATATTCTTGGTCCTTTGCATTTCCTTAAATATTTTAGAATTGACTTTTCAAGTTCTACCAAAGAAAAATTCTTGATATTTTGATTGCATTGGATCTAATAGATCAGTTTGTGAGGAATTGACCTTATTCTAATATTGAGTTTTCTAATATAAAAATATTTATTTAGATCATTAACTTCTCTTAGTAATGTATTTGTAGTTTTATGAGATTTAATAAATTCTATTACAAGTAAAATCTTGAAAGATGTTGCTTCTGATAAATAGAAATGTCATTTTATTAAAGAACTTAACTAAACCCACTTATTAATTCTAATTACTTGTAGATTCTTTTGGATTCTGTGTAAACTGTTATGTCATCTGTGAAGTGAGGATTTTCTTTCCAGTCCTTACACTTTGTATGTTTTTTCCTGCCTTACTGTTCTGGCCAGGATCATAATACAGTGCTCAGTGTGAGTGGTGATAGTAGGCATCCTTGATTCACTCCCTATCGTAGAATGACAGCTTTCAGCGTTTTCACATTGAGTATGTTGGTTGCATAGCATCATCGGCTCAATGGACATTAGACTGGGCAAACTCTGAGAGATAGTGAAGGACAGGGAAGCCTGGCGTTCTGCAGTCCATGGAGTTGCAAATAGTCGGATATGACTTAGCAACTGAACACAACAAATGTTATCTGCAGTAAGGTTTGTTTACAGATTAAATATGTTCAATTCTATTCTTGGTTTCTTTTTCTTTTTAATTTATTTGGCTGTGCTGGGTCATAGTTGTAGCACTTGGGATCTTCCTTGCAGCATGTGAGATCTAGTTCCCTGACCAGGGATCAAACCTGGGCCCCCTGCGCTGGGAGCACAGAGGCTTAACCATGGGACCACCAGGGAAGTCCGTATTCTTGATTCTTAAGAGTTTTTATGTTGTTTTGTTTTTCTGGTCGCTGGTGTAATCTTAGTTCCCTAACCAGGAAGTGAACCCAGACCCTTGGCAGTGAAAGCATGGAGTCCTAATCGCCAGACTGCCAGGAAATTCACTAGAGGTTTTTTTTTTTTGGAAAAATGAAATATTGTTGGAGCAATATAGATGGACCCAGAGGATACTAAGTCAGACAAAGACAGATATTGTAGGATATCATCTAGTATGATACAAATGAATCTATATACAAAACAGAAATAGATTCACAGACATAGAAAACAAATCTGTTTAACAAAGGGAAAAGGGGGTGGAGGAAAGATAAATTAGGGGTGTGGGATTAACAGATATAAACTGTTATGCATAAAATAGATAAACAACAAAGGTTTATTATATATCTTGTAATAACCTATAATGGAAATTAATCTGAAATATGTATATAACTGAATCACTTGCCCTACACCTGAAACTAACAATTTTATAAATCAATTCTATTTTAGCTTTTTAAAAGTTTTTTTAAAAATCATGAATAAAAAAAAAAATCATGAATAGTTGTTGAATTTTATCAAGTGCCTTTTCTGCATTTCTTGAGATGAGTATGTGGTTTTTCACCGTTAGTCTGTTGTTGTGATGAAATACATTAATTTTTAAATTCCTGGAATAAACCCAACTTGGTCATGATGTCTTCTTCTCTTTATACATTGCTGATTTCATTTTGCTAGTGTTTTTTAAAAAATCTATATTCATGAGTGATACTGGCTTATAATTCTACTTTCTAGAAATGACCTTGTCGATATTTTTTTTTTTCCTTGTCAGATTTTGATTAAAGTATGAGGCTGGCTTCATACAATAGATTAGGGCTGTTCATTATTTTTGTGTTCTCTGGAAAAGTTTGTGTAAGATTGTCAGTTCTTTTTTCCTTAAATGCTTGATTAAAGTCTACTGGTGAAACCATCTGGAATTTTCTTTTAAGGGAAGTTTCTGAATTATGAATACAATATTAAGATAGTTTGGAGGCTATTCACATTTCCTATTCATGTCTGTTTTGATAAATTATATTTTTCATCTAAATCTGTCTTTTTTTTTTCAAAATTTTAAATTACAGACGTATACTTGTTTATAATATCCTCTAAGAATTTTTTTTCCCTATCAGATGGATATGTAAGGATGGCTCCTCTTTCATTTTTGACATTGCTTATTTCCTTCTCTCCTTTTTCTTGATTACTCCTTCCATGTGTTTATCAATGTTCTTAGTCTTTTCAAAAAATCAGCTCTGGCGTTGTTGGTCTTTATTGTTTGTTTGTGTTCTATTACACCAATTTGTGCTCTTCATTATTTCTTTTCTTCTACTTGCCTGAGTATAATTTGCTATTCTCCATCTATTCTTCAACCTACTCTAATTTGACATCCTATCATACTGCTGCACTAAAAGTGATGAAGTTGATGGTTTCTTGTTTTCCAATCCAGTGGACACTTTTTGGACTCATGTTATGCTAGCTCTCCAGAGCATCTGTGTAATTCCTGCTCGAGACATTCTTTCTGGCTTTCATGCCATCACACTCTCATATTTCCTATCTTACTGGTCTTTCCTCTTTTTTAAAAAAAAATTGTTTAATTTATTTTTATTTTTGACTGTGCTAAGCCTTTGCTGCTGCACAGGCTTTTCTCTAGTTGCAGTGAAGGGCTTCTCATTGTGGTAACTTCTCCTGCTGCGGAGCACGGGCTCCAGAGTGCAGAAGCTTCAGTAACTGAGGCACCTGGGCTTAGTAGTTGCAGCTTCCAGGCTTCAGAGCACCGGCTCAATAGTTCACGGGCTTAGCTGCTGCAGGACATGTGGGATCTTCCTGGACTAGGGATCAAACCCATGTCTCCTGCATTGGCAGGCGGATTCTTTACCACTGAGCCACCAGGAAAGCCCCTAGTCTTCCTCTTTTTCCTTTTCTGATCCCCCTTCTACCTCATATCTAAATATTGAGATGACTTATGCTTGGTCTCTTCTGTACCCCCCCCAGTTCAAACTCAAATGCCTACAAGGTCCAGATAGGAAATGTCAGTGAATGATGTAGAGTGATTGTTTTGCACTTTTGAAGGCATAGGAATAGTTTTCAATTTCATAAAGAAATATGTTCCCTTCCTTTTTTCTTTAAACACAAGGTCTATGATCTATTTTCCATTTTCCTAGTTTTGATAGGGACATGGACTGAGAAACGTTTCTCTGTATTGGAGAAACAGTGGTTTACAGCTACAATGATAAATGGGAAATGACAGTTGGCTTCAGTGTTGAGAAGACGTTATGGTGAATTAGAGAATTTGTGCTTTATGTAAATGAAGAAGCTGCTGTGCAGTTCAAGCCAAGTGTTGCCAGATTGTCCAGTTCTTTAAAAAGAAACTTAACATAATAGATTTTAAAAAATGTGAGCTCCACTAATTTAAAAGTTCTGACACTGTTTTTAAAATGTGGAGACCAAAAAAATAATATTAAACATATCTGTGGGTCACATCTCTAACTTATGTCCTCTATATTCTTTTTCTAAGGGATCTCATGTAATTTTGTGGCTTTAAGTGTCATGATAAGCTGAAGACTTTCAAAATTAGAACTCCAGCTCTTTATACCCATCTATCTACTTGAATCCTCCCTTGAATGTCTAATAGTCATCTCAGACTTAATATGTTCCTAACAGAGCTCTTGATTTTTCTTCCCACACTTGTATTATCCCTAGTCTTCTCCACCTTTAAGATTAAAATCAGAGAGACATCCTCCCTCTTACAGGTTGTCTAACAGAAATGATATGATTGAAAGTCAGATACAAACAGGCAGTTATATAATGTTAAGTTTCTTTATTGGCAAAATATATGGAAATTCAAAAAGCAGTTATAGGAAGCAGGAAATAACACAGCATTCTCCCAGATAGAGGTATGTGTTTCCAGATTCCCCCGAGTTACCCATGGTGATGTGCAACTATGGATGAATCCTGTACAAAATGAGGATTCTTCCATGATTTAGAAGCTATTATTGCCTTTCTCCTGGAGGCAGGGGATGGAGATGTTAAATATCTTTCTGACCCCTGACTCCTGCCTGATTTTTTCTGGAGTCTCTGGCTATAGACAACCTTGCTTAACAGATGCAAATAATTAGTGTAATAAAGACTGAATGAAGTGAAGGTCATTTTCCCAAGAGTATCCCTCTGCAGGCCTAGGCTTCAGGCTTGCCTGAAGTCACCTCCCTTTTCCTTACTATTAACCCTTCCCTTCCATTTAGGAAGTATTACCAATGCTAGTACTGAAATAGATTTTGCATTGTCTACATCTTTACATCTTCTCTATTTCCTTCCTAGTCCAAGCCTCAAGTATTTATCTGCACCTTTGCAATGCCTCCTGACTGGCCTCCCTACTTGGACTCTTATATACCTACGATCCCTTCTCCATTGAGTTAGCAAAGTGATCTTTTAAAAATGCATGCTTGATCATCTCAGTTCCCTGCCTAAAAGCCTCCACTGCATTGTATAAAACCAAGGTGTCTAACTATTTATGTGTTCTTAATGACTTATGTTCTTTCACCTCTCTCAGCGTCTCTCATTTTGTCTATTCTCTTTCCATCCTCTTTCTTACTACTTTCCAGCCTCATTGGGCCTTCATTCTGTTGCCCGAATGGACAAGCTCATTCCTGTCTCAAAGCCATGGTCTAATTTAACTGATACATTAACTCCACAGAGGGGGTGCTCAATGTGCATGCACGCTAAGTCGCTTCAGTCGTGTCCTCTTTGTGACTCTATGGCCTGTAGCCCACCAGGCTCTTCTGTCCCCGGGATTCTTCAGGCAAGAATACCAGAGTGAGTTGCCATGCCCTCCTCCAGAGGATCTTCCCAACCCAGGTATTGAACCTGCGGCTCCTGCATTGCAGGCAGATTCTTTACTGCTAGTTAACTTTGTTCCAGCCTATAAATATGGTTTCAGATTTTTCTTTGCTCCCTGCTGCCATCGTGGGGTCATTTAAAGAATCACAGTCTTTTCCATAATCTCTAAACCAATTCTCTCTAAATGAATCACTGAAATATAGAGAAAGTGTTAGAAATTTTGTTTACAATGATTGATGGCATCATCCATTTAAAATTTTTGCTCTTGTGTGTGTTTGATAACATCTATATCATTAGTATAGTACCACATTTATATGATTTAAAATGCATGTGTGTATTTATTGTGTATGTTCCAAATATTTTTTATGAGTTGACTAATCCAAAAAGAAAAAAGACAGTGACCACTGGATTACATAAGACTAACAAAATTAAAATATTTTTTTTTCTTATTAAATATAGCATTGGTAAACCAAGAATTTAATTGTTTTCCATGGGTAGTGAGTGATGTCAGGGCAAAAAGATGTTGGCAGAGGATAAAATATAAGAAATTAAAACTAGATAGCTTATTCTTTATGTCAAATTGATTCTGCTAGAAGCATTATTCTTCCAATTATACATTCAGTATAAATTGAGTACCTATTGGAATCATAAACATTTGGATTCCTAGTGGAAAAACCTTAATTATCATCAGTAGATCTTAAGCACAATCCAGAAACAGTATTAAAAAGATAACTTATCTATCTGTTTATTTAATGTATTTTAGACAGTGGAACTTGATTGAAAAGATTTTCAAAGATCCCTGGCCTTAGGAATTAGCAGTGAGTATTATATCAAATTAGCAGTGCTAACAGAGAAGGCAATGGCAACCCACTCCAGTACTCTTGCCTGGCAAATCCCATGGACAGAGGAGCCTGGTAGGTTGCAGTCCATGGGGTCGCTAGGAGTTGGACACAACTGAACGACTTCACTTTCACTTTTCACTTTCATTCATTGGAGAAGGAAATGGCAACCCACTCCAGTGTTCTTGCCTGGAGAATCCCAGGGACGGGGGAGCCTGGTGGGCTGCCATCTCTGGGGTTGCAGAGTCGGAAACGACTGAAGTGACTTGGTAGCAGCAGTGCTAAATATTAGAAGTGGAGATTTTCTACTTTTTCTTGGAGAAACCTGATATTATACATTGAAGGAATTATGTGCTAATAAAAAAAAAAGGTGATTTGGCCTCATCCAGGTGAATATTATAGAACAGGAACCAGTAGTTGAATTTCTTCTAGATCTTTTAGACTTTGGCTGAGTCCCAAGAAACAGACACATTGGGGATCAAACTGACCTGCTTTCATTTGAGGATATGGAATAGCCCTCATTGATAAAGGAGTGCCTGAGAAGGGAACTCCTAAAGCTTTTGTGAGTTAAACCATGGTTTTACTTAGCATAGAAGTAGAAGCTGAGGGTGAAGTCCCTCCTAATTTTGTGATTCTTGATCTAGACTATTTCTTCTACATTCTACAGATTGGGGAAATTCAGGTTCCAGTTCTGACTTTGCCCCAATTTCTCCATGTTTAGGCCATTTGCCTCATTTGTAGCCCTTACATTTCTTCTCCTGAAAAATGAGAAGGATTGAAATTTATTGAATGCTTAATTTGGCTTCCGTGGATAGCTTTAGGGGACCTTGAATTAATGTGAATTTTGTATGTAAATTTTTCTAGGAATAATTCCTTAGCTGTAAGCATTTTCTCCAACTTATCTATTACTTCAAAAAAAATTAAAACTAAACCAGTTAATGTGTAAAGTTATTTTCATCTCTTAAGATATAAGAATCCTAGCTTATGCTCAGTATACATTTTTATGAACAGCTTATGAACATATTGGCAGGTACCCACTTATTGTTAGTACTCTTCGTGAAAATCAGATCTTCAGCCAGTGATGCCCTATAAATGAGTCAGTTCACTACCATGCACATTAAAGAGTCTAGAAAATGAAGAATGTATTCTCATTTGGCACTCATTTCCTTAGCTTTTTAAAACCAGTGTGTCTCACATGACTCTGCCAGTGTGTGTGTGCCAGTGCTCCTCCAGGTCAGCTGGTCACTGTTTATGGCCTGCTCATATTTCAGGCTCATATTTGGGCCCTCAGTAACCTGTTTAGGCTGCTGCTTCGGAGTCCATCACATTTGTTAGCAAAGGCTCATCCTTAGGTCTGAGCCAAACTGGTCAGCTCTTCTCTTTGGGAAGTCAAGGAAGTGCCTCTCAGACATTTCCGTCACACTGGTACGTTGTTCTTGGTGCTGTGCTGGAGTGTGAGCCGTGGCCCTGTTTTCCTCTGTTGCAGGTGAATTCGGAAGGCAAAGCTAGTCCTCTGTCACTCCTTCAGATGGCCTCTCCAAGTGGCTTCTGTGTCTTGGTTCGCTTGCCCAAGCTGATCTGTGGAGGAAAAACACTACCAAAAACGTTACTGGACATTTTGGCAGATGGCACAATTTTAAAAGTCGGAGTAGGGTGTTCAGAAGACGCCAGCAAGCTTCTGCAGGATTATGGCCTCATCGTGAAGGGGTGCCTGGACCTCCGATACCTAGCCATGAGGCAGAGGTATGGTTTGTGTGAACACTTGGATTCCTGTAGCTGTGGGGCGAATATTTTAGCAAAAGTTGTAGGTTACTGAGGTTCAATGATGAAACCTCTGAAATACTTTAGAAGCTTAGAGACATCTGAGATGCCTATTGAATTTGTGAGGAAATATCCACTTCTGAGAAAACTTTAGCTACCTAGAACTGGTCTTTTTAGTGAAACATTAATAAGGTGTCTCTATAAGCTACAGATTGTAAACTGATAAACTCCTTGGGAAAATTAGAGTTGCAGATTTTTTTTTTTTGGCCTGTACGATAACCTCAAATATGCAGATGATACCATCCTTATGGCAGAAAGTGAAGAGGAACTAAAAAGCCTCCTGATGAAAGTGAAAGTGGAGAGTGAAAAAGTTGGCTTAAAGCCCAACATTCAGAAAACGAAGATCATGGCATCCGGTCCCATCACTTCATGGGAAATAGATGGGGAAACAGTGGAAACAGTGTCAGACTTTATTTTTTTGGGCTCCAAAATCACTGCAGATGGTGACTGCAGCCATGAAATTAAAAGATGCTTACTCCTTGGAAGAAAAGTTATGACCAACCTAGATACTATATTCAAAAGCAGAGACACTACTTGGCCAACAAAGAAAGGTCTGTCTCGTGAAGGCGATGGTTTTTCCAGTGGTCGTGTATGGGTGTGAGAGTTGGACCACAAAGAAAGCTGAGTGCAGAAGAATTGATGCTTTTGAACTGTGGTGTTGGAGAAGACTCTTTAGAGTCCCTTGGACTGCAAGCAGATCCAACCAGTCCATTCTGAAGGAGATCAGTCCTGAGTGTTCTTTGGGAGGAATGATGCTAAAGCTGAAACTCCAGTACTCTGGCCACCTCATGCGAAGAGTTGACTCATTGGAAAAGACTCTGATGCTGGGAGGGATTGGGGGCAGGAGGAGAAGGGGACGACCGAGGATGAGATGGCTGGATGGCATCACTGACTCGATGGACGTGAGTATGAGTGAACTCCGGGAGTTGGTGATGGACAGGGAGGCCTGGCGTGCTGCGATCCATGGGGTCGCAAAGAGTTGGACACGACTGAGCGACTGAACTGAACTGATGCTATTTGGGGGAATTTTAGTATAAGTCCAGAAGACTTAATGTAAGAATCTGTATTTCTAGCTTCTCTTAGGTGATCTGACTCTGAAGTCAGCTCTGGGGGCAACAGTTGGCGGGCAGTGCTGTCCTCTTTAGATGAGCGTGTTTTGTTCAATTTGCCAGAGTCCCCGCCTCTCCTGCTGTAACCCCTGACTCATCCTGATAAACATTTGAATGTACAAACTGTGCTTTAGACCAAAGATAATGAAAGCTAATGCTTCACTGAGAGGAAGAGATTGTCCTTTCCCTTGGCATTCTATTATTAGGGAAATTCTACCTTTTTTTTAAAGGTATATTTTCATATATATTTGTGGTCCACATTTTAATAGTGGACCTTTTTAATTTTAATAGCCTTTATCCCTGACTTTCTCCATGACACTGATACTGAAAGTTTGGATGATTTGATAAATTAAGAGAAAGCCTGATTAAAATCTATGTTTATCATAATTTTTTAGTATTAAATGAAATTCTATTTTGGCTTAGTAAATAAAACTCATAAAGTGTCAAGTTTGTCTAGTAATATATTAAAATATTTACTATATAATTTTTTTTAGCTCCATAAAGGTACTTGGAGTTTACCAGCAAAAGCTGCTTTTCATCAGACTTCCTCCCTCTGGCACTGGCTCCCCAGAGGTGCCTGTCATGGTCCCGGCGTGGGTTGGAAAAGAATTTCCAAACATGAGAGAATGAGAGGGAAATAAAGTTTATTAGAGTGGGAGACTCTGTTAGTGGACCAGCTCAAGGGAACCGACGTTGAATGGGGATCCTTAGTCCACTTTTATACCCAGGGTACAAGGAGTGGGATAGGGGTCTTGCGGGTCATTTGCTGATTGGATGAGGCGTGTATACTGAGTGGGGGGGAAAGTAAGGCAAATACCTCCTCCCTATGGGGTAGGAGGGAAGACAGGTTATCAGTTGAGTTCAGTTCAGTCGCTCAGTCGTGTCCGACTCTTTGCGACCCCATGAATCGCAGCACGCCAGGCCTCGCTGTCCATCACCAACTCCCGGAGTTCACTCAAACTCACGTCCATCGAGTCCGTGATGCCATCCAGCCATCTCATCCTCGGCGTCCCCTTCTCCTCCTGCCCCCAATCCCTCCCAGCATCAGAGTCTTTTCCAATGAGTCACCTCTTCTCATGAGGTGGCCAAAGTACTGGAGCTTCAGCTTCAGCATCATTCCTTCCAAAGAAATCCCAGGGCCGATCTCCTTCAGAATGGACTGGTTGGATCTCCTTGCAGTTCAAGGAACTCTCAAGAGTCTTCTCCAACACCACAGTTCAAAAGCATCAATTCTTCGGCACTCAGCCTTCTTCACAGTCCAACTCTCACATCCATACATGACCACAGGAAAAACCATAGCCTTGACAGATTATACTGCTCCATTAATAGTTACCTCATGGGGGAGGGAAAGGCAATAAGGGTCTTGTTTTTCCATTCCTGCTTTCCAAGACCCTCCTTGGTTTTATCTACTCTTTTGTCCTTGGGTCACTATAGTGCCCAGTTGCTGCTGTTAGAGGACATGTATAGAGTGGCCAGAAATTGACTCTGGAGCGGACTATGTGGGTGGGAGTCCCCATCTTCCTCTTACCAGCTGTGTTATCTTTGGAAAGTTCCTGAGCCTCACTGTTCCTCATTCCCTTGTCTGTAAAAAGTAGAAATAACAATATTCCCATCTAATAGGATTGGTGTGAGGATTGAAGGGGTTAAACTATGTAAAGAACTTAGAAATAGTGTTTGACATATAGTCAGAGTGCTGTGTAAACTTCAGTCACCATCCTCCTCATTACTGCCACCTTCAGCACCGTGATCATTCGATTGATTAGTCCTTCCAGATCACTTTCTGTACAGTTACAGCCCTCTTTATGAGTATATGGGCTTCCCTGATGGCTCAGTGGTAAAGAATCTGTCTGCAATGCAGAAGACGCAGTTCAATCCCTGGGTCAGGAAGATCCCCTGGAGAAGGAAATGGCAACCCACTCCAGTATTCTTGCCTGAAAAATCCCATGGACAGAGGAGCCTGGAGGGCTACAGTCCATGGGGTCACAAAAGAGTCAGACGCGACTTAGCAACTGAGCACACACCCATGCATGTGAGTGTATAGAAGTTATAAGTACCCTTACTTACACAGCTAAATGCAGAATGGCCAAGTGTCAAAATAAAAATTTGGCCAAAGTGGAATATTACTGTAAACTTCTCTAGATATGAGAATGAAGCATTAAGCTTTTTAATTTTTAATGAAATCTTATAAAATTTTAAACATTCTTTATTATTGAATACTTTAGTAGTAAAATTAAAAATTTTTGACATTATAGTAGAAGAAATTTGACATTATACTTAATACTTTTAGCTATAGGTTGTCCCTGATGTTGGCTGTAAGAGATTGATACTTTCATTTGACTTTGGAAAGGAACAAAAATTTTCTTGGTAACACTGTTCTCTTTTCTTCATGCTCTCTATATTTTTATTATATGTTAGCAGAAGATAATTCATTATTGAGACTGTTGTGTATGATTCTGGAATGTTTCCTTGTGAAACTTAAAAGTGGCAAAGATGGCCTCTTGTTTTTAATTCATCCTCAAAAAATGTGAAGCTTGCCCAAATATGACATTTAAAAAAAAGATTAATGACCTAAATGGAATTGAATTAATAAAAACCAAGTGCTGTCTTTCAATGAGGGTCATGATTTCAAAAATTACAAAATACCAAGGCTTGATAAATTGGGTAGATGTTAAAAAGGTTGAAATAAGGATTTTCCTGGTGGTCCAGTAGCAAGAATCTGCCTGCCAATGCAGGGAACTCAGGTTCAATCCCTGGTCCTGGAAGATCCCACATGCCACAAAGCAACTAAGCCTGTACCCCACAACTGGTGAAGCCCACGGGCATAGAGCCTGTGCTCTGCAACAAGAGAAGCCGCTGCAGTGTGAAGCCTGCACACTGCTGCTAGAGAGCAGGCCCTGCCCGCAGCAGCAACCAAGATCCAGGGCAGCCAGAAATAAAATTTAAAAAATAAATAAAATAAAAAAGGATAAAGTGAGTATTTACTGTCATGGAAGGAGGTCCCCGATGCATTAAGTGATAGAGCAAGTTTCAGAACAAAACCAACTAGAGAAATCCATGCGCAGCAACCAAGATCCAGTGCAGCCAGAAATAAAATTTTAAAAATAAATAAAATAAAAAATGATAAAGTAAGTATTTACTGTCATGGAAGGAGGTCCCTGATGCATTAAGTGATAGAGCAAGTTTCAGAACAAAACCAGAACAAATACTAAAAAACTGTATCTACTCCTCCATCTAGCCACCTCTTTGCTTATCTGTAGAAAGTGTCTGGAAGGGCCACAACATAACTCATAAGGGTCATTATTCTTGAGGAGTGGAAGTGAGGGGGTGGAGGACTTTTACTTTTCACCGATTACTCTTCTCTGTTGTCTTGCATTTTTAACAATAAGCATTCATTTCTTTTATAATTACTATTATAAAGGAAAACATGAAAAAGATTTTAAAGAGAAAGTAGTTTGTCTACCCCAAAGTCTTCATTTCCATCAATTGGACCCTGACCTTTATATATTTCACATAAGTATATCTGGACTTTTTTTTTTTTTTAACTTTTTGGTCAGTGCTGCCATTTGGGGGTGATGAAATCCGTCAAGTTAATGCTTGTTTTTGTAAGGAAAGACTTCCTTTTCTTTATCATTGTAATGATTTCATTTTTCAGAGTAACCGAGGGAGTCCTGTATATCTAACACTGATGGGAACCTCATCTCCTAGCTTCCTCTAAAACTTCTAACCTCTCACCTGGTAACCAGGAAGTCAGCCCCACTTGTGTAGACTGATTTGTTCTTTTTATTTTTGGACTGATATATTCTTAATTTTACATTAACCTTTATTTGAACTCTCCAGTCTTTGGCTAAGTTAATTTTTTTCACCTCCCTGCAGCTATTTTAATCAGAAAGTGTTAAAAGAGTAGAGATTATTTGATTTTATAGTATCTTCACTCCCTCAGTGAAGATAGCCTTATCATATTTTTCAAATTTGAAAAGTAATGCGTAAACACTAGCCAATTCAAATATAAAAAATGTAAGGATTTCTGATCACCCAAACCCTACACCTAGAGATAGCATCACTAACATTTGGTTATATTTTTCTACTTAACTCTTTGTGCTGCTTCTCTCTCACATACCTAGAATCACATACATACATTTATTGTGTACTGTATATATATTAATACAAAGAGTTCATAACATGTTTTCTTTCATAATCTCTTTTTACTTCACTAATATGTCATGGACATCTTTTCACATCAATATAGATCCACATCCTTATTTTTAACAGCTATATGGAATTTAATTGCATGGGTATTTAACTAGTCTTCTATTGAAGGTGTTAGGTTATTTCTAGTTCTTTGCTACTATAAATAGAGCTGTAATAAAGATTGTTTTATGTACATTTGCCTGAGGATAATTTACTAGAAGTAGAATTATCAAATCACAGAATATTCCTGTTCAAAATTTTGATAGTTAAAAAAGCCTTGACTGTGTGGATCACAACAAACTGTAGAAAATCCTTAAAGAGATGGGAATACCAGACCACCTTACTTGCCTCCTGAGAAATCTGTATGCAGGTCAAGAAGCAACAGTTAGAACTGGACATGGAACAACGGGCTGGTTCAAAATTGGGAAAGGAGTCAAGACTGTATATTGTCACCCTGCTTATTTAACTTATATGCAGAATACATCATGTGAAATGCTGGGCTGGATGAATCACAAGCTGGAATCAAGGTTCCTAGGAGAAATATCAACAACCTCAGATATGCAGATGATACCACCCTAACGGCAGAAAGTGAAGAGAAACTTAAGAGCCTCTTGATGAAGGTGAAAGAGGAAAGTGGGAAAGCTGGCTTAAAACTCAGCATTCAAAAAACAAAGAACTTGGCATCTGGTTTTATTACTTCATGGCAAATAGATGAGGGGAAAATAGAAAGAGTGACATGCTTTATTTTCTTGAGCTCCAAAATCACTGTAGATGGTGGGTGCAGCCATGAAGTTAAAAGATTGCTTGCTCTTTGGAAGAATGGGGAAACCTAGACATTCCTAGGTTTATGACAAACCTAGACAGCATATTGAAAAGCAGAGACATCACTTTGCTGACAAAGATCTGTCTGTCGAACCTATGGTTTTTCCAGTAGTCATGTATAGATGTGAGAGCTGGACCAGAAAGAAGGCTGAGTACTGAAGAATTGGTGCTTTCAAACTGTGGCGCTAGAGAAGACTCTTGAGAGTTCCTTGGACAACAAGGAGATCAAACCAGTCAATCCTAAAGGAAATCAACCCTGAATATTATTGGCAAGACTGATGCTGAAGGTGAAGCTCCAATACTCAGGCCACCAGATGGGAAGAGCTGATTCACTGGAAAAGGCCCTGATGCTGGGAAAGATTGAAGGCAGGAGGAGAAGGAGACAGAGGATGCAATGGATGGATACAATCACTGACTCAATGCCCATGAGCTTGAGCAAACTCTGGGAGATGGTGAAGGATAGGGAAGCCTGGTGTGCTGCAATTCATGGAGTCACAGAAAGTTGGACACGACAACAACTGAACAACAAACTACATTTATTGACAAACTTTTTCATAAAGATTGAACAAATGTTCAGCTCACAAATTTTAGATTAGACTGTAATTCTTCATGTTCCACAATACTAGATGTAGTTATTTTTAAAGATCTTCATAATCTGATAGAGTTTAAAATTGTATATCCTTTTCATTTTATTTGATGTAGTGAGATTGAGTATCTGTCATTTGTTTATTGGCCATTTATGTGCCTTTTTTTGATTGTCCTGTTCTTGTCCTTTGCCCATTTTTGACACATGATTTTATTTATTTCTTGTAGAAACAATTTGCTCTCTAATGGGCTTAGCCTGAAATCACTCTCTGAGACTATTTTGAACTTTCCTCTTGACAAGTCCCTTCTGCTTCGCTGCAGCAACTGGGATGCTGAGAATCTTACTGAGGACCAGGTACTTCTCTTATCAGAGTAGTTGAAGAGTGGAAGAGTCATTGCTTGTAAAGTATAATTATTTTAAAAACTCTAAGCCTCAAAATGATATATATTGGGTGGAAATGCCTTAAAATAGCCTCCTTGATGATACTCAAGATAAATGCTCTATAATAATGTACATGCCACTGAATAAAAGGGTAAGACTCCCTGTTCTTTTTTTTTTTTTTTTTGAGCATTTACTATATGCCAGGGATTTCAGAAAAATGTAAAATTTTTATCATGAATAAAAATGCATACTTTAAAAAAACACTGTTATAAGACTTATTATAAGGAACAGCAAGTAGTTCTCCTGCCTTCCTCCCCCATTCTTAATTGCTCTTCCTTCTTTTCAGAGGCAACCAATTTCGTTTTTTTCTGCTAATTATCATTATATTGTAAAATTGCACGCATATATTACTCTTTCCTTTTCTACATACTATCTTTTGATTTCTTGCTGTGGAAAACAGCAAGATTTAGTGCTCTTGCAATTCCTGTATCCCCAGACAGATACTTATTCCCTCCCCCATGCTCCCAACAGAGGTAAATCGTCATTTTTATCAGATTAATATCTACTTATATTGATATTATTTATAGCTGCTCCACA
Source organism: Aepyceros melampus (assembly GCA_006408695.1). Classification (NCBI taxonomy): domain Eukaryota; kingdom Metazoa; phylum Chordata; class Mammalia; order Artiodactyla; family Bovidae; genus Aepyceros; species Aepyceros melampus. The sequence goes on along the minus strand of SJXQ01012944.1, from coordinate 125,397 downwards.
TAGTCAATTGCAGTTAATTATTTTTCTTATACAACTGTTTGATTTCCCAGGAGTAGTAATTTATATTTTCATTTGCTTAGTTTTCTGTATACCTGTTAACTATGTCTGCTGCAGACTCTCCTCTCTGCTGGTTCAGACACAGTCAGGTAACTTAGTCATTTAAGTTTCCCTTGGAGCTAGCCCTCGTGGAGTCCTTGGTCTTCCTGTTACTTTCAGGACCGGTTGCTCTGTAGCCCTGCCTGCCAGACTCTCATCCTGTTTGTGTTTACTGTCAGAGTGCGAATTCTCTTCACCTCTCTGTTTTACAAATCTTGTGTTCTTTTTACTTTCTTGTCCCAGTGGAGTACATTGAAAATAGCTTCCTGAGAAAAGGAGAATGAAAAGTTAATTTATGACACCCTGCATGTTTGAAAAGATATTTGTTCCCTCTCTATTAACTGATACTTTGGCTGAGGATAGCATTTTAGGGTGGAAATCATTTTCCTTCAGAACTCTGAAGACAGTGCTGCTTGTAGCTTCCAGTGTTGATGTTGAGTGTGTGACTCGTTTTTTCTTCTTTCTTTTTGTTTTTAAATTCATGATGATATACATTAGTGTGAGACATTTTTCCCCTCTAGACTTAGAATTCAGCGGACCCTTTCTATCTGGAAGCTCATGTCTTTCAGTTCAGGGTATCATTCTCATAACATTTCTTAGGAAATTTCCCTTTCTTTTGTTTTTAGAATTCGTATTGTATGTATATTGGATCCCTTGAATTAATCTTCTCATTGTCTTAGTAAAATGTTTTCTCTTTGATTTTCCATCTCTATATTTTTTGTTTTATCTTCTGGGAAATTTCAAGTTTATCTTTCAATATGTCACTCACATTTTTAATTATTCCTATTGTTTTAAGAGCTCCTGGTCTTCTCTGAATATTCACCTTTAAAATAACTTTTCATTTTTGTTTAATAATATCTTCTATTATCTTAGAGTATTGAAGGTTCTGAAGTTTTTTTTTCCTTCCTGCATTGCCTCCTTTTCCTCTGAATTTCTAATTTTAAATGTCTGATTTGGTCTTTGTCTTTCATGTTAAAGATTTTTTTTTTTTCCAAATGTTTAGATCCTTGCCTATCCATTTTCATTTATGAAGGAGACATTAAAGCACCAATTGAATCTACTGGCCAATTGAATCAAGTGCCAATTGATGAATGAATAATAAAATACAGTATAGCCATAGAATAGAATATTATTCAACAGTTAAAACGGTACATGCTATAACATGGATGAGTCTTGAAAACATTATGCTAAAAAGTGAAAGAAGCCAGTTACACAAGATCACATATTGTATGAGTTCATTTATATGAAGTGTTCAGAGTAGGCAGATCTGTAGAGACAGAAAAGAAATTAGTGGTTGCTTAGGACTGGAAGAAGTAGGGAGTGACTGCTAAAGGATATAAGATTTTTTATAGGGTGGATGAAAATGTTCTAAAATTGATATGATGAAGGTTGCACAATTCTGTAAATATACGAAAAATCCTGAGTCATGCAGCATCTCTAAAAGACATATTTGGGACACTTGGAGATGTTAGAAGGCAACCGTGTATTATTTATTTTATCAGTGTTAAAGTGGGTGTGACAGGGGTGTGATTATGTAGGAGAATGTCCTTGTTCTTAGAAGATATGCACTAAAGTATTTAAGGATGAAGTATGATAGTAGCTGCAACTTAATATTGAAATGTGTTCAGCCAAAAGAGAAGTATTTGGTGTATGTATTATAAAGAGATAAAGCACATGTTGACAGTTGTGAATGTTAGTTGTCATTCTTTTCTATAGTTTTGAAACTTTCAAAATAAAACATTGGGGAGAAAAGATTAATTGCCACCAAATTTGAAACCAGATTTGTGATCCATATTATTATGAAAATTCAGAATTTCCAAAGACTCTTACTCATTCAAAATGTTTATTGTTTTTTTAATTATAAGCGTAATACTTAATGAGATTTTGTAAAATATAGAAAATAATATTTAAACTTGACATTTAAAGAAATGGAATGAGAGCACAGCACATATGGCCAAATTTTTTTGACTAGTGGGTTTTATTATCAGTAACTATAAACTATAATCAAATGTCAGTAACTGTAAGTCTTTTCTCTCAGGCCACTAGAATCTTCTAGTCTTCTACTCAAGAAGTATAATCCCACAGCCTATATTCTGGTAGCTGAGTGGAAGAGGTGGTGCTGGTTATCTCATTATTTAACATGTAGATTTTCTCATAATCCCTCTTTTGCCTGATGACACTTTGCCCGCAACCTCTGCTACCCCTGATATTACTAGGTCCAGATCCTCTGTGATTTAGCCACTGTATAACTTACACTTGTCAAAACCCAAACTCTGTACACTGAGTAAAACAAAGCAGTAATATGAGTTTATTGCAGTAACTCATGTGACCTGGTACTTCATTTTTTTTTCATTGCTAAATATACTTCATTGTATAGGTAGACCACATTTGTTCATCATTTGGTAGAGTTTTGAGTTGCTTTCCTTTTTTTAGGCTGTTATGAATAATGCCACTCTGAATATCTGTGTATAAGTTTTTATGTGGACATACATCTTCAGTTCTCTTGGATAAATGCCTACAATGGAATTGCTGAGTCATATGGTAACTTTATGTTTAACTGTTTCAGGAATTGCCAAACTATTTTCCAAAATAACTGTATCATTTTATAGTCCCACCAGCAATGTATGAGGGTTCCAGTTTTCCATATTGTGTTTGATTTGGTTTTAATTTATATTTCCCTAGTGACCAGTGATGCGGAACATCTTTCATGTGCTTATTGGCTAATGTTATATCTTCTTTGGAGAAATGTCTATTCAGATCCTTTGTTCACATTTTAATTGTGTTGTTTGTTTTTAAATTGTTGAGTTTTAACAGATATATGTGTGTGTGTATCCATACATATCTTTATATATTCTGGATGCTAATCTCTTATCAGATATATAATTTATAAATACTTTCTCCCATTTTCTGCAAATTTTCCTTTCACTTACTTGATGGGATCATCTGCAGCATGAAAGTTTTAATTTTGATGAGGTCCAGTTATCTGTTTTTTCTTTTATTCCTGCTGCCTTTGCTGTCATATCTAAGAAATTGTTGCCTGACCTAAAGTCATGAACACTTACTCTTATGCTTTCTTCAAAGAATCATATGTTTTAGCTCTTACACCTAGGTTCACAATTCATTTTGAGTTAATTTTTGGGTGCGGTCTGAAGTAGGAGTCCAAATTTATCCTTTTGCATGTAGATACCAGCTATTCCAGCACCATTTGTTGAAAGTGCCTTGGGTTCCTTATCATTTGAAAACAATTTGTTAAAAAAGTATTCTGCACTCTTCACATTCAAAGACCTTCCTTTCCTGTGGAAGACTGCTTGCTGACAGATACGTAGATGGTTGAGTCTATGTGGAAAATTTTATCCAGATTTCTTTTTCTAGTATTCTGTTCTTTTTTTGTTGTTCTAAAAGTACACACAGAAAAAAGATCCATACTAATAGTGTTATTTACCAGGCTTGATTATTAAAGGTGAATTAAAGGAATTTTAATTAAAGTCCTTACATGCTTTGTTAGGAAGAGCTATTAATAAAATTAATAGTTTTGGTAACTATATATATATAACTTCCAGAAATGGACCCTTGTGACTTTTGATCTGAGGTCTATGTCTGAAGCTGTTTTTCTCGTTTTACACATCGTATTAGTACAGCAGTTTGCTTCTGATCAGTAGTCACACAGACCTCTTAATGAATCTTGGTGTCAGTTGTCCTAGATGATGGCCATTTCCGAAGTGAAATTCATGTACTAGCTGTCAGACCTGTGATAAGTACCCTACCCCCAGCTGGAAGAAAATCTGTCCAGCAGGTTTGGACAGATAGAAGATAGAACACATGGAAGATAGAAGACAGATAGCAGATAGAAGGAAACTTCGCTCCTCTATATAGATTAGGAATTTCAAGCATGACTTATTCTAATAAGTCATTATTTTATCTATGTTACATGAGGGTTCATTATACCATTTGATTTATTTTTGTCTAGTTTGAATTTTTTTTGTAATGAAAAGGTTTTAAGGAGTAGATGGTGCCTGAGTTACTATGCATCTTGAGTTAGAACCTGGAAGCGGTCTCTTGTCTTTGTGACTGACTTTGAACTTGCTCTCTCTCTGGTTCGCCTTCTGGATTCTACTGATCTCTGACTTTTCTCTTCAGGTAATTTATGCTGCCAGGGATGCCCAGATTTCAGTGGCTCTCTTTCTCCATCTTCTTGGATACCCTTTCTCTAGGAATTCGACTGTAGAAGAAAACGATGACCACATTGTCTGGAGAAAAATCTTAGAGAAGTGTCAGGATGTGGTAGATATCCCATTCCGAAGCAAAGGGCTTAGCCGATCAGGAGAAGAGGTTAATGGGGAAGCAACAGAATCTCAGCAGAAGACAAGAAATAAGAAGTCCAAAGCTGATGGAACGATGCCAGGCAACCACCAAGGGAGAGACCCCAGAAAACATAAAAGAAAGCCCCTGGGAGTGGGCTATTCTGCCAGGTAACTGAGTCGTTCTGTGTCTAGTAGGTTCAGTGGCCCAGCCTGCAGCAAAAGGCATGATGCTTTACCCTGGGTCTGGGAAGAAGGCTGTGTGGTAAGATGGCAGAGGCTCTCCAAGGATTCTTATTTTTCCTTTCCTTCAGGGACATTTGGAGCTAGCCTTTATTTGTGTACTTTTCCCTTTTACCCTTCTACTGTTTTATTTTTGAGCAGTGGAAGTGGAAATGAGGAGTGCTTAACCTAGCTTTACCACTGACCTTGATACAACCTTAGATCTGTATTTCTCCTATAGATGAGAAAAGTGAAAGTGTAGTCCCTCAGTTGTGAACCCCATGGACTGGAGCCCTCCACGTCCCTCCGTCTATGGGATTCTCCAGGCAAGAATACTGAAGTGGGTTGCCATTTCCCTTCTCCAGGGGATCTTCCTGACCCAGGGACTGAACCTGGATCCTCCGCATTGCAGGCAGATTCTTTACCATCTGAGCCACCAGGGGGTATAATTATTATTCCTTGCTTACTTCAGGAGAGCAAAGTAACATGAAGTGCCTCAGACTTTTCAGGAGAAATGAATCATCTGATTTCTTACTCATTTGGTCTTTAATTGTTTAGAATGGTATCCAGGCCCTAAACTTATGTTATTCTCTAGTCAATGAGAATTTTCCTGTACAGCTTATGTCTCTATTGAAGAATGATGACTAATAAATACTTTGGAGTGGAAGTTTGGTTCCTCTAAGCAAAATGCCTTTAGGAATTGGATGATTAAATTGAAGCGAGTATTGCATATGAGCCAGAAATAAATCCACAAGGCACTCATTACTTTAGCTTGAATTTTAATTGACTTGGTCTAATCCAGTGATTACAGGGATATTTCTTCATGTTCTGTTCCTGCTTGCTTTCATGGTAGAACCATGTAAACACTACCCAACTTACTCCCTAATTTCCCAATCTATAAATATAAAAACTAATGGTATAAACTAATTCACTTTCATTTCTCTTTCCTTGCCCATTGTAGATGGAGGAATAAACATGGTTTCTCACCATGTTTTTTTCCCCCCATAAATGTAACATATGACCCTAGTGTTGAATGGCTTGGGTCACTCAGAATATAGGAGGTAGCTGATACCTTGATCAATAGTTTGCTCCAAAGTTTAGATTTCTCTCTCCCTTCCCCCCAGAAAATCACCTCTCTATGATAACTGCTTTCTCCACGCTCCTGATGGACAGCCCCTCTGCACTTGTGATCGAAGAAAAGCTCAGTGGTACCTGGACAAAGGCATCGGAGGTTTGAGATTCAGCCATCATACTTGATTTATAATTAGGTGCATGTGGGTACCGACTGGAGTGGTCCTGAGATAAGGGAGAGGGTTGCGATGCATAGAAGGCAGAGAGCCCTAGAGACATGCGGGATGGAGCTGTTCAAAGCCCAGAGAGAGTGATCCCTGCCCAGGGTACAGCAGAGAACCACTGAGGTGGTGCTTCTTCCTTGAGGTGGGCGGGTGGTCATGCGCTAACGCTGCCTCTTTCCTCTAAGTGCTGGTGAGCGAAGAGCCTTTTGTGGTCAAGCTGCAGTTTGAACCTGCGGGCAGACCCGAATCCCCAGGAGACTACTACTTGATGGTTAAAGAGAACCTGTGTGTGGTGTGTGGCAAGAAAGACTCATACATTCGGTGAGTGTCCAGCAGGCTGGGGCTGCCCTCTTGTCTGCCTCTGATGGAAGCTGCCCTTCAGGCCACATCCAGGGCCCTCGGCGGGCTTGGTTGAGTCTGCCTCCTTTGGCTTAGAGACTTGTCCCCAGGGGGCATCCCAGTATCCCTGAGAGCTTCCCCAGGGGGCATCCCAGTATCCCTGAGAGCTTCGACACTCTGCCTGGCCTTGCTGTAGTGGTGCCTGCCACGACCTCCTGCCCCCCCACTGGAGCCAGTTTCTGGTTTCTGGAATGAAACACTCTTGTTGAAACAGTTTGCCATGAAGAGAGTCGTTCCCTTTTGCTCGTGAAGGAACGGAGACCAGTTCCTTCCGAAGCTGCCTTTCTGTGTCCTTGTGATCCTCCCCTGAGTGGCTCACAGGCTTTGTGGCCCTGGGCACATCAGTATCCAGGGGACCTGAAGGCACCCTCCGGGATAGTCTGAGATATTTTGCGTCAAGGTCCCCAGGCAATGAGGGCGACGTTACCACTGGGTCCGGGTACCCAGACACCTGGGCTTTCTCCCTGGCTCCTGAGATGTGGTAACTCACTTGGCTCCTATCTCTTCTTGCAAAGTGAGACCAATAGTTGTGGCAGCCAGGAATTTTCCCTGAGAGCTTAGTTCTCCTTAGAAGACAGTGATGGACTTTGATGAATAACCAGGGGAAATAATTTAAGAGTAAGGGATTCCTCAGATGAAGGAAACGGGCTCTAACAGGCTTCCAAAATTTCGGGAGCAGCAGTTACCGGCTGCGTGCTTTGAGGGAGTTATTTTCCAGATGTTAAAGGCCATTGGAATTTCTTTTCATTTCTCAGATACTTTTCCGTTGGGGAGCACAGCCTTCCCAGAGGTGGTTATTAGCCTTTTCCTACCCCTGGCTCGCCAGAGGAGTCGGGGAGCTGGTGCTCTGCGCTCACTTCAAGGAGAGGGGGACCCGAGGGCCACAGGCAGGTGGGCGGAGACTGGAATAGGTACTCGGGCCTTCGTGTCGTGGCTGTTGGGTTGCGAGGCCCCAGCTCCTCAGTCGCGTTTAGGCCCAGATCAGAATCCCAGGAGGGCACCTGCCGACTCCGTGTTCAGTCTGTGTCGTCGGCTAATGCGCGCTGCCTCGTGCCGGCTCCCTTAGGAAGAACGTGATCCCGCACGAGTACCGGAAGCACTTCCCCATCGAGATGAAGGACCACAACTCCCACGACGTGCTGCTGCTCTGCACCTCCTGCCACGCCGTCTCCAACTACTACGACAACCACCTGAAGCAGCAGCTGGCCAGGGAGTTCCAGGCCCCCATTGGCTCCGAGGAGGGCTTGCGCCTGCTGGAGGATCCTGAGCGCCGGCAGGTGCGCTCGGGAGCCAGGGCCCTGCTCAACGCCGAGAGCCTGCCTGCGCACCGGAAGGAGGAGCTGCTGCAGGCGCTGCGAGAGTTTTATTGCACAGACACGGTCACGGAGGAGATGCTTCAGGAGGCAGCCGCCTGGAGACCAGGTATGATCTGCGGTCCTGCTCAGAGGGGAGTGAGGACTGGTCCAGTGTCTTTACGCCCGCTGCTTGGTTTGAGGGCCTGTAGGGCAGAAGCAGGTGCCCTGCGGCAGCCTCAGGCTCACCCCACTGAGTCTGTGTGGCTCAAGATAACCAGGCAGGTGGGACAGAGCAGTCTATTTGCTGATTAACTTTCTCGAGGACACTTGCCTTCTGTCCTTGACCTTTTAAGATCATATCCGTATGTCCAGCCATTTTCATAATGAGCAGGAGAGTTCAAAGGCCCTGGAGCTGAACCTTATGCATTCTCTGCAGAAGGAAATCTGCTCAGCACATAACAGTGTGTGTGGTATTGCATCTTTTCACGTATCCAGGTCGGTGGGAATTGAGACACAGGGGTTCTTGTTTCCTATCTCTAACCTGCCCTCCAGGGTACTGGCCTGCTGAGTGGCATGTTGGCCAGGATTGCTGTTAGTATTTAAATTACTTTTTAGTTTTTGCTTCCTTGCTTGCTTTCTCTCTCTTTCCCCCTGAGTACCTAGTTGAATTCATGTCATTTAACTCAGTGTCCCTAGATGAGAGGCATTTTATAGTCCTGAGAAATGAATAGCAACATCGCCCAGATGATAAAAACTCTGGGCTGCCTATTATAGTTTGCTTCCCAACTTGTCAGTTCTTTCCAGGGATTGAAGTAATTGATAAGTTCACAAATCCTGGTAGTGCTGCTGGTTGCCTATAGTGTTTTGTTATTTAAAAAAATAAAAATAAAAAAACCCCATAAACTTAATTATAGCAACTAATATTTATTGAACAAAATTTTATAGATATGCTAATCTATTTAGCCCAGTTAATAAACTTTATATTAATTGCCTTAATTATTTCTTATAACAACCTTGTGAGGTAGGATTTAGATCTTACTGGTTTCTGCTAACATCGTATTCTGTATTTTTTTAAATCTTTCAAGATTTAAAAATTATTCTTAAGACTATTTTCCAAACTTTATTTTAGATACCTCAAATTAAGGTTAAGGTTATATTACAAATTAAGGAGACTGGCTCCTTTAACCAGTTCCCAAATGTACAGCTACATTTCCCCTTTCGGTGACCAACCTATCTAGTAAATTCATCTTGCTGCCTTGGATGGGAGGGTGCTGGGCTTGGATGTCTAGAACAGCCATTTGGGGGAAGTTAGGCAAGTTAATGGTATGCTTGGGAGCTAAATAAGAAAATGCCCCACAAGTACCCGGAGGGCACGAACAGGCTAGACGGGGAGGATTGAGAGTGGGGTGTGGATGCAGGAGAGGAACTGAATCCCAGACGGGGAAATCCTTTCACTCACAGGAGCTGACAGCACTGTTTGCAAGGCATCTCGGTGAGAAAGGAGGCAGGGCTTCATCTTCTCATTAAACAGCACGAGCTGTGCACCTGAGCAACCACGGTAGCATTTCGTCGTGACCAAAACACATCTTGTGGATGTGGTTTGGCATTTCTTTGTATGAGAATGAAGGCACCAAAGAACTATGCCGCCTTTATTTTACATTCAAGTATTACACTGTGATCAAAACCCGAAACACGTGGGCTGATTGAAGAGCTCATATAAAGACTTAAGTATCGATCAGAATGAGTAGCTTAAAAGAAGGGCGAGGGACTTCAGTGGTGGTCCAGTGGTGAAGACTCTGCGCTCCCAATGCCGGGGGCCCAGGTTCTTCCCCTGGATCTGATAGAACTCGATCTGAACCCGAGTCTCCTGCACTGCAGGTGGATCCTTCACCATTTAAGCCACTGGGAAGCCCTAGACCCCACAGGCTGCAGCTAAAGATTCCACATGCTGCAACAAAGATTGACGATCCCCCGTGCTGCAACCAAGACTCAGCACAGTCAAATAAATAAATATAAAAAAAAAAGAAGAAGGGTGAGCCGATAGGAAGGAAACCCTTGAGTAAATGAAAGACCTCCATTCTCCACCCACCATCCGCTAGACAATGGGGCCCCGATAGTAGCGTTGAGCATTATGCAGTGGCTTTCCCACAAATATAGCCAGAATCCCCAGATGCCTTCTCTGGGATTGATGGCGCTTAGTATGTTCGAACTATTTTTTAAAAGTCAGATATGGGAAAGATGTTTTTAACAGCATCAAAGTAGCCACCCCTCAGGAGTCCGCAGCCTCTCTGTGTACCCCATGGCGGCCCCTTGGCCCACAGCACCTGGAGCTGTTGAGATGCTGTCCTGTGCTTGCTTTCCTCAGACCCTTGTCCTTCGTATCTTGGCAGGATTTCCAATGAAAACTACGTTCCTCACGGGCTGAAGGTGGTGCAGCGCCACACCCAGGGCGGGCTGCGCTCCCTCATGCAGCTGGAGAGCCGCTGGCGGCAGCATTTCCTGGACTCCATGCAGCCCAGGCACCTGCCCCAGCAGTGGTCGGTGGACCACAACCATCAGAAGCTGCTCCGGAAATACGGGGAGGACCTTCCCATCAAGCTGTCGTGATCACCACCTCCCTTCCGGGTTAGGACGCCTGGGAAGCTGGAGCGGGGGGTGTCAAGGCACCTCTTCCTGTTTTAATGTCATTGTCAAATTCTGATGACACAACTCACAATACTAACCTGTCTTGATCATCCCAGGATGCTCCTGGTGGAGCAAGGCTGTTGCTTTCAGCGGTGCTCCCGGTTTTGAATTTCAGCTGGGCAGAGTGAGAATTCTCTATTCCGCCCTTTTGTGGACAAATGGGAACCTTGGCCTTCATATTTTTCCCCTCTCCCTATAATGCTTTCCCTGTACAGGCGACACATGAAGGATTTTTCCTGAAGTGTCTTGTTAAGACTCTCAAGTTTTTAATATTTTTTCTTCCCTGTCCAGCGTGTTGGTTTACCTCAAACAGGAGCTGTCAGGTATTTCAATCCCATCGGGTTAGGAGGGAGAAAAAAATAAAACATTCTTCTGGAGGTTGGAGAGGTGGAAAGGGGTTGGATTCATATTCCCAGTTCAGCCTCATGATTAGGAGTTCTTTGGCTTGATGCTATGCTGGAGCTCACCTGGATGGGGATCTGGCCCAGCTGGGCTCTTCGGTTTATTACACGTCCTTGCAAATGCTCCCTTTGCTTGTTCAGGACCAAGGCAGCACCTTCCTGCCATGTGTTTTCACCCTAGCCCTGGAGGGGATTCTTTTCTGGAAAGAGGCCTGGGTGGGCCACAGAGAAGCACAAGCACCATCTCCCTAGAGAACTGGGATGATTTGCTCAGCTTTTGGCTGTTTGTTGCAATCCTCCTGCCCAGAACGTCAAGGTTTTTAGCTAATCCCTTTCTGAGAGGAAGATTATCTTTTCTCAGAATCAGTATCTGGTCCCTTCAGTGTTCTGTGTTCTATCAGATTTGCGATACTGACCTCTTTTAAGCTCTTTAATTCTCTCCAAGAGCCATTTGGTCAGGTTGCAGTGAGAGGATTTCTCCATCTCCCATCTTGCCTGGGACACTGGGATTAATTAATCCGTTTTAATGTTCGAAACAGTGGTGTTTCTCATCTTTCTAAACGTGAGGCCACCACTTTGAGCGTGAAATCAACTTATTAGTGATTAGTATCTTTTTTAAAGTATAAGGAAAACTTTCTTACATTACAAAATTTTAACAAGCTTTGAAAAAAATTTTTTATGGACAGAATTCAACAGGAACTCTGTTTTGGTACTGTGCCTGAGTTGGTGATGGCTGCTCTAACATTGATAAGTAAAACAACTTCTAAGCACAAAGTTCACGAATTGTAAATGTAAAACTTTTTGCTTTATAACTTTGTAAAATCAGTGAATACTCTTGGGGAGGGAGATCTTTATCCTATAGGTCCCTGCCTTGCGGCAGTCCATGGTGTGTGCTTCAGTCGTGTCCGACTCTGTGCGACCCTATGGACTGTAGCCTGCCAGGCACCTCTGACTGTGGGATTCTCCAAGCAAGATGCTTGAGTGAGTTGCCATTCCTTTCCAGGGGATCTTCCCCACCCAGGAATTGAACCCACATCTCTTATGTCTAACCTGCATTGGCATGCAGGTTCTTTACCACTAGCGCCACGTGGGAAGCCCATGGTATGTATGCACAGA
>SJXQ01012944.1:98676-113319 GCA_006408695.1 Aepyceros melampus | reverse complement strand
CCCCTAGCTTTGACCCCTGGACAGCAGCCCACCACACATGCACATCTTGTATTTTTTTCCTCTTCCCTTCCCACTCATCCTCAAATAGGTGTTTCTGGGGTCTAAATCAAAAAGCCTTGAAAACAAACAGTACCAGCTGTTTTGGGGGCCCTATGTTCAGCACACTAGGTTGTTATGGGGCTACAACTGCACTGGAGCCCGCGGCAGAGGACCGGGAAACGGATGGGCCGTTGTCGTAGTAGTCAGGCTTGCCACAAGGGGGCGCCAGTAGCTCTTGCTTTATATGCATTTTTGAGAAATAAGTGGCTTTTATACCTGGTCCTTGGACATAACTCCGACTTACGTTTCAGATTGTGTATATCTGGTTTTGAGTCATTTTGATAAGTTTTATAAGAAAAACCTCTTTCTCTTAAGAGAGTAGAGCTCTTCCTTTCTCTTTCCCTGTATCCTCACACTGAGAGGTGAGATTCATGTCCTAAGAGGTTGTTTAAGGTGCTGTGGTTGCAGCAGGTAGAAGGAATGGGTTCTCCAGTCGAGCTCCCTGCAGAGCTTAATATCAGAGCCAGCAGCCAAGATAGAGGAAAAATCTGGACTATGGCACACGCAATCTCTGTCCTTTTTAGAACACACGCTGTTTAGATTTGAATCTTCATTTTTTTAAATCGACCTTGGACTTTAGCAGCCTGTCCCTAAGACTGACAATTGCTATCTCAAATGAGTTATTTTAAGGTAGGCATATTTTAAAATAATTTTTTTTTCTGATATAAAAGTCATGTGTATGCTTGTTAGAGATGAATCTAAAGAAAGAATGAAAATCCATCATCCCTCCATGTAGAACAAACCTAATCTCTGCAGGTATGTTTATGAATTTCCTTTCAGTATTTAAAAATGCATATATCGTGTGTAGTATTTAAACAGGCTTGAGAGTCATATATATATATAGCTTGGTATCCTATTTTTCCTTCATTTAACATGGTATCATAAGTAATTTCTTATCTCTTTAAATCTTTGAAAATAGATTTCCAGTAACTCTACCTTACTTTATCATTCACGCCCACACTGTTGAAATTTTTGGTTGCTTTGGATCCTTTGTTAATATCAATGATGTATGCGATGAACTTGTGTGTGTGTAAATCTTTGACTATAACTTTGCTAACTTATTTAGGTTAGAACCTTAGAAATTGGATTGCAAGGAGGGGGAGGCATGTTGCTGGAGTGAGTACAATTGATATCCATTTTTAGGGGTTTCTGTGATGGAAATGTTTGCCTTTGACCCTTTCCCTCACGTCCTAGGGCATTTGCTGAGTTTCCTCCTCTGTGAGCAGCAGTGAGCGGACAGTGTCACAGCAAAGGCCTCCTGATATGCCTGAACGTTACGATTGCAGCCTCAGAGTCTTTTTTCTTCTTCCCTTCTGCTCCCATCCTTCCTTGCTTCATTCCTCCTTGCAGCAATGATTTTTGGAAATACTGTTTGTTTTAAAAGAAAATTGTAAAAAAAATTAATTAAAAATAAAAAATAAAAGGTTATGGCCTTTTTTTCCCCTCCAATAAACAAGCAATTACTGATTTGCCATCCTAAAGCGAACAAAGCATGATATTCAGGGATTTGTTTCCCTCTTAAGAGTGCAGCCATAAGTTACTTATTCTTATCCATGTCACAGACAGAGATCAGATGACAAAATGTGTTCTGTTGAAATAAAGCCATTTTAATCCCTCATTTTAGACTCTCAGGAGCCCAGCAGACAGAAAGAGCTTTTGTTCAGCTTCCTATTCTAATGTTAGGAGCCCTAACATTTGACTGTTATTTAAATTCTTTGTTACCTTACCTCTCTGAGTTTTTCATTCATTCATTCATCTTTTTTAAAAAATTCATTATGTCTCATCCTCTAAGAGGTACCATAGTTTCTCAGTTTACTAGTTTGCTAATTTTTACGTATTTTAAAAGGATTCTTCTTTCTGGTCTTGTCTTTTCCGTTCTTTACGTGGTCATTTTTAGAGTACCTCATCCCTCAGGAATGCAGTTGAGAATCAGTTTTTCTTGGAGGAGATAAACTATAAGAGGGTGTAAGGATGATTCTTGTATTGTTTTTGTTTAGTCACTAAATCATGTCTGATGTTTTTACCACCCCCCATGGATTATAGCCGGGGCTCCCTAGGTGTCACTAGTGGTAACGAGCCTGCCTCCCAGTGCAAGAGACTTAAGAGATGTAGGTTCGATCCCTTGGTTGGGAAGATCCCCTGGAGGAGGGCATGGCAACCCACTCCAATATTCTTACCAGAAGAATCCCGTGGACAGAGGAGTCTAGTAGGCCACGGTCCATAGATTTCCAAGGAGTTGGACATGACCGAAGCAACTTAGCAAGCATGCATGGCCTGTATGTAGCCCTCCAGGCACCTCTGTCCATGGGATTCCCCAGGCAAGAATACTGAAGTGTTTTGCCATTTCCTCCTCCAGATGTTCTCCACCAAGGGATTGAACCCACATCTCCTGCACCGGCAGGTGGATTCTTCACCACTGAGCCACCAGGGAAGCCCCAGTTCTCGTATAGTTGACTCTTGATTGAATAATGTAAAAATTATACATAATCCTCAAAATACTTTTTTTGGAGCTGACTTACTCTTTTTAGGTATTCTCCAAGTTGCCCCCTCATGCTGGAGCCAAATACCTTCCATCTGTCCCCAGTCCTGGGGCAGTTTTGCATTAGGTGATGGAGCTGGGCTGACATGCAGCCAAATGATCGTTCCACTTGTTCAAAAGTGCCTATTCCACCCACTCTACCAGGGAGGTGCCTTTGCCTCTGGCACCACGGTCCTTACTTAACTAGCAACGTGTTATTTGGGAAAGTGGGAAGTACATTAGACCATTATTTCCTCACTAGCCTTGCCTGTGGCCAACTCTGGTTGTTGGCACCCCCCAGTCACTGTGGGTACTGGACCAAATGGGCAATCCCGTGGGAGATAAGCCGGAGCTGACTTCCTGTGCATGGGAAGAGGGAATGTTGGAAGCCCTAGTCCACCCTTAGAAGAGCGTGTTCCTTCTTCTAGGGTAGTGGTACTTGCTGCCTTAGAAGGTCACAGTGTCTGACTGAGTGGAGATAATTAATCTCAATATCCTCCAGACCAAACTCAAGGCATGTGCCCTCCTTGCAACTTCCTTATTTGCTTTTAATTCTTGAATTTTTCTCTCTTGCCTGATGGGTAGCCTGTTGCCTTTCTGCCAGCATAAGCTTCAAGAGCCGCTGAGTTTACAGTCAGCATTATTATCAACGTGATGTGTGGTCCAGATATTCTCGAGTTGTAGACGCTACTTACACATTACACCTGCTTCCCAAAGATCTCCCTTCTCAGGCTGCAGCATGCTGGGGCAGAGCTGGGATTCTGACTGCTCAGACCACCAGGGTTCTGTTAAGTCCTGGATGAGAATCCGAAATTTGAGCTTAGTGAGCTGGTGGGGGTGGAAAGAAATAGGAGATTGAGACATGGGCAGTTTGAAAGAAGGTACATTTATTTGGTTGGTTGGGGAGGATGGGAGCATAGTCCATGGACTTACCTTTTTTTTAAATATAAATTTATTTATTTTAATTGGAGGCTAATTACAATATTGTATTGGTTTTGCCATACATTAACATGAATCCGCCACGGGTGTACACGTATTCCCCATCCTGAACCCCCCTCCCACCTCCCTCCCCATCCCATCCCTCTGGGTCATCCCAGTGCACCAGCGCCAAGCACCCTGTATCATGCATTGAACCTGGACTGGCAATTCGTTTCACATATGATATTATACATGTTTCAATGCCATTCTCCCAAATCATCCCACCCTCTCCTTCTCCCACAGAGTCCAAAAGACTGTTCTATATATGTGTCTGTTTTGCTGTCTCACCTACAGGGTTATCGTTACCATCTTTCTAAATTCCATATATATGTGTTAGTATATTGTATTGGTGTTTTTCTTTCTGGCTTACTTCACTCTGTATAATAGGCTCCAGTTTCATCCACCTCATTAGAACTGATTCAAATGTATTCTTTTTTGGACTTACCTTTATATTTTGCTTCTTGTACCTCAGCTGGTAAAGAATCCACCTGCAATGTGGGAGACCTCAGTTCGATCCCTGGGTTGGGAAGATCCCCTGGAGAAGGGAAAGGCTACCTACTCCAGTATTCTGGCCTGGAGAATTCCATGGACTGTATAGTCCATGGGGTTGCAAAGAGTCAGACATGACTGAGCAACTTTGACTTCACTTCAAACTCAATTGTATAGTGTATTGGAGGATCAAGAGGCCTTGGTGACAGTGTCTGGTTCTGGCCAGCAGCTATGTGTCTTTGGACCAGTCGCTTAACTTTTTTGGATTCCTTTCTGTCCCGATAAAACTAGGAGTTTGAATTAGATGGGGCCTACTAGCGAGGCATTCTGTAATGCATCCACCGTTGTTTGGTGTGGCACTTTCCCGCGGGTGCTGTGTGCCTTCTGCTTGGTTTCACATTATCCCACCCCAGCCCTGGGAACGAGGCTGTGCATGAAGGGAAGCAGGGTGAGGCAGGCAGGATGCCACGCCGTGTCCTCCCAGCCTGCTGACCAGGGTCGAGCCTGCTCCCTCCATCCGGAGCTCCACCGGGGGTCAAAATACTCTTCTCGTCAGAGATGTACTGTGTGTGGCCTTAGGGAACTCACATTTCTATTCCGTTCACTATTTGACAGTAAAGAAGAGAAATCTTTATCTTCGCTCACATTGCCAGTGCCGTAAGGCTTAATAAAAAATCAGCATGGAGTAGAAATGAGACATCTTTGCCAAGTGTTGTAAATGGGAGGATGTTGGGGAGGAAAAAAACAAAGTTTCTCATTTAAAGATCGGAGATGTTGAGACTGGGCCATAGAGAGAATTGAATAGAACTGGGCACTTGGAAAGGAAAACGTTAAATCAATAAGTTAATATTCTCTTTTTTTATGCTGTCAGGACTACCTAAGAAAATTTGAGGGGTCCGCTGTGTTACATTGTTCTCCATTCGTGCATCCTAAGATAATTAACTGCCAGGGAGCCTTGAGAAGTCTCTGGGGCCTGCCTTTCTATAACCCTGACCCGCCTGGGCCTTTGTCCTGCTTACCTTTCTGGCCACCAGCGAGACAGATACATACAGAAGGCAAAGATTGTATTTTATAAGCTACCGAGAGACATTTTCCCCTCTGTGTATCCATTCTCTGTGACCTGGCGAAAGATAACCTATTCCAGTCCATCACTGTGCTTCGTTTGGTTATGGTGTATTGGCTTTGTGTTGCATAAATTTCTTTGTACCAAGTAAGCTAAACTTGAAGCTCTTTTCACAATAATCACTTCAATGTAGGCATGAGTCCCCCCTTTTCTACCATATTGGGGTCATTTTGTTGTTCTGGATCAACGACCAGATTGCCAAAAAGGAGGCAAAAGTATATATCTCTCCCCTCTCCTAAACGTAGACATCTTTTGTTATATTCAGGCTTCCCTGATAGCTCAGTTGGTAAAGAATCTGCCTGCAATGCAGGAGACCCCGGTTTGATTCCTGGGTCAGAAGATCCATTGGAGAAGGGATAGGCTACCGACTCCAGTATTCTTGGGCTTTCCTTGTGGCTCAGCTGGTAAAGGATCCTCCTGCAATGGGGGAGACCTGAGTTCGATCCGTGGGTTGGGAAGATCCCCTGGAGAAGGGATAGGCTACCCACTCCAATGTTCTGGCCTGGAGAATTCCATGGACAGTCCATGGGGTCACAAAGAGTTGGACATGACTGAGCAACTTTCACTTCACTTTGTTATATCTCATAGCGCCAATTGGAGCCCCAGTCAGTTGGCTCAGTTCCTTTCTAATCAAGATCTGTATGTTTGGCCCTGGAGGTTTGGTCAGCCTGAGCTGTAGCCCATATGGCTTCCTCTGAGTTCTTGGATACAATGAGCAAGACTAAAGTTGGCTCCGAAAAGGAACAGAAGATGACTTGGGGTTAGTTTTTCTTTTTTAAATGTTACACAAGTGCAGAGAGTTGGCTGCCATCCCCCTCTCAAACCATCAGCAGAGCTTGACCTTGGCCAAGATTTTGCCTCATCCTCTCGGCATTTTAGCATCGAGTTGCGTTTCAGCTATGGAATGCTTAACCAAAAGCACATGCTCTCATGGTAGCTTCCAAGGAGCAAGTTTTTGCAGAAAGTCCACATCATGTTTTCTCAAAACAACTGTTTTCTCTGAACTCCCAACCCAGTAAACCCCCAAATGGTGATTCTTTGGTTTATTTGTACACAAGGGTTGAATTTTTTGCTGCTGTTAATAATACTTTATTGGAGTGCAATATAGTGAAAATACAATAAAGTGTACAAATCTTACAAGTATAGCTCAGTGAATTTTGACGAATGTATATACATACCTATGTCATTAGGGGACTTCCCTGGTGGCTTAGTGGTAAAAAATCCACATCAATGCAGGAGACGTGGATTTGATCCCTAAGCGAGGAGCTCCCCTGGAGAAGGAAATGTCAACCCACTCCAATATTCCTGCCTAGGAAATCCCATGAACAGAGAGGAACCTGGTGGGCTCTAGTCCCTGGGGTCAAACATAGCGACTAATTCATGTAATCATGAAGGGCTGTTTTTTGTATTACATGAAACATACATCCTGATGATGTACAGCTTGGGGTTGGGAGGTTGTACATTCAGGTGGCTGAGCAGATTACTGTAACAGCAAATCCAGGTCAAAATGTGATGACGTTTGGTGGTCTGAGTCCAGGCAGTTTGTTTTTTGTCACTCCCAGGGGAACTGGGTACAGCGAAGCTTCATGATGTTTGTTTTTAACAAGTTACTTTTAAGAAGAAATAATACGTGCACATAGGACAAAATCTGTTTTTAAACATATAATGAAAAAGGAATCTCCTTCCCAGTCCTTTCCCTTCATGACAGTAACCACTGTTACCATTACTTGTGCATTGGGCATCCTCAGAGAGGGGCAGAAATGGAATGTGAATGTGTGTGGGTTTGTTTTTAAGTCAAGTAAGAATTTCTCTGCCCTTCCCCTCTTACTCTAAGCTCTATTCTTCTAGGCTCTAGTCTAGGGCATTTGTATGGAAATCTGGATCCTGCAGCCTCAGTAGAACTAACCTATTTGTCTTACACTAATGCAAAGTTCCTACTCTGGATCCGTCAGTCATCTGGCTCCAAAGTCCGTGTTTCTCATAGGGTTGGCCATGAGTTGATAAGTGTCTAGGCTGGGTTTTTTTACATTAGGCTTTCTACTTCTTTTAATATATATTTTACATTTTCTGTAATAAATTTTTTTTAATGTCATTTCTTCAGCAGCAGCTCCTGCAACACACGCATCTACTTAGGTTTGGGGTTTGTTTTAAAGTCATGTTTCACTGCAACTTAAAAGGAGACTGTAGATGGATCTCTAGGCAGTCCCCTCACTCCATCCCCTCCCCCCCAACTGCTATGACCACCCAAATCGACATTTAAAATTCCAGAGTTACAAACATGACCAGGATGATTATTCACCTTCAAAAGCCATCCTTCTTTTTAAACATAGGGCTGACCTCAGATTTATTTTGAAAAGCCAACTCCTGTGGCAAGCAAAATTTGGTGTGATTTGTACACTAAGTTTCTCAAGAATGTAAATCTCATGCAGAGCAGAGGACTTATATTCAGCCTTGAAAAGTATTTTACACAATATAATGGGCTCAAGAGCCAGGGAAGGAAGAACCTCTCAGATCCACCCTCTCAGCAGGGGAGAAAACAAAGTCTGCACGGATGGCTTTCCTTGGCCACTCTCCTGGCCACTTCTAATGTTGTACCCCTCTGTGCCAGGTGGATGAGGAGGCAGGTCATCTCCAGGTCAGAGCGTTCCAGAAGATGCACAGATTTTCCCATTCAAGTCCCATGTGGTTTCCCTAGGGCCATTTTATCCTTGATGGACTTTCACATTCTCTACTTGTCTTGCTGTAATCCAATCCAATCCCAGGCCCCTCCAGTCATCATTAAGTATATTCCCACGGGTCAGGGAGCTCTCTTGGAGCATCCCTTTAGAGCAGCTGACACACTTGAGCAGCATCTGCTTTCCAACAAGCTTGAAGACAGAATGAAGGACGTGGTCGAGTCTTTCCCAGCGGGAAGCGGATGACACCGGTAACCTTCGGTGCTGCCATCAGGATGCTCGCATGTGCAAGCGAAGGCGGGTGATTCCCAGAAAGGGCAAGCCGGTCTTCAGCCCTGTGGCCAGTGCAGGGTCCTAAGGCTGGAACGGGTCCTAAGGTTCCCTGAGCCTCTGGCTCCAGCCCTTTCTGGGCAGGGAAACAGACCGAGGCAAAATGCCTGGTGTGTTTTTAAATAGATTCGGCTCACTGCAGCCAACAGGCCCGACAGCTCTGGGAGGTGAGTGACCCTTCCTGAGAGATTTCTGTTGCGCCATTCCTCGGCCTCCATCCCCACCCCTCCTGCTTCTCCCTTCTGACCTCACCCCCCTTCTCCCTGGACCGTTTCTCTTCAGGCCCTTCTGGTTTTTGTTTTATTACACTTTTGTTGGTTTTTGCTCTCTGCCTTTTCTTTCCCCGAGGCTGCTTTTCCTCACGCCCTGTATCTTCTCATCTCTCCCAGGAGTGCGTCTCCATCTGCGGCTCCTTGTCTGTTTCCACGTCTCAATCATCCTCCTGCCCTCACCCGGGCTTTACTGACCCTGGAAAGAAGGGAGGCTTGGAGGAACCTACCTTGAGCAATCCCACGTGGTGGGGCAGGTAGCAGCCTTCATCTTAGGAAACGGGCCTTAGGCGGCAGCTGTTGCTGGGCAGAGTGGCAGTGCAGGAGGCAAGCCGGAGGAGGAGGAGATGGACAGGAGGGGTGGAGGGCCCAGCACCCACTGAAGGGGACCGTCAGAAGAGCAGGTGAAGAGGAAGGCCGGGTGGATGCCACGAGGAGGAGCTGGGGTGCGGGGCTGGGAAACCAGGGACGTGGGACCAGAGCCCGGCTCTGCCCAGCAGAGGCGGGCAGCGTGGGGAGAAGAAGGCGCCTTAGAGACCCTTACTCGCCGCTCAGCTCTGGCCCTTTTGTTCTTTTTCTTTCATGTTGTATTAGCAGCAGAAAACACCACACCACAAAGGCCGTCTGTCTTTGAAGGGAATGGCCAGATCTGGTGGATTGAAGGCTGGATGCACTTCCCTCTCTGCTGAATTCTAGGTCCCTCTGTCTCTGTCTGGCTGCTGGAGTCATCATCAGGGCTGGCCCTTGAATGGAGGTCCTGTACCAGCTCTGACAGCCCAGCCGGAGAGCCACCAGCAAGGGCAGCCGGAAGCACTGTGCGTCTGCAGACCCCCTCCAGGCGCCAGGGGAGCTGGGCTGTTGGCCAGCCGAGGGCTTGGGCTGAGGGGCGGCCTCCAGAGGCTGACGCCAGCCCCACCGGGGGCTCCTCCTCCCCGGCTAGGAGCTGAGCTGCAGAGGGGCCCGCGGTAGAAGAAAGAGAAAGGAAAACACTCTTGCTTTAAAAAAGTTTTACACTGATGAGTGCATGTGGCAAAACATCCCAAAGGTATAAACAATGAATATGCAGTGAAATCTCCCACTCCTGTTCACCTCAAGGTCCCCTCCTCAGAGGTATCCCTGGATGTAACAATCTCTTGCACATTCTTCCCATATCTCCTTTTCAGGTCTCTGGATCCTAGAAATTTTCAGATTCTTCAGGCAATGGACCATCTGCAATTGTTTGGATGCATATGTATATATGTAATATGTGCCAGGGGACCCAGTGATAATGAAGAAAATTGCATCTCAGTTCATCGCCAATAATTCTTGCTGGGGCACAGAATGGTTTTAAAAAATTAAAATAAGTATACAGAATAATAAGATGCTAGCACTAGAAAGGACCTGCTGAGTCTTATGGTACCAAACCCCTCATTTTAAACATGAGAAAGCAATTCGGATAAGTTCGGACTTTTCCAGGGTCACCAAGCTGGCTTATGGCACAACTAGGACTAAAACCCCAGCTCCTCACCTCCTAATCATTCCAAGTGTCCAAGAACATACTAGATGCTCTGTCTGTAGGTAAGGGCCTTTGGAAAGATAAGTGATAAAATGGAAAGAAAGGCAAATGCTTGGACATGGGTTTACAAATTTCCTTTGGACACAAATATAGTGAAAGAAATCAGTAATTCCAGGAAAGATCTGAAGTTGAAGACCTGAAAAATAACATGTGTGTGCACACACACACACACACACACAGAGGCATTGGCAGCAGACAGAAGATGAATACCTATAAAGACTATTGTCTGTCTCTCCTGCCAAGCCCCGCAGAGACTGTGAGAAGTGGCATGACCCTCTGCTCTGCTGAGGAATCTACACCAGTTGGATCCAGTGTTGCTGGCCTGGAGGCAGAGGCAGGCATTTTTGGTTGGGCAGGAGGCAAAAATCACTTCAGACTGGAGTAAGAGGACAATCTGTGCAGGAACCTGGGGTCAGGGATGCCAAGTGAGAGAGGAAGCTGGGCCTGGCCAGGCCATCATGGAGCCCTGCCTCCACTGGCTCCATGAGTACTGGCAGCCCCAATGGTTTATACCACCTACAGGCTGAAACACCCTAAGATTTATGTACTGACAAAATAGCATCATAAGTTTAAAAAATTCTCTCTGCTTTGACATCAGCTCTAGACACTGTGAACAATTTCAGTGTCCAAGCCAGATTGATGGGCCCTTTGATGGCTTCAGAGAGTGGCTTCAGTGAGCGGGGACATGTATGACTGTAAACATTGGCTGTAAAAACCCTCAATTGCTTTGAAATGGTAAATCTGCAGGCAATGTGGATCTGATGTCATATGCCTCCTGCATTAACAGCTTTTTCTTCCTGTTCAATTATTTTGGCTGGTAAGGGAGTGGAAATTACACTTCAAAATATATCGACGGGTATTTTCAGCCTGTTGAAAGCTTCAAAATATATGCCAATCCTGGGAACATTCCCTTAATTTCCACTTCCTAGTTCTCAAGGAAAATGGAGGTTTCAATTACAGGCATCATTAGATGGAAGGAAATGCAGGACTAAGGCCTCTTTTCAATTCAGATGCTCTCTGGTCTTATCACTGACCTGTTTTTGAGCCAAATTTTGTTTCAGACCTAGGTGGAAAGGTCTGTCCTAACATGTACCAAATGGTGAGGTCCTTGACAAAAAGATGAGTATTTCTAAGAACCTGGGTCCAGAGCCTTGAAACAGGGCATCTGGCAGGGGCTGATTCTGTCTCTTTGTCTTCACACGAGGGATCCAGAGGTCCTGATTTCTGGTGCACGCGCCATTGCTCCCGTTCCTAGGTGCTGGGTACATACATGTGGCCTCCCAGCTGTTTCTGCCCCAGTTGTGTTATGGTTTTCTCTGCCTAACTGACCTCTTCCACTCTTCTCCTGAGCACCAGACCTGGATTTAAAACTCCCTTCCCTGGGTGGATCAAAGAGGACTCAAGTTCAGTAGAACACGTCCCCTAAATCTCCTCCTCCTGTGCTATTTCAGTTAGTGGCCTCCTCCTGCGCTATTTCAGTTAGTGGTTACCTTAAACCAAAGCACTTGTCTCCTACCAAGAAATGGACATGTTATCCTCAATCGTTTCTCTCACCTCCGCCTCTAACTGGTCACCAAATCCTTTGAGTCTACCTTCCTTCTCTTCTGCTCCAGTGTTTCTGCCCTAATCGAGGCCCACAGCGTTGCTTGCTTGGACTATTGCAGTGTCATTGTGATCCCCTGCCACTGGTCTTCAGCCTCACCAACTAAAACTAATAACTGATCATGTCATTCCCTATTCAAAAATCTTGGGTGGTTCTTCATGGCTCTCTCCAGAATAAATCCAAACTACTTACAAAAGCACACAAGACGCCTGTTAACTGGCCCATCTCTAACCTGGTTACCATCACTACCCTCTCCCCCATACACACTAAACGACCAACCACTATTTTCCCCACCTGCTTACCCTTTAAAAGACTCAGCTCTCCGACGACTTCTCCCATATGACGAAGGCCCCTTTGTGCTTGTATAGAGTCTATTACACCATGTGGTGACCATTTGTGCCTATTGCCCTATTATCGGTGACTGGGCTCCTCAGGAGCTGGAATCAGCTTTTGTTCATGCTTGCATACCTGGAACCTAGAAGTGCTTGGCATGGTAGGTGTTCAAGAAGGAAAAAGAAGGGACTTCCCTGGTGATGCAGTGGCTAAAAAGACTCCACACTCCCAATGCAGGAGGCCTGGGTTCGATTCCCGGTCGGGAAACCAGATCCCACATGTTGCAACTAAGAACTTGCATGCCACAACTAAAGACCTTGCACAGCCAAACAAATAAATACCATCTTTAAACTGAAAAAAAAGAAAGAAAGACTGGAAATACCACCCTAATGGGCAAACAGGCATTGGCTTACTATTATCTTCAACACCACAGTTCAAAAGCATCAATTCTTCGGCACTCAGCTTTCTTCACAGTCCAACTCTCACATCCATACATGACTGCTGGAAAAACCATAGCCTTGACTAGACGGACCTTTAGAGTGGTCTAGGTGACATTTTAATAGGACAGAATGAGTAGCAGCAGATTGCCACCCTAGATATTTATTCATTCACTTACTCATTGCACAGTACTTGGTGAGAGCTGCCGCAATGCCCAACGCTGTGCTAAACACTGGAGATACACAAAAGAAGACTGCCAGGCCCTGCTCAGAGGAACGCTCATTCAAAGGCAAGATACAGGCATGTAACAGGCAGTGGCCTGACATTTGGGGCCATCTGGTCCTCTCTGAGGACTGTGCTACTCAGATCCTCAGAGGCTGAGGAGGAGGGGACAGGGCAAGGAGACAGGCAGTGAGATGGGGAGGTCACGGAGGGCTTGCAAAGGGCTTTGCCTCCGGGACCAATCCTGCTGACTAGCTGGCTTTATTTGTGCACTTCTCCTTTGAAGGAATTCCTTGCTGTTAAGAAAAAACATTTGACACATTTCTAATTAGCCCTCAGACTCTGCAGTCCTATTGTTCCCAAATGTAGCAGCTGGGTCAGCTCATGATCAGTAATAATGTTTGTAGTTCCTGTAGTTCTTCACCAAAATCAAGGTCGTTCCTCCCCTGACTTCTGGTGGGACCATAGAGGATTTTCTCACCCCATCATCTGGGGCAGCGGGGCTTAGTGCCTGGCCCTGTGGTTGAGGGACAGACAGCTGCTGCTGCGGAAGCCCTGTGAGGAAGCCTGGGTTACTCACTACACCAGCCCACATTGACCCAGGTGGCTCATGCCCTTTCTCTGGGCTCTAGTCCTGCACCATCTCTCAGGCCCTCGATTTAACAGAGAAGCACTGAGTACCCTCCTCCCCATCTTCTTCTCCCCTTTCTTCCACCAACAAATACTCAACAAGCATGCACTGTATACCAACGACTGGGGAGACAGGTGAACAAAACATACAAGAACCCCTGCCCTCAGGGAGCTTACACTCCAGTGGCAGAAACTGATATAAAAAGCCATGTTCTCAGTCAAATAGAATGTACTGTGTGCTCAGTCATGTCCAACTCTTGGCGACCCCATGGACTGAAGCCCACCAGGCTCCCCTGTCCATGGAATTCTCCAGGCAAGAATACTGGACTGGGTTGCCATTTCCTTCTCCAGTCAAATAGATGATCACCGATAAAGAACTCTTCGAGAACTTCCTTGGTGGTCCAGTGGTTGAGGGTCCATCTGTCAAAGCAGGGGACACGGGTTTGATCCCTGGCCCAGGAAGATTCTACATTCTGCAGAGCATCTAGGCCCATGAGCTGCAACTACTGAAGCCGGCGCACCTAGAGCTCATGCTCCGCAACAAGAGGGGCCACTGCAATGAGAAGCGCACGCACCAAAACTAGAGAGTGGCCTCCACTCCCTGCAACTAGAGAAAGCCCTGTGAAGCAGGGAAGCCCCCGAGCAGCCCAAACTAAAAAAATAAAAATAATTAAAAAAAAACACTTCTAGTTCCTTCAAAGAGCCAGGTCCCCTCCTTGATCTATAATGGCTTGTAGAAACTTAACTTATAAATAACTTTTCCCCAGACAAGCTGGTATGTTAAGTAGGGACAGTGGGCAGTGGGTAGATTCTGTGCCACCTGATGGCTGGGTGACCTCTGCCAGCCTCAGTTTCTCCATCTATGAGATGGAGCGTGTCGGCCTTCCACACAGGGTCATCGAGAGCATTCTGAGATCATGTTATCAGCACAGTGCCTGTTTCACGGTAACAGGCCTTCTGTTCACCATCCCTGCCTCCTCTTTCCTGCTTAGAGCAGACATGGGAGTCTAATCAGCTCCCTGATTCACCCACCTCCTGGGCCCCTGCTGCAGCTGCAGGCAGGGCAAGAGGCTTCGGAGGTGACCAGCATCTCTAGGGTAATGGCTGTGCCGGCAAGAATGGATGCCTGCAGAGGCTGGGGCCCCACGCTGCCTCTCCCCTCCCCTCCGCCCAGCCCGCTGAGCAGAGGGCCTGGAAGAGGCAGCCATGTACCTGTGGGGCAGGACAGTCATCCTTGTCGGGCCTTGAAGAGGCCTGCCTGGGGTCTGTTCTTTGCAGCCCTGGTGAGCAGTCCCCTGCATGTGCCTGGCAGGCCCTTCTGGAGTCTCCTCACCCCGGCAGCCAGCAGCAGGGCCTGTGAGGATGGGCCTTCGGAGGACCA
>SJXQ01012944.1:65599-93844 GCA_006408695.1 Aepyceros melampus | reverse complement strand
ACCGTAGCCTGGATCCTGGGCACTTTCTACTACTTATGGCAGGACAACCGAGCCCACGCAGCATCCTCCGGCGGCCGGGGCGCAAAGAGGGCGGGCGGGAGGCCAGAGCAGCTCCGAGAGGACCGCACCATCCCGCTCATTGTGAGTACGCGCTGCGCGCGGAGTGGGCGCCGGGGAGCCGCGGCGCGCGTCCTAGCCCCGCGCGGCTGCAGAGGGCGCGGGGCCGGGCCGGGGGCTGCGTGCCCGCCGCGCTCCGCCGGCTTTGTATACGTTGGAGCATTCCTGTCCGTTGTTATGGCAACCTCTGTCGGGCTAGCGGGGCCAGGGCGCAGGGATGGAGGGAGGGTGACAGCGGGTGGGGGCTGGGAGAAAGTACTGCAAGTTTGGTGGGCCCGGCGTGCGCACACGACTGGGAACGTGGCGGCGCTCTCGGCACTGAGCCGCGGGGCCCGGGGCGCAGGGGCCGGGAGTTGGGGGTTAGGGGTTACCCCCGCCTCATCCGTCCGCGAAGGCAGCTGGACTTTGCGCACCGCGAGCGGGCAGTGGGAACCGCACGCTGCTAAGCGCGTGGGTGGCCATGCTCTCCCCCTCTCCAGCCTCTTGGGGGCAAAGGACGTGGGGTGGGGACCCTGGGTGAGGCACGGTCACGAAGGGCTCTGCTGGACTTCGAGCCCCCTTCTCAGACTCGGTCAACTTGAACCTGCTTGTCATGAGGATTCCCTACGACTACCCCCAGGGTCCTCTGGATCGGGGAAAGGTCTCGTCCTAAAGGCGTCCCTCGCCCCAACACCAGTCCATCACCACGGGTGAACTAGCCGTGCATGGCCCCGCGACGTCAGTGCGAACGGCGGGGCATGGCTGGGGAGTCGATGGAGGTGCAGGGGTGCCCTCCCGACGCTCTGGGGGCCTGGACTGGGGCGTGCCTGTCACCGCCTCCTCCTGGGCCCCGGGTGACAGCTGTGTGTGGCAGGGGCACCTGTTGAGACGGGAAGTTCCGGGACCCGCGAGAGGCGCGTCCTTCGGGTGGGGGCGGATGGTGGGCGAGACCCTTGGGCGACCCTCGGGTCTGGGCGGAGGGGCGGGGCCGCCTGGGGGAGCGGAGTGTGGGGCTGAGGGTGGGCGAGTGCAGCAGCGTGGCCATTCTGAAAGGCCTGGCCTTGAGGAGCCCCCCAGGGAGGCGCAGGGTCAGGAGGCGAAGGCTTGTGCGGAGGAGAATCTGAGGTCTTCGTGCCAAGGCAGCCGAATCCCAGGAAAACGGAGTGTTGTCTGTAGGGAGGTTGTCCTTGTGTGGAAGAGCTCTCGTGTTTCCATCCTGTCCCAGATTCCGTGTCTTGTTACCTACCAGGAAAGAAGTAGCTATCCCCTGCAAAAGAGCATTTCCAGGCTGTGCCTGAGACCTTGGGGCCCCCGGGTTTTCCCCCAGCCCCACTCCCCAATACCCAGCTCCCCCTCTGGTGGAGCTCTCTGGGACTGCACCCTGATTAGGTGAAAGGCTCTGATCTGGGCTGACGGTGCCTACCACTAGCCCAACGTTTCCAAAGCACTTGTGGACGTTTGGACAGACAGGCTGATGAGGCAAAAAGCCTCCTGGGTCAAGATCCCGGAGAGTTGGGATCTGGGTGGACAGATAGATTAGAGTCAGAACTGGGCAAATCAGGAGCGGCCCCTAACCAAACCCGGGGGAGCTTCCACAGCAAGGACTCATCCAAGCTGCCGCGTTCTTGCTTTCCAAGAGGGCCAGCTCTGGTCCAGGGTAGGCGGGCCTGGAGTGGCAGGGGAGACGCAGACTGCCCAAATGTTATGTCCTTCTCTGTGGTGACGTGATGGGAGGAGGGTCTGAGCTCGAGGAGGAGGGGGAGGGGTTGAAGGGGAATGGAAGGGAAGAGCACAGAGAAGCTAACTGCTGCTCAGAGCTCCAGGCTGGTCTCATCACAGGTGCCTGCGCTTCAAAATCCAGGCCAGGCCATTCAGACTGAGAGCCCTGGAGGGTGCCCGGGACTTGGGGGTCACTGCTGAATGTGGGTGGCACTCATTTTGAGGGGGTGGAAATTGGAGGTCATTGGGGCTGCAGTGAACGTCCTCTCCTTGTTCCCTTGTGGTTGGACTTGCGGCAGATTAGAAGAGGGCTATGAACTGGAAGCTGGGTTTCAAGTATGAAGAAGAATGGGGGAGCCAGGAACGGAGGTGCAGGAAGAGAGGGAGAGTGTAAGTTCTGGCAGTGAGCAGCAGAGCCTTCTCCGGCCACTCCAGGCATAGCCCGCTCCCTCGCTGTTCTTAGGCTTTAAGCCCAGGATGTCTGTTCCCTGGGCGTTGATCCCCAGTCACACCCTGCCTTTGACACAGCCTTGCATTCCCATTTTCTGGGCTATTTCACTTCATTGGGATTCTCAGCTATTGGCCTGTCTCTTCATTGAGTGGCAGCTATCACTCAGGGACTGCAGGAAGCTTCATGCAACCCCACCTTGATGAGCACAGCAAGACTTAAGAAGTACTGTTAAATGAGTGAAGAAGGATTTCTGCTCATCTCTGGGAGCCATCAATGATCCAAGCGTCATATTCCACTAATACTTTATTCCAGCTCCAGCCTGACTCTTAACTAGAGAGCTAGAGGAATGTATGCTCAGCTTCTCCAGGAGATAAACCCTTTGTTCAGCTTAAAAGGGGCAGGTGCAGCTGAAGATTTGCTTTCTGTCTGAAATCCGTGGTTAACCTCTCACTGGTCTTCTTGCCATTTCAAAACATATCCCTGTCTAGTTGGGCCAGAATGCGCCGCACGTGGATTTTCAGATTCTTAGGGAATGATGCAGCCAGCTCTGCTGACAGAGGCTAAGAAAATTCAGACAGGCATCATCATCCCTCCCCTGGGGGATCAGAGAGCTGAGCTGGGAAAGGGAGGGTCTGCATAACAGCCTGGGCCAGGAGGCAGCTCTGGCTTCACAGTGTCTGGGTGATCAGAAGCCAGCCAAGTTGTTTCTGGACCTTGGAGACACTTGTTTGGCATTGTGGGGTGTCGGCATGGCAACCAGATGGCCCAGATTTTTCGGGGAGGTCCTGATTTTTAATATTCTGTCCTGCTGTCAGCCCATGTGTCATAAATTTTGATGTGCAAAACTGGTTATGGAATCTGTCAAACTAAAGAAAGAGAGATACTGACTCCATCAGTAAATGGCTGCTTGCGAGGTGGCAGGGTCTGTGATTTTCTCCATGCTGTGCTTTATGGGCAAGGCAGTGGATTGAGGATATCTACTTGAACCTACACTGATGCTCGCTAGCTCTGGACAGCAGCCAAAGCAGGAGGTGGAGCAGACACAGCTGGCCTTCAGTCTTCGGGCCTCACAGCCGGGAAGAACATTTGTGATTGGTATGGTTTTCCATATGTGAAGTCTCTATTAGGCATGGAGAGGGGGGCGGGATACTAAGGTGTTACACGGAATTTCACTTTACAGACATATTTTTAAAAGACTGTCCATTATTTTTAGGATAGGTGTACTCCTTTGCAAGGTCTCCTATTTGAAACCATGGAAGTTTTAGGCAAGAGTTTTCCCAAGCTGGAGTTTTTTATCCTACCATTGGGGTACTGCTCAGTGAGCATGGACAAAAACTTGTATCTCTGGACCTTAGTTATTTTGTATGTTAAATTTGACTGAGGGAATTCCCAGTGGTTAAGATTTTATGCTTTCCATACCAAGGGCCTGGGTTTGATTCCTGGTCCAGGAACTAAGATCTCACAAGCCCTGTTATGTTTGGGATTTATTTAAATAAATAAATTTGGGTGAAATGATTTGTAAGGTGTGTTGACCCTTGGGTAAGTTGATGATAGTTTCATTTCTAGAAGCAGATAAATGGCTTTAAGGGAGTTCTTTTGAACAAAGTTCTAAGATTTATGGCTAATTGAGGGGCTACCCCTGTCTGGAGTAGTTCCCCTGGTAACCTTAGAGCCTGCACAGGGATCCCTGCTTGCCTAGCAGAAGGCAATATAGATGATGACTTTTCCAGCACTGTTCTCTGAGAGCAGAGGCTTCAGTTCAGTCTGGATAGGTTTATATTTTATTTATAATGTGTGCATTTCAGAACTGTGGGAATTATGATTTGCCTAAATGACAGAAAATGATGTTATATTTAATTTGTGGGGTGGGGAGGGAGAATCCCCAGTTCCTTTTGCCAAAATGTTTGAATTGAAAGCACCCAATTTCCTCTTATTGGACTCCCGGCCTGGATCATGTTGAGACCTGTCTGTAGGACCTGGGGACCACACTGGGCCACAGGACTGGTAAGGGCCCTGACAGCCCAAGAGTCCCCTTCCTGGGAGACCTGAGTGCCGAAGACACAGGATCCGTTTTAGGGTTCTGGTCATCCTCCCACTGCTGTTGTAACAGCAGTTCCTGCACCGGCCGCTCTGAGGGTGTTGGGCCTGGCTTTTCTCTTTGGTGACTGTGTTTGTCATCTCTGTGGGCACAGGAAGCCCTGGGGTCTGGAAGTGCCATTGAAGTGGGCATGGAAGGGCACTGATGGGCCTGGCTGGGCCCCAGGACTGTCTTGCGGTAATGGAAGAAACCCCCCTGGGCTCAGAGGGGAGCCTGGAGCCGAGCAGTTCATTACAGTTACAAGATTGCAGATATATCCCCGTCGGCTTCTGGAGGAGACCTGAAGCACCTCCCCCCAACCACATGAACAGGAGGGGCAAAGACACAGTGAGGCTAAACAGACAGGAAACCCAAGGGTTCAGGAAGGAGCAGGGGGCAGAGTTGTGAGACTCAGGTCAGTGATGAGTCCACGAGGGCGGTTCGGTTCACTGAGCCAGACAGCTTGCTTGGTGCCGCCCCAGGCGGTGTGCAGCTTGCTTTGGAACCGACCTCAGCTTCTCTCCCCTGAACTCTGTAGTCTTTGACCTACGCCCGCCCGTTAGCCTCCATAATCACTGCTGCCTCTGTGTTATGTTTCTGATGGCGGCGTTCATGGGACACGTCAGTACTGTGTTAGGTGTTTTGCAGGCCTGAACCTCCTAGAATCCCTTCAGTAACCTAACGAGGTCAGCGCCATTATCGTGCCCAGTTAACATGAGTAAATTGAAGCTCAGACGGAGCCGGTGACTGGCCGGTGATCTAGAACTGAGTTAAGTGCTGGATCTGAAGGTGTGTCTGCCTCTGAAACCCATGCTCTTGTCTTTTCTCTGAAACATCCTCAGGGGAAGGTCCAAGTCTGATACATTAGCATGTCTTTCCTGGAGAGCACCTAGGTCAGCACCTTGCTTTGCATTCACTCCACAAACTTTTGTTGGGGAAAAAATGCAAAAACTATATAGAACAAAATGTTAGCAGGAGGAAAAGTAGGATTATGGATAATCTTCCTGTCCAACTTTTGGCTTCCTCCAGCATTTTCTGTAATAAACATCTATTAATGTTATAATGATAAAGCCAATCAAGATAATTATTTTAAAAATATTCAACGACTGAATAAAATCACTCGACTCCTTGATTAAAGTGTAAACTGCTTAACCACGTCTCATGCTTCTGAGTCCCACATCAATGCTTAGCACTGAGCCAACAGAAAAGGCTAGAGACTTATTTGAATTATTCTGTAGGCCTCCAAGGAACAGAACTGGGGTTAGTGAGTTCCCTGGTGGCTCAGACAGTAAAGAATCTGCCTGCAGTGCAGGAGGCCTGGGTTCAATCCCTGGGTCAGGAAAATCCTTTGGAGAAGAAAATGGCAACCCACTCCAGTATTCTTACCTGGAGAATTCCATGGACAGAAGAGCCTGGTGGGCTACAGTCCATTGGGTTCACAAAGAGCTGGACATGACTGAGCAACTAACACGGTAGTGGGTGAAAGTTGCAGAGAGAGAGAGAGAGATTTCTTTTTACCAGAAGGAACACTTTCTCGTTGAGCTGACCGTCCCTGGAATAGTCTGAAAGCTGGCCAGGGTTTCTCTTCACACTCCCTGTTGTCAGGTCAGTGCTTGCTTCCAGCAGCAGTTGGAGGAGGAGAAAAAGGCTCGTGGTCCTGTCTGTCTCAAGGTGTCAGGCAGTTCTGTAACTGAGTTGGAAATAGGGCCCAAATATTATACCACCAGAGACCTGGCGCCCAGGGAAGCAGGGCTGGCCGAACCCCCCAAGGCCAGGGAGGAGAGTGACGAAAAGAAAGCCATAACTGCCACTGTGCTGTCCCCTCCCTGTTCCTTTGGAGCTGCCAAGAAGGGAAGGAAAGGAGGCCGAGGCTGGTCAGAGGCAAGGCCACAGCGTCGGAAGTGCTGGTCTTCAGGATCTTTCCTGCTCCCCAGAGCAAGGTCCACAGAGGTTTTCCACCACCTGAGGCCCCTTGAATCTGACCTTCATATATGCCACTTCTATTTCCCTCATCCAGCCTGGGGAGAGTTTCCAGATGGCCTGGGCTGTCCCCTGGGGGCCCTGACCAATGCTTTCCAGGGTGGTGCCCGCTGGCAGTGCCCTGACTTGTGTTTATGGAGGAGGCCTGGCTCCCCAACACCATGAATTTCAGCCACACCCTTTGTCAGTATCTGGTTAGAGACAGGAAGGCCATCGGAGCACTTCTGTGAACATTTCAAACAGGCAGGAGTGGCAGATTGGGGACATTTGGGGACAGTTAGGGGATCATTATACTCTGTAGGCCAGATAAGGCTCAGGCCTCGTCTGGGGAGACACGGAGGCAAGTCTGCCTCAGGTATAGCCTTTCCGCTTTTCTGGACCCATTAGGAAGAGCTCCAGTGCCACTTTCCTGCCAGTCCAGAAAGTGAGGTATAGCTCCATGCAGATCAGGGACAGCATCGTTTCAGAGTTCGGAGAGGAGGTGACACCTCTTAGCATGCTCAGAATTGTGAGCCCTGCTGTTGTGGGATTTCTCCTGGGCCGTAGCTGGGTCAGGTCCATGCAGAACAGGATGGCCCAGGATGGAAGCAGATGTTGGCTGCCAGGGATGAGAGGGTGAGGGGATGGGGAGAAGGTGCAGAATAAAGGACAGATGACCTTCTCTCCTAGGCTCAGCTCTGCTCCCAGGGGGCTGTGTGTCCTTAGGTGAGTCACTTCCAATCTCTGGGCCCTTAGTTTCCTCATCTGTCAGATGAGACTTGAACTACGGGATCTCTGAGGTCGCTCTCAGCTCAAACCATCTTTGACCCTGTTGATCATTCCTTCCAGAGTGAGGTGGCCCCAAGCCAGGACTCATGATCTGATGGTGCTGGCATTAAAAAGAATAAGGACAGAGGGTAAGGCATACAAAAACCAGGCCACTTGTGTTCAGAAAAGCGTGAAGCCAGGTCTCACAAGGAATAAACTGGACCAAACCCATCGTGTTCTCTTCCCTCAAAACCTGATGGGACGGCGCAGCTTGCCTTCTGCTGAAGGAGAAGCCTATGTTATTCATGTGTGTGTCCGGGAGGCACCTAGACACGTCTGCAGGAGGGTCTCCGGGTGGACTTCAGACTCTCAACAATGCGTAATGAGGCTGCAAAGACCCCCGAGGAAAGAATTCATAGCTTCAAGCTCTTGGACTTTATTCAGAAGACAGGCTTGGAATTTGGCCACAGTCTTAGAAACCCAGATTGTTTGTAAAAATCAGTTTAAGGAGTTCAGAAGGTTGTCTGTCTCTTGGTAACCTTCAGCTTTTCATAGGTTACGTATACAGCAGATTAGAGCAAGCAAGCTGGGGCCTTGTTAGGAGCTGCTGATACACTGAGAAGTGACAGTTGACAGCAAAGGACCAACCAGCTGTGTGAAGAGGAAGCCATCCCCTTCCCCTTTCTGACCAGGTGCACACTGGTCAGAAACGCTGCAGGCATCATTTATTCCTTCACTGGACAATTATTTACTGGGCATGTACTGTGTGCCAGGATGGTTACAGGCTCTGGGAAAAGCAAAACAGGCAAGGTCCCCACTCTAAAGGAGCTTACATCCTAGTGGAGGAGACAGACCATAAACAGATAAATATACTATGTGTTAAAGAAAGAAAAGAAAGTGAAGTCACTCAGTCGTGTCCGACTCTTTGCGACCCCATAAACAGTAGCCTACACTGGCCTTCTCCATCCATGGGATTTTCTAGGCAAGAGTATTGGAGTGGGTTGCCATTTCCTTCTCCAGGGAATCTTCCCAACCCAGGGATCGAACCCAGGTCTCCCGCATTGTAGACAGACGCTTTACTATCTGAGCCACCAGGGAAGCCCTTATTATGTGTTAGGTGATGGGAAATACTGTAACATAAAGCAGCAAAGGGGGAGAGAAAGATGAGAGGATGGCCAGGAAAGGCCTGCTGGATAAGATGGTGTTTGAGCTATAGCTACAGCATGAATGGAAAGAGTAAGCCAGGCAGACATCTCAGGAGCGAGTGTTCCAGACGCCAAAGCCCAAGGTAGTGTGTCTGCAGGGTAAGCGAGGTGGAAAGTGGCCCGAGGTGAAAGTCCAGCTCGTTAGGCCCTCTAGACCATGGCAAAGATGGGCTCGGAAACACGTCCCTGAGTCATCAGGGAGTGATGAATTGCATTCAGCGTACCGGCTTGGGATGTCAGGGAGCTTATGTCATTCAGTTCAGAAAAATTTCCAGCAGTGTGGTCAAATATATTAGTAAGTGTTAGTTCTTAAAGAGGTAAACCTAGGTTTTTTGAAGGATGTGCTGTGGCTAGAACACTTCATTTCTCTACAATATGAGATCAGTGAGGTACTTGTGTGTCCTGAGTGTGTGTGTGTGTGTGTGTGGGTGTGGGTGTGTAGGCGTATGTGTGCGTGGTGAGGCTGGTGCGGGGGAACAGAGGGTGCTAGTGCCTGAAGAGACTTAAAAAACAAAAGATAATGGGGCCCTTGTTGCAATATTGGTGTGGGGGAGGACGGAGGGCTCTGGGGGAGAGTTTTGTGTGGGAAGGAGGATTCTGCTGGGCGGTGGTACCTGATCAGACACCCCCTTGTTTCTTCGTCTGGTTCATCGTGTTCTGTTCAGGTGCATTGGGACTCTGGAGAGGATGTTTTCTGGCAATGCGGGAACTTGGAATTCTTGCATTTTCCTGCCCACTTCTGTACAAACAGATCCTGGAGGCTGAAGCATCCAGA
Source organism: Aepyceros melampus (assembly GCA_006408695.1). NCBI lineage: Eukaryota > Metazoa > Chordata > Mammalia > Artiodactyla > Bovidae > Aepyceros > Aepyceros melampus. The sequence continues at coordinate 84,794 of SJXQ01012944.1, read as the reverse complement.
GCCTTCCCTCAGACATGGAGGGTAGAGACCTGAGCCCTGGCAGAATCAATAAGCCCACACAGCTTTTTTTTTTCCAGGCAGGAGGTGGATGAAGGGGTTGCTTTCTGGAAGTGGGCTCTGCCTGGGCCTGGGGCTGCATGCCCTGATGTTCAGGGCTCCCCCGGTGCCCAGGTATGGTGCAGCTTCGTGTACCCGGCAACCTGCAGGCGCTCTGTTTTTGTGGTTCAGGTCACCCACAGTTCGAGACCCAAGACGCTGCTTTTCCGACTTCAGATTTCCATCCCTTTATCTTCTCACAGTGGCTCTGGCTTTTAGCTCTTTAAACAAACTGGTGGGGAGAGCTTCTGACATTTCAAGGTCTTTCACTTCAAGGGAGCTGGCCTTGATGCCACTGCCAGAGGGAACGCGTGTTGCTTTCCAAAGTTGCCAAGTCACTTCCAGGGCCCTTAGCTTCTGGCACCTCACAACTCTGTGACCAGTTTCTTGGCTTGGAAGCCATCTTTTCCCCTTCTTGTGAAATCCCTTACTGGATGCTTAGGGGAAGCTGGGAGGAGTGTGGGAGGCGAGAGGCATCATGCCAGGGTTTGTGGTAGAGCCCAACCTAAGACTCAGGGAGAAAGAACCTGTGATCGATTAGTGATGTCTGCTCTGGTGTTGGTGCCCTGAAGGGATAAAGTGATAGGACTGATCCACAGCCAAACAACCCAGGAGTCCAGAGGAAGAAAAGGAACCAAGGGACAGAGTACACATACTGCAGGGCCCAGGGAAGGCGATGGGTCTTTTGGAGTCATAAGCCAAGAGTGGTTCCAGGTAGAGAGCAGAGCTGCCTACAGTAAAACTTTAGTACAGGCTTGGTGCCACTTTATAGGAGCAAGGAAATGACAAGGGCCTTCTTCTAAAACACTGAGCAGAAATGAACTTGCCCCTGGATATACCCCCAAATTGCCCACTCCTGATTTTTTGCAAAGCAGAGAACACGGCATCACCTAGACAGTCCTTCCAGTCAAGCAGGGTCCCTGATCCACACCTGGGCCGGGGTTCAGAACCAGGTTGGGGCCTGGGAGATCTGAAAGCCTGTATGGGGACAAAGCTGCTTGGCAAGCCAAGCAGAGAGAGTAATAAAGGGCTTGATCAGAAAATGAAACCTGTTGTGAGGCCCAGCCTGAGCAAGAGTATTCAGAAGAGCCAGGCCAAGTTCCCTGAGCATAGTCACAGGGGTGCTGATGGGAGATGACAGCAGCCCACAGGTAGGGAGAGCCCTGCAGGGTGCAGACCTGTGCTAACCATTAGAGTAGCCATGTGGCTATTGCATGCTCGACATGTGGAAAAATTAGATTTTAATGTTCTTTAATTTTAATTGATCTAAATATAAAAGCAGACACTCATTTCAGCTATTGGAAAATGTCTAGGAGTGTTTAGAAGCATTTCAGTATGGGGAATCCACATTTTCGGCTGTAAATTTTATGAAATCTCAATATAGATAAAGTATTTCTGGTGAAAGTTTAGTATCTAAATTGAAATGTGCTGTAAGTGTAACATACACACTGGATTTCAGAGACTTAGTACCAAAAAAAAAAAGAAAATACCTCACACATATTTTTTGTATTATGTGTTGAAATGCTAATATTTGGATATAATGGGCTAAATAAAATATATTATTAAGATTAATTGTACCTGTTTCTTTTTACTTTATGTGGCTTATATTCTGTTTCTTTGCACCATGCTTCTCGTTACATGTGTTCATGACTCCTTACTGAAGTGCTAGGAGATTGTCAGCAGAAGGTTATGTGGAAAGGACATGGCTACATTCCTAGTTTACCTTGACTTCAGGATGTGTCCCTTCTGGTCCAGCTGCTGCTGAGTCTTTAGTTCCTAATTCACCATCATCTATGGGCACGGACACCTCCCAGCCTGGACCCTCATCTTTATACCATCATTAAAACCAAGGTCAATGTTTCTTGCCGTGTCTTCTCTTTTTAAACATCCCTTCTGAGCGCTCGCTGAGATGAAAATGGGTTTTGGAGGCGGGGTAAGAGCAGTGGAGGCAGGGAGCCTTTCACTCCTTTGGAAACCAGAGGGATTAGTTCCAGTCTGTTGCTTTTGGTGTTTCGTCTTTGTCCTGTTAGAGCCAGAATGACAAATAGGTCTCAGCTCTACTTGGCAACTCAGAACCTGTGGAAGTGGCATCCTGGAGCACTGTGGGGAGAAGGATTCTGAAGCTGCATCCAGACTGTGGAGGAAAGAGGCAGTTGATTAGCCTTGTCTGTAAAGGGCAAGGAAGGGGACTTAGAAATGTGCATTGTGTTAACTGATCCTACATCCACAAAGCTGCCTTCTTTGAGCAGTTTTGCTCCACTTGAAGATATGCGTTAAAAATATTGGCCACTTTGAAGAAGCAAGAATGAGGCTTGCATACTTGTGCAGAGGAGAAACTGGTCATCGCCAGGGATTTGAACCCTAACGAAGAAGATGTGACAAGAACTTTAAAACACTGCGCAATGTTTTAGTAACATGTTTCACTTATTCAGTGGAGGTGAGTCGGACCAGAGTAATGGCAGCATTGGAGATGGGTAAAACCATCTTGGAGAAGGGTAAAACCTGGGGAGTCTGGGCGAAGAGAAGAGGGTTGCCTTTTTTCCTTTTCTCTCCTTCCTCTTCCCTCCTTTAAAGCAGGTTCTGTGAATCTGAGAACACTCCCCGCTGCTTGGTACCACAGTTCTGGTTATGGCTTTGTTCAGTATGCAGCGTGAGGCACAGCCACAGGAGCCACTGTCAAGCTGCATGTTCCAAACCCTGCTGTTCCCTAGCAAGTTATTTAAGCTAAGTTCTGTGCCTTCATTTTCTTATCTGTAAAATGGGGATACTCGCAGTCTCCATTTCAGATGGTTGCTCTGAAATGTGCTATAAGTATAAAATATGCACTCAATTGCAGAGACGTAAAGTGTTTGGATTAGTGTCAAGCACATAGTAAATACTGTACTAGCGTTAGCACAGAGGTTAACAATACAAGTTATTATAAGTTCATTTCTGTATTATTTACTTAAGGCTGCATGCATCACAAATCACCATAAAATGTAATGACTTAAGACAGCAACAGTCATTTATTGTCTCTCACTGTCTCTGTGGGTCAGGTATTTGGAAGTGGCTTGGCCTGGGTGGTTCTAGCTTGGGGTTTTCCAGTGAAGTTACTACTGGCTGTTAGCAGGAGGCCTCAGTTTTTCCCCACGTGGGCCTCTATAGGCCTGCTTGAGAGTCTGCAGGGGGTGGTGTCTGGCTTTCCCCAGAGCAAGCAAACCAGGAGCCCAAGATGCATACTGCAAAGCCTTCTTGACCTAACCCAGGGATTCACATAAGCAGCAGAGTGATGAGGTCTGACTTACATTTGAGAGACCTCTGTGACTGCTGGTCTGAGAAGAGACACAAAGAGGGCAGAGATAGAAACCTTTTTTCTTCTGCCTGCAACGTGCCAGGAGCCTGCCAATTGTGTTTCATATATTTCCCCTCTAACTGTCTTAGCAGGCTGGTGAGCTGAGTATTACTGTCCCCATTCTACAGACAAGGAACCTGACTCGGAGAGGGTGGGTTACCGCCCGACCGAGCCAGGATGTGGCCAGGTTAGCCTGGCAACACAAACCTGAGGAAACTGACTTCTCAGGATGCCCACCGCCTGACGACATGGCATTCAAAGGGAAAGCAGAATTTGTGAAGGATCTTAATTGCCTCATTTCTTGAAATCAGGATGGGGAACCTAAGAAGGCCAAGAGATACTCACAGATCAGACAGAGGAGTGGGGTGGGGCCTGGTGATCTTGGCATCTGTTGGAGCTGGAGAAAAGACGAGGGGCTGGGTGAGTTTGAAAGGTTTTATGGACTAGAAAGATGAGACTCCCTGTGACTGCCTTAGTCTCTCCAAATTAGCAGAACCTTTGAAGTCAGGGAAAGCCTTGGTATTACCTGTGCCCCAGAGAGTACCATGCCAAGGCATCAGACCCACTCAGCTGGGATGGACTACTTATGGTAGTAAAATAAATGAACTTGATCACTACATATCAGCATGAGAGAGGGTTAAAAACATGATGTTAGAAGGGAAAAGAGAACCAGATTGCAGATGGCATATTATGATACATTTATGCAAATTTGAGTAATATAAAACAATTCCGTCTATTGTTCCTGAAAGTGTGTGTGTATGTATGCCTGTATATCTCAAAGTATAACAACGGACCAAAGAAGATACACAGCACATTCCCAGAGGAGACGGGGGAGGGGACCAACAGAGAGTTCTGACTATCTTTGTAGTGATATTTCAGGTTTTTAAAATATTAATAGAAGAGAGAAGCTTAGATGATCTTATTTGCAAAGCAGAAATGGAGACAGAGATAGAGAACAAACAAATGGACACCAAGGGGNTTTTGTACTCTCCTTTGAAAGGATTGCATTCAAAGTAATTATCGTAGCCAATGTTTATATAAAATTATATTTATTTTATCTTGAACTTCCTGTTGAAATTTTTAAATATCTTCAGGAAAAGATATTTGTCCCAACCTACCATATACATTTAAGAAATTAAGAATAAAAGTTCTTATGTTTCTAGCATACTCTTACTTTAAAAATAGCTTTCATTTTTTAATCAAATTTAATTCTCTGTCAAAAGGAATTAATCTAGTATCATGCTGTCCACTAAATTTGTAGTGAATATTCAGTGTGATAAAAAGAAAAGTATTATCAGCATATGAATATGATGCCAGCTAAATTGTTAATTTTTGAGAAAGTCTTATTAAGTAATAATTTCAAAGATCATGTGCTATTTGTTAAAATAATTAAAATAATTTTTTATTTGGTTTATACATATAGTTACTCAGTATTAAATCCATTACTGGGATCATATAAAATTAATTTGAGCATATTCTGACAATGGTAAAAGATTTAAAGTAAGAGTTCATTGTTTATATGGTGAATATGTATTGTCTGAGTTTTGATCTTGCCACCAGATGGCAGGAAAAATCAGAGTCAAATAATTCTTTTACAGTGTGAGTAAATGATTTTTTTTTCATTGTGGGTGTTTTCTATTATTGATGTTTTGTACAAAACCTAAGACATCTTAAATACAATGTGAATAAATATGATACCTGACAATTACTGGTAAAAGTTTTCCATTTTTTCAATGCAATCATGCTATAAATATTTTTTAGTATTAATCATGCTATCATTGATATGATGAGTTTAAAAATTATAATTAATATTATTATTTTAGGAACATTCAGTTTGCTATAATAGCTGAAGCTGTCAGGCCCTAGAATCCCCAAAGTAAAACAACTGGCTCTTAGTTCCTTTATGCATACATCTTTACTTTAAAGAATGATATGACAATGAAGCTTATAATTAATGAATACTCAACAAACAGATGAAGATAAAGAGAGCTAAACTCTCACCAAAAGTTAGTATCTTTCAGGTCAAGGCCAAACAGAAACTTATCTATGGCTGATATATGTCTGACTATTTCACAGAGTAAACACTTTCAAGTCTTAGTGTAATGGCACTTGACATCTTCTGTAAATAAAACCTAACTTAATTATAACACAGAGTAAAGGCAGAAAGAGAATGTGTTCCCCAAACTGCAGTAAGTCTCCACAGTTCCCTTTATGCTTTTTTACAAGTATGCTTTTTTTGCTTTTATTTTTTCAGAAAAAGTTCAAGATCATCTTCACCTTATATATATGTGGACAGAATTGAGGTGAACTTTAGAAAGAATTAAGTCAAATAACTGGTGCACATGTGTTGTGGATACATTTTTCATTGCTCTAATGATCGTAACAATTGCTTCAATATATCTGCTTCACTTTTGTTATGGTGGTTTTCTTTATCTTGCCTTACAGTGTCTCTATACTATCAAGAAGGGCAAGTACTGTTTTCTCCCTCATATTCTTTTTTTATATATAGTTTTGTTTAATTATTTATTTTTGACTGCGCTGGGTCTTTGCTGCTGCACAGGCTTTCTCTAGCTGTGGAGAGCAGGAGCTACTCTCTAGTTGCAATGCCCAGGCCTCTCATTGCAGTGGCTTCTCTTGGTGCAGAGCACAGGCTCTAGGGCGTGCAGGTTCAGTAGCTGTAGCACACAGGCTCAGTAGCTGCAGCACACAGGCTCAGTAGCTGCAGCACACAGGCTCAGTAGCTGCGGCTCCTAGGCTCTAGGCACAGGCTCAATAGTGGGGCCCCACGGGCTGAGTTGCTCTGCGGCACGTGGGATATCCCTGGATCAGGTATCAACCCCATGTTTCCTGCCGTGGCAGGTGGATTCTTTACCACTGAGTCACCAGGGCAGCCCTCCCCTCTTCTAAAAGAAAAAATGTAACTGGAATTGAGTCCTCTAATCAGGTCAAGTTTAATTCATTCCTTTCTTTGGCGTATTAGCAAAGCCACTATTACACTTTTTTTTTTTCTTTGCAAAGAAAGGCAACAGCTTTTCTTGATAAATTCTAGATTACTCCTTACTGTGATAATGTTAACAATGGAAGACTATTTAATACAGACAGTGTGGCCTTTAGGGAAAGATGAATGTTTCTTTCAGGTGGCTCCATTGTACGCCATTTCCTGACCTTGCACAGAAGATTGTAGTGTTGCACTGTGTGGGTTAGAATGAGGTCTACCTGTCATTCAAACTGAAACAGTCTCACCAACCCTAATATCCTCTGAAACCAGGTCTAGAGGCTCTCTTTCTTCCAGGCTTCTCACTGTTTAATTTGTATAACAGCAGGTTTTCAGTCTGTATAAAGGGAAATTTTTTATTTTCTCCCCAGATTTGTCTTTTATGAAAATAAGGTAAAAATTGGGGAGTTTTGGAGAAGGTTAACATAAAGATTTTAAGCTATCGCTCATAAAAAGATCTGCTACAAATCTATAAGGATATTACCATGCAAACTTCCAAAATTAACAAGAGCTTGTTAAGAGATTGAAGTGATTTCAACAGTTTATATAGATCTACTTCTGAAAAAAAGACCCCTGTTTACTTGTACAAATGATCAGAGAGTGACATGTAACCTAGCATACCTAGTTCAGGCAGGTTGCAGAAGAAACAGAAAACTGACAGCTGTGTCAGTGACAGATGAACTTTGCATCCATCATGCTGCTGTAGGGAAATCAGGTAGGTGAAGTGCTGTTGTCTACAAGTCTGTCATCAGCAGCACTCATGAAACAGTGCCAGGGGCAAAATGCATAGTTGCCCTGTGAGTGTCCTACTATGAACTTTGGCTTTTAAAGACTTTTTAAACTAATTTAATGAATAGCTACCTAGCATTATTTATGTTTCATGCTGAAGGTCAATTATTGCATTGACCAAAGGGTTCTTTGGGTTTTTTCGATACAATGTCTTATGGAAAAACCTGAACAAACTTTTTGGCCAATCTAACAAAAAGGAAGCACTAGGTTTAGAGAACGGAGAAGGTGATGGCACCCCACTCCAGTACTCCTGCCTGGAAAACCCATGAACAGAGGAGCCTGGTAGGCTGTGGTCCATGGGGTCGCGAAGAGTCGGACACGACTGAGCGACTTCCCTTTCAGTTTTCACTTTCATGCACTGGAGAAGGAAATGGCAACCCACTCCAGTGTTCTTGCCTGGAGAATCCCAGGGACAAGGGAGCCTGTGGGCTGTCGTCTATGGGGTCACACAGAGTCGGACGCGACTGAAGTGACTTAGCAGCAGCAGCAGTAGGTTTAGAGAAAAGTAATGAGATAGAGATTATCATGAAATTTACCTGGGCCAGGAGAACACCACATTAATATTATTAAATATACCACCACAAACTACCTTTATGAATGCTTCTGGGAATAACAGACAAATACATTCAGATGGCCACAACATATTCACAAGGTGTATGACACTGATCTGGATTGTAGACATCATCAACTCTCAAACAATAGCATTCATTTCTCTGTAATGATTCTCATGAATTTCTCTTTCATTGTTTTACAAAATAAGTGTTATGACAGATCACTAACACAGAGGAACATACAACCTAGTGAATTTGTGTTATACAATTTTTTCAGTTACTGTCTATTTCTTAAAATCTGGCCTTAAAATAACAATCTTATGTTGACTTAGTAAATCCTTGTTCTGTTTTGCCAAACATTGAACTCGTAAGCTTTACAAAGGGAAGGAACATAAGTGTGGTCCTAATATGAATCTCTTTATTCAGACTCAAGCCAGACAGTAAAAAAAAAAAAAAAAAAAGTTAAAAGTAGGTTTAAAACTGTAAAGATAAAGGAGGAAAATTTTAGATAATTTGCAAATGTCAAATTAAACAAATTCTACTAAATTTATTTAGAAATTAGGAATATTAAGAAGAAGAACAGAAATTACAAGTTTCTCTCATGTAACTGCTTCTTTATTTTAGAAAAATATGATGGTACTTCACGCAGTTGTAGTGCTGGTTGTTTAGTCACTGGGTTGTGTCCAACTCTTGTTGCCCCCATGAACTGTAGTCTGCTGGGATCCTCTGTCTAGAGATTGCCCAGACAAGAATACTGGAGTGGGTTGCCATTTCCTTCTCCGAGGATCTTCCCAACCCAAAGACTGAACCCATGTCTCCTGCATTGCAGGCAGATTCATTATCACTGAGTCACCAGGGAAGCCCACTGAATATAGTTATGTAAACCAAAAAGGAGGGGAAAAACCCCGAGATTTCCAACTTCTTAATATTGCCTAACTTGGAAGAGAAGTTAGAGGGACAGTGCACATTAAAACTGTATACTTGTTTCTATTTCCAATGAGCTATTTATTGAAATATGAACTCAGCATACAACTGAATCATCAATGATTTTCAAACATGAATTTTCCAAGGCAAATGTGCTCAAATGAATTTGCTTTAAATTTTCAAACCATGTCATTTTTAAAGCAGTACTGAATTTCAGGGACTGTGGAGACTTAAACAGAAGATAAATAATTATATATAAAGCACATTTTTATGTATTTTATAATGTATATACTCTATAAAAATCACTTCTGCCGTTGAAAAGTAGTCTAAATCTCAGTTTAATGATTTAGTTTCATCTTCAACAATAATTTATGGCTCTAAACATCTGTAGTCAATTTAAGAGTTATTTGTGATAGCTGGGCATATTTGTTCCAGAATGATTCAGAATTGATGACAGGGGCTTTTCTTCATGACTTTGATTACCCATGGACCTGATTTTAAATATCACCCAACGAGCAAAACAAAACAAACAAACAAAAAAAATCACCCAATGGATATATTTGGCTTTGAGAGAAAAGCAAAATAGTTTCTGCATTGGTCTAGGAAAAATGTTATTTGTGTTGTACATATTTTTAACCCAGTAATTTTGTTTCTGATAATTTAAGTGTATACTCTAATCAATTAGCAAAAATATATGTCCCAGGATATTCATGTTTAAGCGGCTTCTCTGATGGCTCAATGGTAAAGAATCTACCTGCCAATGCAGGAAATGGAATGCAGGTTCGATCCCTGGGTCAGGAAGATCCTCTGGAGAAGGAAATGGCCACCCAGCCAGTACTCTGGCCTGGAAAATCCCATGAATAGAAGAGCCCAGCAGGCTACAGTCCATGGGGTCACAAAAGAGTCAGACATGACTTTGCAACTGAACAACACTCATGTTTAAAACAGATTTTCCATCTATTCCATCCCTGAACCCACTCAGCTTAACAGGAGTAGAGAAGGCTGTATTCATGCTGACTGGTCTCTAACTTTTTTTTTAATGTTTTATTGAAATATAGTTGATTTGCAGTGTTGCATTAGTTTCAAGTGTACAGCAAACTGAATCTGTTATACCCACTCATTTCATTTTTTTTTACTCTTTATTTTTTATTTATTTATTTTTTTACTTTGCAATACTGTATTGGTTTTGCCATACACTGACATGAATCCGCCACGGGTGTATATGAGTTCTCAATCCTGAACCCCCCTCCCACAACCCTCCCCATATCATCTCTCTGGGTTATCCCAGTGCATTAGCCCCAAGCATCCTGTATCCTTTATTGAATCTAGACTGGCGATTCGTTTCTTACATGATAGTATACATGTTTCAATGCCATTCTCCCAAATCATCCCACCCTCTCCCTCTCCCACAGAGTCCAAAGGTCTCTTCTATAAATCTTTTCCCCATATAGCTCATTATAGCATGTAGTTATTGTACCCTGTGCTGTGCTTTACAGTAGGTTTTTTTCAATTATCTATTTTATATATTGTAGTATGTATATATCAATTCCAATCTCCCAATTAATCCCTCTCTCCCTTATCCCCTAGTAACATAAGTAACATCCTCATTCTACTTCTATTTTGTTAATAACTTCATTTGAACTCTTTTCCTTAGATGCCACATCTAAGTGACATCATGTGATATTTGTCTTTCAGTGTTTGACTTCACTCAGTATGACAACCTCTAGGTCCATCCATGTTGCTGCAAATGGATTATTTTGTTCTTTTTTGTGGCTGAATATTATTCTTTCTCACATATACACTGTATACGTGTGCCAAATCTTTATTTCTCTGTTGATGGACATTGAGATTGCTCCACGTTAGTCATGTTGAGCATTTTCTCATGTGCTTTTAGGCCATCTGTATGTCTTCAGAGATGCTTATTTAGATCTTCTGTCCGTTTTGACTAGGTCTTTTGTGGGGAACATATAGCTGCATGAGATGTTTATATGTTTTGGAGATTAATCCCTTTTCAATGGCTTCACCTGCAAATATTTTTTCCCATTCTTTGGGTTATGTTTCCGTTTTGTTTTTGGTTTCCTTTCTGTGCCAAAGCTTTAAGCTTGATTAGATCTCATTTGTTTATTTTTGTTTTTATTTTCATTACTCTAGGATGTGTATCAAGAAACATCTTGCTACTATTTATGACAAACAGTGTTCTACCTATATTTTCCTCTGTGTTTTATATTGTCTGGCATTATATTTAGGTCTTTAATCTGTTTTGAATTTATTTTTGTATATGGTATTAAGGAATTTTCTAATTTCATTCTTTTACATGTAGCTGTCCAGTTTCCCCAGTGCTGCTTATTGAAGAGGCTGTCTTTCCTCCATTGTATATTCTTGCCTGCTTTATCATAAATTGGGTAACAATAGTCATATGAGTCTCTCTCTAGGCTTTCTATCCTATTCCATTGATTTATATTTCTGTTTTTGTGCCAGTACCATACTGTTTTGATTACTGTAGCTTTGTCGTATAGTCTGAAGTCAGGTAACCTGAGCCTTACAGCTTTTCTTCTTTCTCAAGAATGCTTTGCCTATATGGGGTCTTTTTACAATTTGTATGGAAACGCAATTTTTTTGTTGTTGTTCTAATTCTGTGAAAAGTGCCATTGGTAATTTGATAGAGATTCATTGAATCTATAGATTGCTTCAGGTAGTATAGTCATTTTGACAATATTGATTCTTCCAATTCAAGAATATGGTATGCCTCTCCACCTGTTTGTGCCATTTTTTCATTTCTTTCATCAGTATCTTCTAGTTTTCTGAGTACAGGTCTTTTGCCTCCTTCAGTGCAGTCACTCAATTGTGTCTGACACTTTGTGAACCCATGAACTGCTCATGCCAGGCCTCTCTGTCCACCACCAGCTCCTGGAGTTCACCAAAACTCATGTCCATTCGAGTTGGTGATGCCATCCAGCCATCTCATCCTCTGTTGTCCCCTTTTCCTCCTGACCCCAATCCCTCCCAGCATCAGAGTCTTTTCCAATGAGTCAACTTTTCACATGAGGTGGCCAAAGTATTGGAGTTTCAGCTTTAGCATCAGTTCTTCCAAAGAATACCCAGGACTGACCTCCTTTAGAATGGACTGGTTGGATCTCCTTGCAGTCCAAGGGACTCTCAAGAGTCTTCTCCAACACCACAGTTCAAAAGCATCAGTTCTTCGGCGCTCAGCTTTCTTCACAGTCCAGCTCTCACATCCATACATGACTACTGGAAAAACCATAGCCTTGACTAGATGAAACTTTGTTGGCAAAGTAATGTCTCTGCTTTTGAATATGCTTTCTAGGTTGGTCATAACTTTCCTTCCAAGGAGTAAGCGTCTTTTAATTTTATGGCTGCAATCACCATCTGCTGCGATTTTGGAGCCCCAAAAAATAAAGTCTGGCACTGTTTCCATTGTTTCCCCATCTATTTCCCATGAAGTGATGGGACCAGATGCCATGATCTTCATTTTCTGAATGTTGAGCTTTAAGCCAACTTTTTCACTCTTCTTTCACTTTGCCTCCTTAGATATATTCCCAGGTGTTTTATTCATTTTGGTGCAATGGTAAGTGGATTGTTTCCTTAATTTCTCTTTCTGAATCTTTTGTTGTTAGTGTATAGGAATACAAGAGATTTTTATGTATTAGTTTTGTATCCTGCAACTTTACCAAATCTATTAATCAGCTCTCATCGTTTTCTGGTAGCATCTTTAATATTTTATGTGTATAGTATCTGCAAACAGTGACAGTTTTACTTCTTTTCCAATTTGTCTTCCTTTTATTTCTTTTTCTCCCCTGATTGCTATGGTTAGGACTTCCAAAACTATGTTGAATGATAGTGGTGAAAGTGGGCATCCTTCTCATTTTCCTGATCTTAAGGAAATGTTTTCAGTTTTTCACCACTGAGGATATTTGTTGTGGATTTGTCATGTATAACCTTGATTATGTTGAGGTAGTTTCCTCTATGCCCACTTTCTGGAGGTTTTTTTTTTTTTTTAATCATAAACAGATGTTAAATTTTGTCAAGTGTTTTCTGTGTCTATTGAGAAAATCATATGGTTTTTACTCTTTCATTGTTGATATGGTGTATCACATTGATTGATTTGCATATACCAAAGGATCTTTGCATTCCTGGGATAAATCCCACTTTGTCATGGTTTATGATCCTTTTAATGAATTGTTAGATTCTGCTTGCTAATATTTTCTTGAGAATGTTTGCTTCTATATTTGATATCACCAGTCTTTTGAAAGTTAGCCTTTTTGATGGATGTATAGCAGTATCTCACTGTGTTTTTACTTTGCATTTTCTTGATGATTTATGATGTTAAACATCACTTAAATATGCATTGGTTACATGTGCATTGGTTAGCCTTACATTTTGTTTTACTAAGTGGAACTTCAAGTCATTTTCTCATTTTTATTAAATTGTCTTCAATTTATTTAGAACTTATTGTGTATATGTATATGTAAATATACATATGTATATTGGATAAGACTATTTTGTCAGATGTTTGTAAATATTTTCCTTCCAGTATGTAGCTTGCTTAGTCCTTATTTTTAAGTGGTGTATTTTGGATGAACAGAAATTTCTAATTTTGATCAAGTGCAGGTAATTAATTTTTTAATGATTCATTTATTTTTTATTTTATCTAAAATATTTGTGTCTCAGATTTGCAAATATCTTCCTATATTTTCTAGCTTTTACATTTACTTGTATCTTATATCTCAAATTTTTATTTTGTATATTCTTAGGTAAGGGTCATTTTTCATTTTTTCAATGTAAACTTACCTGTTTTAACACAGTATATTAAATAGACTTTGATTTCAACACTAAACTCTGCTGATGCCTTGTGGACATTTGAACATACACAGTTCCTTAGCTAGAACTCTCTTCTCTCAAAATATGCATTTGGGTGTGTGTGTATAACCTTCCACCCTCACCACACTGCACTGATGAGCACAACTGTACATAAGCCTTTTAATCAGATAGTTTAGGTACCTCAAAGTGTCCTTCTCTCTTAGACTATCATTTTGTTTCTTTTATTTTTGTATAAACACCTATTTCTTCAAAAAGGCTTGCTAAGATTTTGATTTGGAGAGCGGGGAAGCCTGACGTTGCAGTCCATGGAGTCGCAAAGAGTTGGGCATGACTGCGTGACTGAACAGCACCAACAGTTAATCTGTAGGTCAGTTTGATGAGATTGGATATTTTAACAATACTGAATTTCAGTTCATTTAGAGCTCCTTTAATTTTTTTTTCAGCAATCCTTGGCAGTTTTCAGTGAAGAGGACTTGACAGCTTTAACTGCTAAATATTTTTATGATTAATGTTGTGGTAATTTTAAAAAGTTATTTTTAAATTAGTTTTTGCTAGTATGTAGATTTTAGTTGATTTTTATATATTGAATTTGAATCCTGCCACTTATGCTAAGCTTATGTAGTGGTCTAGTTGTCCTCTTTTAAAGCTTTCATAAAGCTTTCTAACTACACAATCCCATTTCCTGCAAATAAAAATGGTATTACTAGTTGTTTTTTTCCCCCATTTTTTTTACTGTTATTAATATTGTTTTTTCTTTGGCTTAAAATTTCAATTTAATGTTGTTGGTGAATGGTTGATGATGATAATGATCATGATTCAGTTCAGTTCAGTTCAGTCGCGCAGTCGTGTCCGACTCTTTGCGACCCCATGAATCACAGTACACTAGGCCTCCCTGTCCATCACCAACTCCCAGAGTTCACTCAGACTCACGTTCATTGCGTCCGTGATGCCATCCAGCCATCTCATCCTCGGTCGTCCCCTTCTCCTCCTGCCCCCAATCCCTCCCAGCATCAGGGTCTTTTCCAATGAGTCAACTCTTCGCATAAGGTGGCCAAAGTACTGGAGCTTCAGCTTTAGCATCATTCCTTCCAAAGAAATCCCAGGTTGATCTCCTTCAGAATGGACTGGTTGGATCTCCTTGCAGTCCAAGGGACTCTTAAGAGTCTTCTCCAACACCACAGTTCAAAAGCATCAATTCTTCGTCACAGTCCAACTCTCACATCCATACATGACCACAGGATTACGATGAATGTATTTTGAAAGAGTGGACATCTTTTTATTGTTCCTAATCACAGAGGATAAATATTCAATACTTCACTGGTATTTTGATGCTGATTATAGGATTTTCACAAGTGGTCTCTGTAATATTAATAAGCATTGCTTCTCACCATAATTTGAGAGTTTTGATCAATGAGAGTATTGCATTTTATCAAAAGCTTTTTAAGTCTGTATAGATATGATCATAAAATTTTCTTCTATTATTATACTAATTGGTGAATTGCATTAATTGATGTTTGAATGTTGTACGGTTTTGCATAATAGTTTGTTGGATTGCATATACCATTTTACATGTTTTTACCTTAGATTTGTTAATGCCTTTCTTGGGTGTGTTCTATGTTCATGATATCAGTCTATAGGCAATATTTTTCTTTCTGTCCCTGTCAGGTTTTAATATCTGGTATGTTGACCTCATAAAATAAGTTTGATTGTGGTCTGTTTCCTATTTTATGAAAGAGTTTCTATAGATAGATATCATTTCTTCCTTGATTTGAAAATACTCACTGGTGTATCCATCTGGGCCTAGTTTTCTTTGTGTGAAGGCTTTTATAATGAAGTCAATTATTTTAGTTGAATTGGACTATTCAGCTTTCTTCTTTTGTCAGTTTTGGTAAATTATGCTTTATACAAATTCACCTATTTCTTCTAAGTTGCAAATGTGTTAGTATAACCCTCTTCACTAAATCTTCTTACAATCCCCCCTGTTTTAATGTGTGATCCACAGCGATGTCTCTTCTTTCAGTCCTGTTGTTTATGAATTTGTGACTTTTTTCTGATCAGTCTAGCTTAGAAGTTTAACAACTTTAGTAACTATTCATTAATTTATTAATTGTATTAACTTCAAACTCTTGATTTGTCAGATTTTGCTTCACTGAACTTTTTCCTCTTCTTTCTTCTACTTATTTTGGATGTAATTTACTCTTCTTTCTATAGCCTTCTATGATGACAGCTTAGGTAAGTTGATTTCGCCTAAGAAAGTGATTTCATACCTTTCTTCTTATCTATAAAGTTCATTCAAAGTCCTGCTTGAGCTCTATTTTACACATCTTGGTATATTGTCTTGATTCCCTGATTGAGGAATTTGGGGAATGCTTGGCTGGACACTTCTGGATGAGATCTTTTATGCAGTTAGAAGGTAGCAGAAGCTAGGATAGTGAAATGCTAAAGCTGACACTCTCCCTCTTCTCTCTCTCTCCAGTCTTAGAGTCTCTACATGTGGTTTCCCCATCATACTTTAGAATAGCTCATAGTGTGACGACTTTAAAAGATGCATTCTGTTTATGTAATGGCTCAGAACACCAAAGGCAAGTGTCCTAAGAACACCAGGTGGAAGCCATACCACTTAGCCTTAATGACCTTGCCTTGGATATCACATTGGAGAAGGCAATGGCACCCCACTCCAGCACTCTTGCCTGGAAAATCCCATGGATGGAGGAGCCTGGTGGGCCAAGCAGTCCATGGGGTTACTAAGAGTGTGACACATAGTGTTACTTCAGCTGTAGTTACAAGCCTCCTGAAATTCAACGAATGGGAGACTAGACTTCACGTTTTGATGACAGAAATGGTCATATTGCTGGAAGTAAAAAAGTCATATTTTAGGAAGAGAATGCCAGGTGAGATATTGTAGCAGGGTTTGGAAAATACAACCTGCTACATCAGCATTTTCATGTCTGTTCCAAATGTTAACTTCCTTTTCCCCTTACTAAGTACATGGTAGGTGCTCCTAAATATTGGTATATATAAATACATTTTAAAATTTTGTGTCATATATTACAGATTTCCTAATTTGTGTTTTCTTGCAATTTTTCAACTTTTAAATATTCACATGCGTTGCCATCTCAACCCTCCTTGTATTGACAGATTTAATTCTTTTACACTTTATAACAGTTGGTAATTCCACAAGCAAGCTTTATATAGTCTTAATCTAAATCCTCTTTGTATATGGTTAACCTTTAGCAATCACTGTTTGAAAAGTTTCATCAGAAATATCTATTTTCATGGCTCTGTTTTAATACAGACATAATCCAGAAATTTTCATCTTTGTTGTATTTGTTGTCAAAATAAAGTAATTAAGACCACTGTCTTATGTATGCTCAAGAGAAACACTAAATAAAACCAGCACAGCAGTCAGAAATCTAAATTAACAAAAGAGTTTTGCTTCTTAAAATACAATCTTAAGAGAGGCATGAAAATAAGACAAATTTCATTCAAGTTTCCACATGAATTTTCCCTTGTCCAAAACCTTTCCTGTTTTATGTGTGTGTGTGTGTGTGTGCGCATGCATGTGTGCTTCCTGTATCCTCTTCACTGATATATAGTATTCTTGGTTTTAGAAGGAAAGAGGGGAATGGAAAAGGAGAATTTATGTATGTATTATACCATCTTTAATTTCTGACCCTCTAAGGACAAACAGGAAAAAGAAAAGCCATTTGTAATTTCCCTTGAAGTCTTTAAATCACAACTAAGATACAGGTAGTTAATGTTCATTATTCCAAGTCCATCCTAGAGTCAGCAGGTAAGTTATTAAATGTAGAAGTTGTTTAAGTTTCTGATGCTAAGTATTTAGTTTCCTCATCCTTATTAAAAATAAGCATTTTTCTTATCATTGTCTTTCTGAAGCTTTTTAGTAGGGACCTATAGAAGGAAAATTACCAATGACAAGAGGGACCTGAACAAGTGTGTCCCCATCCTGTCTTCCTAGTTTTCACCTTATCATTGAAGTCTTTCAACTTGGTTACCAGAGCACCATCCTGTTTGTGTCCTTCTGATATAACAGTCTCTGGAGAAAACCCCTTTTCCTTTAGTTTCCTTTAGTTTAGTTTCCTCAGTTTGCACAATTGAGATATATTGATACTTACAAAGTGTTGCTTTTTTGCATATTTAAAAAGCAAAATGATAGTAAGGGAGAAACTTCAATGACTATGTTACAATCTGAATTTTAAAAAATAAATAAATAAACTTTAGGGGCTTCCCTGGTGATTCAGTGGGAAAGAATGACCCTGCCAATGCAAGAGACACAGATTTGATAACTGATCCAGAAATATCACACATGCCAAGGAGCAACTAAGCCCACAGACCAAAACTATTGAGCCTGTGCTCTAGAGGGGCATGACTATGGAGCCCATGGGCCGCAACTACTGAAGCCCACATACACGGGAGCCTGTGTTCCACAACAAGAAAAGCCACCGCAATGGGAAGGCCCCAGTCACCACAACTAGAGAAGAGTCTGTGAAGCAATGAAGACCTAGCACAGTCAAAAATAAAATAAATAAAATTATTAAAAGAATAAACTTTTACCAAAGTTAAATTTTAACCAAATTTAACAATATAAAGATTACAGGCCTTCAAGGACCATGAAACCCCAAGGTATAGTTCATTACCTTGATGACAGTCTTGTTTCTCAGACTTTTGACTGTCTCTGATGGGTGCCATCTTATTAAATAGAGACAATAAAGAGTTTCATTGAAGGCCCAGATGCCAGGATGTGATGGTTGGATAGCATCACTGACTCAGCGGACTTGAGTTTTAACAAACTTCAGAAGATAGTGAAGGACAGTGAAGCCTGGCATGCTGTGGTCTGTGGGGTCACAAAGAGTTGGACATGACTTAATGACTGAACAACAACAAGCACCTTAGCAATTGCTGTACAGAAGCAGTATTCAGGAATATGTTCTTTGTCCTTACTCAGACTTGGTAAAATGTACTTGTTACTCAGTTTTTAGTGTGAAAGGCATGCTTTCCCATGGTATGCTGGCAATCTTGATGATACACATAATGAAATAGCCCATACTTCAAGCTAGCCCCAAAATTCTGTCTAGAGAAAATTTATTTGACACATACTGTTCCATGGACCAATGAAATTTTAACTATATGATAGCCATGTTTACCATGGCTGACCTACTAATTATAGGCTCATCTTCTATAGATTCTGTTGTGTCGGTAACACATTAGTCTGATGCCTTAAAGCTGTTGGAAAAACTAAATGACTTGGTCAGCCTAACAAACAAGGCATATTATTCTATTTTTATCTTGTTTCATACCACACACTCATTATCCCAGAGTCATCTCTAACATACTATAAGCTTTTTGAGTGCAGTATTTGTATCCACTTCATTTTGGTCATCCTATTTTATGTCCACAATAGAGAGATGGCCAATACATTTTTGTTGACTTCTGTAAGAGTAACACTTACCCCTTGAGATTAACAAAGCAGCCTCCATAGTCTGTGGTTTCTAAAAGTCCCTGACAATTTGAAGTATTTACATACATTGCTTGGTTCCCAAAGATTTTCTTCCATTATTTATCTGTTAAAAGTCAACTTTCATTTCATATATATATATATACACAAATATTTATATTTATATAAATATTTATATTTATTTTTATATATAT
>SJXQ01012944.1:0-65424 GCA_006408695.1 Aepyceros melampus | reverse complement strand
GTCCATGAGTCGGTGATGCCATCCAACCATCTCATCCTCTGTCGTCCCCTTCTCCTCCTGCCTCCAATCTTTCCCAGCATCAGGGTCTTTTCCAGTGAGTTGGCTCTTCACATCAAGTGGCCACATACCATCTAAATTTTGTGTAAACAGCTCTTGATTTTTATTTTTATTTATATAATAAATATAAATATAATTTATATAAATTATATATTTATATTTTTATTTATATATAAAATATATATTTATATATTATATATATTATTTATATATATTTATATTTATTTATATTTTATAAATATTTATATGTATATATTTTTTAATCAGCTGAGTTTAGTAGGAAAGCTGTTAATGCCACATTAGCCTGTGGAAATATCAATACTGGACTGGTATATAATTAGAGAAATTAATTTGAAAAGTAGCATCTTGAGATTTACTGATTATGCCAAATATTTTGGTAGATTCACACATTATACTCTTTTAATGTTCTATTTGCTTTTATTCTGTCAATCTGATTACTGCATATTTTAAGAAACTTGTTGGCATTTTCTGTTTCAAAATTTTGACTATCTGACATATTATGTTTTCATGTATCATATTGGAATATCCAGCTTAAAACATTATTTTCAACTTTTTTTAAGAAACTCTCCTCATTTATTAAAAGAAAACTGAGCTAGAAATAGAGAATTAATGCTATAAGAGCATCAGTTAATTCTGAAGTTAAATTTATAAATTAAAATAATTGAACATGCTCTACTAAAAGAAAAGTGAAAATTGTGTCCAATCCTACAAACATATTGCATAAAACTATCCTAATAGCAATACCAATTTAAATAGCAATACCAATTTAAGTAGGCTATGTTTAAGCTAGACTTTTAACTGGAAAGAAAGATGCCAAGAAGAAGGAAACTGTGGCTTAAATTCAGTCACAATAAATTGTAAATGTATTAATATTTTCCCAATTTGCATAAGAGAAGCATTCAGAAATAATTTACCTTCTGATTGACTAAAAGAAGTATTTTGTCATGTGGCTCTGTCCGGACTTACATGACATCTAGGGATCTGGCTTCTGTTTCCTCTCTACTAAAATCTGCCACTAGTATATAGAGTATGTTTTCCTTATCTATTATTAGCACTCTCCTTCGGCACTGACAGCACCTGCTGATGGCATTTTGTTGTTGTTGTTGTTGTTGTTGTAATTAATCCATAGTCTTCCTTTTCCTACTTGGAAACTTCTATTCACTGTTTAATATACAATTACAACTACACATTGTCTTGTATAATCTGCTGACTCTAAAAGAGGCAGTCACTTTCTCCGTGTTGCTCTCTGCATGTAGTTCAGTCAGTTTACTTAAAATGTATTTTGCGTATACATGCTAAGTCGTTTCAGTCGTGTCCAAATGTCTGTGACCCCATGGACTGTAGCCTGCCACGCTCCTCTGTCCATGAGATTCTTCAGGCAAGAATACCAGAGTGGATTGCCATGCCCTTCTCCAGGGGATCTTCCCAACCCAGGGATCCTATCGGGGTCTCATGCCTCCTGTATTTGCAGGCAAGTTCATTTCCACTGGTGCCACCTGGAAAGCCTAAGTATTTGCCTATGTATATTGCTCTGCTACTCAAATGTAAGTGCTTTGAAGGCAGGATACACATAAATCTTTGAATCTTTGTAACGTAAATATCAATGAATGCTTGTTAAATTAACGGAATTTACCACCTTCGCTTCAGCTAATAATTCCTGAAGTTGGCCTCATGTATTACTCTGTACTGCTTAGATTAAATTTGTAGAAAAATAATAAACCCAATCTTACCAAATATAGGTAGCATTGCTATTCAAAATGATTTTTAGCTTTTGCAAATTTGTTGGAATACATTCCATATTTTCTATGTACTAAACTAAGTAAATGATAACAAAATACTTTCACTGAATTCAAGTCAAATTCAGTGAATTCTGATTGTCAAATGAGTGTAAGCTTTCTGAAAACGAGTTAGATTCTAAGCTTGGCAAAATATGCTATTGGTTCAGAAAAGAAAAACTTTAAAAGGTGAATAGACTCCTAAGACTTAGTGAACATTAAATAGCACATAAAACATAATCTGATGAATTAGCTGTCAGGGAATCATAATTATGGAAACTAAATATCCCCTCAGGTGCTCATGGGCAGAAAAGGCAAGCTGAAGTGCACTTAGTTTTCTTCTACACACAAAATTTAAATATAATTTCAAAAAAAAATTTTCCCAATATCATCTAATTAGGGCTGGCTGCCCATTGTAAGATATATGACAGCCAGATTTTTAGGATAAATTAATTCTCTAAATAGCTGCATCAAAGTAGCTATAATGCTAAATTCCATCATATCATCTGACTCTTTGGAAACTGATACTGAAGTGCCAAGCTAAATATGTAGGCCTTTAGAACTTTCCCCTCCATAAGTATCTTGAAACTATTATACAGTGTGCCAGAATGAAATGTTGATTTAAACACACAGTAAAACACACACACACACACACACACACACACACACTGTGTGCATGTATGGAAAATATGGAAAGTTTTGAGACAAATGATCTGTACCTTCAACCAGAATGATCCACCAATACCTGGCCCTCCTCATCAATCTATTTCCCAAGTATACATCCTATAAATCCTTTTTACTTAGTAAATCACCAAATAAGAAATCTGATTGCTATTTTATATACAAAAAATTAGAATTACAAATTTCCACACTGATCTGATTAAATAATCCATTTAATTTGAAAAGGACATGCATAATCATTTTTATATACTTATGATAATTGGAATTGTAATAATTTTAATCATTGTCCATTTATAAATGATTTACCTATTCTTATTCTTTAACAACAGTTTTTACCTAGAAAAAGTTACTATCTATCTGTGCTTTACCATTATAGGAATGTCATGGTTCCTATGCAAAATGTCTCACTGCTTGGAAAGTATTATAATTACCTATATTGTTTAGAAAATATATATGTATAATTTTGTTGCTGTTCAGTTGCTAAGTCATGTCTGACTCTTTCTACTCCAATGGACTACAGCACAACAGGCTTTGCTGCCCTCCACTATCTCCCAAAGTTTGCACAAAGTCATGTGCATTGAGTTTATGATGCCACCAAGCAATCTCATCCTCTGTCACCCTCATCTCCTTATGCCTTCGGTCTTTGCTAGCATCAGGGTATCTTCCAATGAGTAGGCTGTTGGCCTCAGGTAGCCAAAGTATTGGAGTTTCAGCTGTAATATTAGTCCTTCCAATGAACACCCAGGACTGATCTCCTTTAGGATGGACTGGTTGGATCTCCTTGCAGTCCAAGGGACTCTCAAGAGTCTTCTCCAACACCACAAACAAAAGCATCAATTCTTCAGTGATCACCTTTCTTTATAGTCCAACTCTCACATCCATACATGACCACTGGAAAAACCATAGCCTTGAATAGATGGACCTTTGTGGGCAAAGTAATGTCTCTGCTTTTTAATATGCTGCCTAGGTTGGTCATAACTTTCCTTCTAAGGAGTAAGCATCTTTTAATTTCATGGCTGCAATCACCATCTGCAGTGATTTTGGAGCCCAGAAAAATAAAGTCAGCCACTGTTTCCACTGTTTACCCATCTATCTGCCATGAAGTGATGGCACCAGATGCCATGATCTTAATTTTCTGAATGTGAAGTTTTAAGCCAACTTTTTGACTCTCCTCTTTCACTTTCATGAAGAGGCTCTTTAGTTCTTCACTTTCTGCCATAAGGGTGGTGTCACCTGCATATCTGAGGTTATTGATATTTCTCCTGGCAATCTTGATTCCAGCTTGCACTTCCTCCAGCCCAGTGTTTCTCATGATGTACCCTGCATATAAGTTAAATAAGCAGGGTGACAATATACAGCCTTGACATACTCCTATTCCTATTCGGAATCAGTCTGTTGTTCCTTGTCCAGTTCTAACTGTTGCTTCCTGACCTACATACAGGTTTCTCAAGAGGCAGGTCAGGTGATCTGATATTCCCATCTCTTTCAGAATTGTCCATAGTTTGTTGTGATCCACACAGTCAAAGGCTTTGGCATAGCCAATAAAGCAGAAATTGATGTTTTTCTGCAACTCTCTTGCATTTTCAATGATGCAGTGTAACAGGCAAATTTGTCATTGTAGTACAAATTAAAGCAGGTCAGAGGCTAACAGAGTTTTGCCAAGAGAATGCACTGGTCATAGCAAACACCCTCTGCCAACAACACAAGGGAAGACTCTACATATGGACATCACCAGATGGTCAATAACAAAATCAGATTGGCTACATTCTTTGAAGCCAAAGGTGGAGAAACTATACAGTCAGCAAAAACAAGACCACGAAATATCTATAGCCAGATCATGAACTCCTATTGCCAAATTCAGACGATTGGAGAAAGTATGAAAAACCACTAGAATGTTCAGATGTGACCTAAATCAAATCCCTTATGATTATACAGTGGAAATGACACATAGATTCAAGGGATTAGATCTAATAGACAAAGTGCCTGAAGAACTATGGACAGATGTTCATGACATTGCAAGGAGGCAGGGATCAAGATCATCCCCAAGAAAAATAAATGTAAAAAGGCAAAATGATTATCCAAGGAGGCCTTATAAATAGCTGAGAAAAGAAAATACAAAAAAGGAAAGGAGAAAATGATATACCTATATGAATGCAGAGTTCCAAAGAAAGCAAGGAGAGATAAGAAAGCCTTCCTCAGTGATCAATGCAGAGAAATAGAGGAAACAATAGAAGGGGAAAGACTAGAGATCTCTTTAAGAAAATTAGAGATACCAAGGGAACATTTCATGCAAAGATGGGCACAATAAAGGACTGAAATGGTATGGATCTAACAGAAGCAGAAGATATTAAGAAGAGGTGGCAAGAATACACGGACGAACTATACAAAAGAGATCTTCTTGGCCAAGATAACCACGATGGTATGTCACCTAGAAGAGACATCCCGGAATGCAAAGTCAAGTGGGTCTTAGGCAGCATCACTATGAACAAAGCTAGTGGAGGTTATGGAATTCCGGTTGAGCTATTTCAAATCCTAAAAGATGATGTTGTGAAAGTGCTGCACTCAATATGCTAGCAAATTTGGAAACCTCAGCAGTGGCCACAGGACTGGAAAAGATCAGTTTTCATTCCAATCCCAAAGAAAAGCAATGCCAAATAATGTTCAAATTACCACATGGTTGTACTCATCTCACATGCTAGCAAAGTAATGCTCAAAATTCTTCAAGCCAAGCCTTCCACAGTATGTGAACCATGAACTTCCAGATATTCAACTGGATTTGGAAATGCAGAGGAACCAAGATCAAATTGCCAACATCCGTTGGGTCATTGAAAAAGCAAGAGAGTTCCACAAAAATCATCTACTTCTCCTTATTTACTGTGCCAAAGCCTTTGACTGTGTGAAACACGACAAACTTTGGAAAATTCTGAAAGAAATGGAAATACCAGACCACCTGACCTGAGAAATCTATATGCAGATCAAGAAGCAACATTTAGAACTGGACATGGAACAGATTGTTCCAAATCAGGAAAGGAGTACATCAAGGCTGTATATTGTCACCCTCCATATTTAATTTATATCTAGGTACATCATGAGAAATGCTGGACTGGATGAATCACAAGCTGGAATCAAGATTGCCAGGAGAAATATCAGTAACCTCAGATATGCAGATGACATCACCTTTATGGCGAAAGCAAAGAAGAACTAAAGAGCCTCTAGGTGAAAGTGAAAGAGGAGAGTGAAGAAGTTGGCTTAAATCTCAACATTCGGAAAACTAAGATCATGTCATCTGGTCCCATCACTTCATTGCAAATAGATGGGGAAACAATGGAAACCGTGACAGACTTTATTTTTCTGGGCTCCAAAATCACTACTAATGGTGACTGCAGCCATGAAAAACAGATGCTTACTTCCTTGCAAGGAAAGTTATGACCAACCTAGGCAGCATATTAAAAAGCAAAGACATTATTTTGCCAACAAATGTCCATCTAGTCAAGGCTATGGATTTTCCAGTAGTCATGTATGGATGTGAGAGTTGGACTGTAAAGAAAGGTGATCACTGAAGAATTGATGCTTTTGTATTGTGGTGTTGGAGAAAACTCTTGAGAGTTGCTTGGGCTGCAAGGAGATCCAACCAGTCCATCCTAAAGAAAATCAGTCTCTGAATATTCATTGGAAGGACTGATGATGAAGTTGAAACTGCAATACTTTGGCCACCTGATATAAAGAACTGACTCTTTGGAAAAGACCCTGATGCTGGGAAAGATTGAAGGCAGGAGGAGAAGCGGAAAACAGAGGATGAAATGGTTGGATGGCATCACTGACTAAATGGACATGATTTTGAGTAAGGTGTGTGATTTGGTGATGGACAGGGAAGCCTAGAGTGCTACAGTCGTGGAATCATAAAGAGTTGAACACAACTGAGTGACTGAACTGAACTGATTACATCCTCATCAAGAGGCTCTTTAGTTCCTCTTCAGTTTTTACCATTAGAGTGGTATCATATGCATATCTGAGGTTGTTGATATTTCTCCCAGCAATCTTGATTCCAGTTTTTGTTTCATCTTGGCATTTCACATGATGTATTCTGCTTATTAGTTAAATAAGCAGGGTAACAAGGAGGTCTGACATACTCCTTTCCCAATTTTGAACCAGTCAGTTTTTCCATGTAAAATTCTAACTGCTGCTTCCTGACCTGCATACAGGTTTCACAGGAGACATATAAGATGGTCTGGTACTCCCATTTCTTAAGCATTTTCCACAGTTTGTTGTGATCTACACAGTCAAAGATTTTAGCATAATTAATGAAGCAGAAGTAGATGTTTTTCCAGAATTCTCTGCTTTCTCCATGATCTAACAGATGTTGGTGATTTGATCTCTGGTTCCTCTGCCTTTTCTAAACCCAGGTTGTACAACTAGAAGTTCTGGACTCACAGACTGCTAAAGCTTAGTGTGAAGGATTTTGAGCATAATCTTGCTAGCATGTAAAATGAGCATAATTGTTCAGTATAAACATTCTTTTTCATTGCCCCTTTTTGGGATCCAAAAATCACTGCAGACAGTGACTCCAGCCTTGAAATTAAAAAACACAGACTTTTTCCAATCCTGTGGCCACTGCTGAGTTTTCTAAATTTGCTGGTATTTGAGTGTAGCAATTTAATTCAGTTCAGTTCAGTTCATTTGCTCAATCATGTCTGACTGTTTGCAATCCCATGGTCTGCAGGACACCAGGCCTCCCTGTTCATGACCAACTTCCCGAGTTTACTCAAACTCATGTCCATCAAGTCGGTGATGCCATCCAACCATCTCATCCTCTGTTGTCCCCTTTTCTTCCCGCCTTCAGTCTTTCCCAGCATCAGGGTCTTTTCAGATGAGTCAGCTCTTTGCATCAGGTGGCCCAAGTATTGGAGTTTCCCTTCAGCATCAGTCCTTCCAATGTATATTCAGGACTCAATTCCTTTAGGATGGACTGGTTGGATCTCCTTGCTGTCCAAGGGACTCTCAAGAGTCTTCTCCAACACCACAGTTCAAAAGCATCAATTCTTTGGTGCTCAGCCTTCTTCATAGTCCAACTCTCACATCCATACGTGACTAGTTTCATGTCTTAAATTCCTTTAATATGGAAGAGTAGTTTCTCATGATATTGACTTTTTCTTTTAAAGAATTCTGCCTATTTTATAAGATATTCCACCCTCTGGATTTGTCTGTGTAGCCATTATAAAATTAAGTCTAACCTACTTTGACAAGAATACTACAAGTGATATTGTGTACTTACTATAATGTCAGATTCGCTTAATGATAGTTTGTCTCTTTTTTCAAGGTGCTAAGTTTGTTTACATGATGTTTAAGGTGATTCTGTTGAGATTTCTGCATTATAGTGTTCCATTTTATTGCACATATTTATCGAGCTATCTGAGGTATTACTCTGAGACTGTAAAGATCAAATTCTCCAAAAACATTGTAACCAGTGACTTAGCCTGTTGGGCTGATTGTTGCTTAGGCCAATATTACACTGATATTCACCAAACTAATTCTTTATTTTTAAAATGTCAATATTTTTTTTAAATGTATTTCTTTTTGGCTGTGCTGGTTCTTAATTGCTTTGAGGGCTTTTCTCTAGCTGTGGTGAGTGGGGGTTACTCTCTAGTTGTAGTGCTCCAGCTCGTTGCAGTGGCTTCTCTTGTTGCTGAACACAGGCTCTAGGGTGCATGGGCCTCAGCAGTGTGGCACACAGGCACAGTAGTTGCGGCTCCCAGGATCTAGAACTCAGGTTCCATAGTTGTGGCCCATGGGCTTAGTTGCTCTTCAGCATGTGGATCAGGGATCAAACCCGTGTCTCTTGCATTGGCAGGTGGATTCTTTATCACTGAGCCACAAAGGAAGCAGTAAAATGTCAATATTTTTATGAGTGCTAGAATGGTTAAAGGAGCTCAAGACGGAATCATAGATATACATACACAGGTGCATAGCTTCCAGATTTCAAAAGTGGTGAACACACGAGTATAAAATATTTTAAAAAAATATAAAACAAATAAACAAGTATCCATTTTACTTACTTTATAAAATGGTGTCAAAGAAGTTACTCAGGTTAACAATGCAGGGGTTGAGCCATAAATACCATTTTAAGACTCAATAAAGAGCAGTCAGGGATCAGGAATTCCTACTGAAGCAATATGAACCTAGTTTGCTTATCTGCTAAGTTTGGAATAATAATATCTACTTCTTAGGGTTGTACTGAGGATTAATTGTGATACTACATGTAAAGCACAGATCATATATTCTAGAATGTGATAATGGCTTTTAAATCTTAGCTATGTCTTCTGTATTACATTGTCCTACCCATCATGTGACTCAGAATTTTTAATTTTTAAAAATTACTGTAGGATACAAACAAATAGAAGGAATAAAATCTAAGCTGCTTCAGGTTTTTTCTCTCTACATATGCAGTTTAATTTGATGGATTTGCTTTCTACTGTATGCTCTGTTTCTTACCTTAAATGCTTTGATCATTGTTTTGAAATGGCCCACATAAAATCTTTGAAAAATGTGACATTCATTCTTAAAGACATTTAGACAGGAGGTGGCAATAATATCATTATTGTACACGTGGTAATACATTCTGTGATGTCATAAAAGTTTTAGTTATAAACAGTAAGTTCCTAAATGGAAGTCTGCTGTAGAAAGAAAGGAATATAAAAAAAAGTAGGAGTTCCAGGATCATGTTTGGCAACTTAATTAAAATGAAAACCATTCAAATATTTAATCTATTTGTAAAAAGTGATATTTCTTTCCAAAGATAGAATAGTAACATTTGATAATCAGAAATGGAAGTTTGCTTTCTGCGTTAGAAGAGCAGGTACACTGACGTGTGTATGTGAGTGCATATGTGTGTGTGTTGGGTGAAAGCTGTGTGCTATCCTCATGCAGGACAGTGTTTTTTGTTTTTTTTTTTTTAATTTGACAGGCTTTCTAAACTGTGAATCATTCCTATCTAGAGTATGATTGACTAGGAAAGTGTCAACTATAGTGTTTGCTTTTGTATATTTTTAGTTAAAGTGGAAGAAGTCGTGGTGCTAGTTTAGAAACTTTCAAAATTCCTCATAGACAAGCAAATGGGCTTGCTTTTGAAATAACCCATTCAGCCTAATCTTTACACCACTTAGAGCATGACTGCAAAGATTGCTCATCAGGAAAGGATAAAAGGAACCTAGTGATGTTTCTTTGTAAATGATCTAGCTCTTACTTTATTTGCCTCTGACTTTGAACCATTTCTATATCAAAGTCATGTCTAGTAAAGAAAGAGCTTTGGGGGGATTTCTGACTGACAGGTACCATTACTAATAAATTGCCTCAGAATGTAAAAATGTGACCCCTCAGGTGGCTCAACCACATTGTTTGCAAACTGTGAGTAAGTATCAAATTCCAGCTTTTTTGCTAAGCACTCACCATGGAACAATACAGTTACACTCTTTAATGCTTTGGCACTGATTGTGTAGATCATAATTAGAGATTCAGCTGGGCTTGACTGGAGAAGAATACAGCCATGCAATTGAGTGTTACCAATTTTGACCCTGCTTGATCCTCAGTCCTTAAGAACCTGTGACCTCCTGTAGCCTCTTGCATGATCCATGTATGTGGTTAGCACTGCCTCCCAACAGCCTTTTCATTAGTAGGCTTTTCTAGCCATTACTCTGCTTTGTAGCCTTATCAAGGCATTCATTTTGAGCTGTCATAAACAGTATCTAGTGCTTCAAAGGTTGCTCTGCACAGTAAGAAAAGTCAAAAGGGGTTTCTTAGGAAAGAAAGTGAAAAATGTTGTAGAAATCATGTATATTAAATAAATGCACATTGGAATTAGGAAGGAATTACAAAAGAATGGAATAATGGAGAGAGAGATACATGGTGCCTACTTTATAGAATCCAATCTGTTACCAGGATTCAATTTCACAAGTTTTATTTAATCCATCAAGTTTACAGGTGGCCATGACCTCTTGGTTAAAGAAAGGAGAAAGAAAATAAGCCTGATCTACAATACTGTCTTTCTTAATCCAGCTGTTTCATGTTGACAGGACAGAAAAAAAAAAGAGGAAAATGATCAATGTTTTAGGGGAAAATTATGATTTTCAATGGGATTTTTACATATTCTTGATTTTTAAAACTTTGATGAATTTGAGCCCATCCCACTTTATAACATATCTGCATATCAAAATTTTAAGACATGGATGTACATATGTTAGTAGTCTATTATTTCAAGTGGGCTTAATATAAAAGATTGATTTGATGGGTATTTTGGAAACACCATAATGGAAGTCGCAGTACATTCATCATAATTAGGAAGCAAGCAAGGATAGCATTCTAGTATCTCTCCAAGATCAGTTATTCCTGAAAATAAAATGTCTTAATATGTCCAACTCAAGCTTCTCCTCCAGTGACTATATTTTCTACTTTGTCTCTTAAATATGTTTAGTTGTTAAAATAGAAATTCATAGTCACAATTTCTTACTACATTATAAAACAGACTCCAAGTAATCTGCTACTATTTTTCTCCTCTTCTAGAAATCAAGTATAGCTTAGGGAAGAAGCCTGTCTCTCCATCTTTGTTGATGGTTCTGAAATACAGTTAGCTTTTTCTCCTAAACACACACCCACACACAGGCACACAAATGCACATGCATTCAAACATTTTGAATACACTGACTTACTGCAATACATATTCTTCTTAAACCTTAATTAAGTTTTGGGGACAATGAAAAGTTACATCCCCTCAAAAAAATCTGGGAGAAGTTGTAGCTAATAGGTGCCACTGTGTCAATGTAGAGCTAGTCTTGTAGATGCAGATATCCTGGGAAAATAGTCAAATGGCTTTTAAGAGTCCAAGTGTGGAGAAATATAAATATTTTGAATGCTTCAAAGGCACAGGGTTAAATGCTCCCCCAAGCAATGTGCTATTTCCGTGTTAATTCAGTTTGTAGAAACATATAATTAGAATCTGTAATACCTGCATTTTCTTTTCTTTATGAGAAAAACATGTGGTTGTACACAGAGCAATGGATACCCTGGGACAGAAACCCTTTGTGAGGTGGTTTTATATCTCCTGCTGAAAGGCCACAACTGCTACATTTTCCAACAGAAAACAAAGCAAAATAACACTTTTTTCTTTATTGGAAGCTAGCACCTTTCCTTAAAACCAAAATTAATGCTTTCATGTAGCATTAGTAATTTTCTTCTTTACAGGTGTTGAACAAAGTAGCCTGGGGAGTGTGCAATCTGGGCTGGGAATTAAATCCAGGTTGTTTGCTTAATAGTATAATACATAACCGTATAGGCACGGGTTGACTTTACAAAAATGCCTTTTATCTTTAAAATTATAGAAAAAAGATGCCCTCTGATGAATAACCACAATCACTACTTGTAAAAGAAAAAATATGTTGTGTATGGCTTATAAACACACACACACACACACACATATATATGAATTATATGTGTGTATATTGGTATATATATATTACAACACAGTGATTCATGTGAATTTATGTTTTCCCATAAAGAGCGAATAATCGATCATATAATATAAGAAGATAACATTTATTTACTTCTGTTTATTCTTGTACAGGACTACAGAAATACTTACCATCTTCTGGTAGTCATTTACTTTGTCTTCCTCAGTAGAAAAATTGTCTTGAAGATCAGTTATCATATAACAACTGCTACTTCATAATGTGATCTATATTCATCATTCTTTCCAAGCAGAAAAATTGAAAACTTTTGAGAAATGGATAAGTATCAATATTCTATTTCTTTAATGTATTAACACTCTTGGATTTTATATCTCATGAAAGAAGCAACTTGAAAATCATTGCACAATTCCTGAAAAATTAGGACAAAATTTTTAGAGGTTCTATCTAAACTAATTTGTTTTAAAATATACCTGTTTTCACAAATCATATGCTATCATAGCACAGTTTTTCTCACCTAACTTACTTGGTCCAAAAACGTCAGTGATTCAGAAAACACATTAGCTTTCTTGTCTAATTTGGGAACAATTAAATCAATCACAAATAAGTTAGATTTTGTCTTTTAACTCAAGAATAATGTAAAAGTAAGTTTTTTTCTATTCATGAATAAGTAAATGAATTTCAAGAAAGTGAGCAATCTTCTGCTGTGAATCTCTAGTAAATGCTAAGAAGGAAAGTGAAGTCGCTCAGTCATGTCCGACTCTTACAACCCCATGGACTGCACACCAGGCCTTCCTATCTCTCACCATCTCCCACAGTTTGCCCAAGCTTACGTCCAGTGTACTGGCAATGCGATTTAGCCATCTCATCCTCTGATGCCCTCTTGTCCTTCTACCCTCAATCTTTCTCATCATCAGAGTCTTTTCCAATGAGTCTGGTGTTTACATCAGGTGAGCAAAATATTGGAGCTTCAGTGTCAGCATCAGTCCTTCCAGTGAATATTCAGGGTTGATTTCCTTTAAGAGTGACTGGTTTGATCTCCTTGTTGTTCAAGGAACTCTTCAAGAGTCTTCTTCAGCGCCACAGTTCAAAGGCATCAATTCTTCAGTGCTCTACCTTCTTAATGGTCCAGCACTCACAACCATAGGTGACTACTGGAAAGACCATAGCTGTAACTATACAGACCTTTGCTGGCAAAGAGATGTCTTTAATTTTCAACACACTGTCTAGGTTTGTCATACCTTTCCTGCTATGAAGCAATCATCTGATTTCCTGGACACAGTCACCATCAGCAGTGATTTTAGAGCCTGAGAAGAGGAAATCCTGTCACTGTTTCCACCTTTTCCCCTTCTATTTGCCCTGAAGTGATGAGGCTGGATTCCATGAAGGAGAGACTTATATTAGCCTACCTCAATTTATTTTCTGTGTCTCATTCTACTATTTGAAATTTTAACTTCTCTTGTGGATTGCCTCATGAATATTTTTAGTTTATCTTCCAGCTCTTGCTTTCACCTTGGTGCACTGAAGTTTTTACTTTACTTTCTCCATTTCTAAAACTTTAAGATTCCTTTTTAAGTCTCTACAGAAACTTTGAGTCCCTTGATGTTCACTCAGATTTTCATGCTTGCTTCTAATTTTTGAAATAGGTGAAACATGAATATTTAAATTATTGTCTTATGCATCTAATACATGATATCTCTGCACATTTACTTCTGCTAGTTGTCACTAATGATACATTTTCCACCATGTGTTTCTTAGATTTTGTCTGTATGAGAGTTTGAAATTGAAGCTAAGATTTACTAGTATAGATTCTGCATTTTCTTGTTTTGGTTGCTTGGGGGTGCCCCCCCTCCACCAACTAAGTTGTATAAAGTTGAGAAAATAATCTGCATGAAGACCAAGTTATGGTTATGAATTCTAAAAGGATATTATTTTTCCCTCACACAATACAAGTGACATAAGTAAGTTTATTTATTGTCCCTTCTGTTGTGGGTTTACTGCAGGTGTAATCCTTTGGGAATTCAGCTTTATAGAGCAATCTCCTATCATTTTCTCTACTTTAATCATACCTGGGCCTTTATCTCTTATCTTGCATACTCAGAACAGCCATCAGAATAGAAAATTAAAGTCCCATGGGTTTGGTTCATCAATGTAAAGTAAAAACTAGCTTTTAAGCACACCTAATTCCTAGGCTTTTATTCTCACTGTTTTTAGCCTCCATGGATTTTTAAATTTATTATCATTACAGGAAGGCATCAAAAAGATGCCTGCTGCATTTTATTTGTAAAATGTAAAATCAAATAAAAAGAAAAATATTCTCTTACATATTCTTATTGGGATGTCTGTTAAGTTTTGTCTACATGTTTCATTGAAAATCCTACTTTCAAACTTGAATTATATATGCCTCTTGTTATTATATGTTAAAGCTGTATATTTTAGTCTTTAGAATTTTTGTTTGTTGTTTCAATCAGCTGTCAACTATGAATCTTACTAACACTGAGTTCTTTGTTTTTTTTTTTTTTTGTGGCTAAGAAAAACTGCAATATAAATTAATTTTTATTTTTTAGTGAGTTCTTTGTTAGAAATGATACAAAAGACAAATGAATGTTGATATACATATATATATGAGATCAGCCTCAAGAGAATGAGAATCCTATGAATTATACCTCAGAAATAACATCCCAGTTTTACCTTAACTATTCTTCAAAGATTAGCAAACAATATGCAGAATGCCATTACCTATTGATTTTATATGAAAATCTTTCTTAAAATGACAGTTTATAAATTCTTAATTTTTTTAAATCACATGGTACACACGAGGATGAAGTTGATTTAATGATCTGTCAGTATTTATCAGTCAAACAGTAAGAAAATACCTGACCAACAGTGGCCTCATAATATGACATCATTTATTGTTTGTTTAGAAACTGTCTAGAGGTAGATTGTTTCATAAATGATTCAGTGATTAAAGAACAGTAACACCTGACTTATTTTCTTTTTTCTTAGCGTGCTGATTATTTGTCTTAATCATTCTTGCATCTTGGCTATAGAGATGGTTTCCATAGCTCTAAGAATCACATTAGCAAGGCAGAAACAAAGAGGATGGAGGGATACCAGCAGGCTATTTTATTTTATTTCTTTGCATCAAATTATCTTTTGAACATGACCCCAGTAAAATTCTTCTTAGGTTACTGTGATTATAACTGAGCCTCATGATTAGTTCTTGCTTCAAGGAAGAGAAATGAGGATCTTTGGCAAATCCATAAGGGGAAGGATGCTGGGAATGGATTGCTGGAGGCAAACTAATGGAATCTGATATAATTCCACCCCTGCTATTCAGCATCCATACTCATTGTTCATGAAAGTTCTTCCTCTTCCACAAGAGAAACCACCCGAAAGGTTGATCCAATTACTGTTTATTGCATATGGCTCCTTTCCTAAAATATGTTGGTGATATGCCTAATCTCTGACAGCTTAGATGCTACTACTTATGATCCAGAAACTGAGTTAAAACAAAACATAATTACCTTTAACATGCACAATATACAGGAAGAAGAAATGCTGTAACTTCAGTTTAGTTCAGTTGCTCAGTCGTGTCTGACTCTTTGTGACCCCATGGACTGTAGTACGCCAGGATCCCTGTCCCTCATTAATTTCGAGTTTACTCAAACTCATGTCCATTGAGTCAGTGAAGCATCCAACCATCTCATCCTCTGTTGTCCCCTTCTTCTCCCGCCTTCAGTCTTTCCCATTGTTAGGACATTTTCCAGTAAGTCAGTTCTTCACATCAGATGGCCAAAGTATTAGGGTTTCAGCTTCAACATCAGTCCTTCCAATGAATATTCAGGACTGATTTCCGTTAGGATGTACTGGTTGGATCTCTTTGCAGTCCAAGGGACTCTCACGAGTCTTCCCCAATACCACAGTTCAAAAGCATCAATTCTTTGGTGCTCAGCTTTCTTTATAGTCCAACTCTCATATCCATACATGACTACTGGAAAAACCATCAATAACCTCAGATGTGTAGATGACACCACCCTTATAGCAGAAAGTGAAGAGGAACTAAAAAGCCTCTTGATGAAAGTGAAAGAGGAGAGTAAAAATGTTGGCTTAAAGCTCAACATTCAGAAAACTAAGATCATGGTATCTGGTCCAATCACTTCATAGGAAATAAATGGGGGAACAGTGGCTGACTTTATTTTGGGGGCTCCAAAATCACTGCTTTTGGTGATTGCAGCCATGAAATTAAAAGACACTTACTCCTTGGAAGGAAAATTATGACCAACCTAGATAGCATATTCAAAAGCAGAGATACTACTTTGCCAACAAAAGTCCATCTAGTCAAGGCTATGGTTTTTCCTGTGGTCATGTATGGATGTGAGAGTTGGACTGTGAAGAAGGCTGAGCGCTGAAGAATTGATGCTTTTGAACTGTGGTGTTGGAGAAGACTCTTGAGAGTCCCTTGGACTGCAAGGAGATCCAACCAGTCCATTCTGAAGGAGTTCAGTCCTGGATGTTCTTTGGAAGGAATGATGCTAGAGCTGAAACTCCAGTACTTTTGCCACCTCATGCGAAGAGTTGACTCATTTGAAAAGACTCTGATGCTGGCAGGGATTGGGGGCAGGAGGAGAAGGGGACGACAGAGGATGAGATGGCTGATGGCATCACCGACTTCATGGGCGTGAGTCTGAGTGAACTCCAGCAGTTGGTGATGGACAGAGAGGCCTGGTGTGCTGCAATTCATGGGGTCACAAAGAGTCAGACACGACTGAGCAACTGAACTGAACTGAGTAGATGGACCTTTGTGGGCAAAGTAATGTCTCTGCTTTTCAACATGCTATCTAGATTGGTCATAACTTTACTTCCAAGGAGTAAGTGTCTTTTAATTTCATAGCTGTAATCACCATCTGCAGTGATTTTGGAGCCCCAAAATATAAAGTCAGCCACTGTTTCCCCATCTATTTGCCATGAAGTGATGAGACCAGATGCCATGATCTTAATTTTCTGTATGTTGAGCCCTAAGCCAACTTTTTCACTCTCCTCTTTCACTTTCATCAAGAAGCTCTTTAGTTCTTCACTATAGCTTAGTTTTTCATTTTAACTGTGAACAATCTGAAGCACAATAATTGTTATAGAGAGCATATATCTTACCCTGATGTTTAGTAATGGCAGGAAATCCTATCCTGGCACTGAAGTAATTTTCCTGATTTCCACTTCATTCTGTCTCCAAATCTGTTCTAAAATCTTTAGTTCTTTCGCCAGGAGAGAACAATTTTCTTTTTTGTCTTCCTTTCCATTCATATCTGAAATGGCTGCTCCTTCCGGAGGATCCACTGCTTTTAGCATCTCTCTTTGATGCCACCTCAGAGGCCCAGGGATTTTCACAGATGTTTCCTAGCCAGATTTCTTATTTTATTGCTAGTATATTTCCCTCAAATTTTAGTACATTCAAATTTATTTATTTTTAATCAATTCCATGCTCCTATGTCTATGGTCAAAATGGCTTAAACAAAATATTGAATCCAAACTAGGTAGACCATAACTTGCAATTGGGTCAAGAGGGTGTGACCCCTTGAAGAAAGGTGTTGGGGAGAATCTGAGGCACCTCCTTATTAAACCTCCTAGTGAGACTGATGTTTCAATGCTGGCACTTATACTAGCTTCAAGCTGACAAACAGAATTGCTTTTTCTTATCGTTTGAAGTGCTGAATTATGAGATGAACTCTCAGTCAACCTGGATTACAAACCATAGGCAGAGAATGTCTGGCCTCAAAGAATAAACACAGGCTGCCGTTCTGAGTTTCAACTCTTTATTCATTTGCAGTTCAACTTCTGCTACTGTGTTTCTAAATCCCAAAGTAGTTATGTAACAGTTTAAGGAAATGTTTCATCACATCTTAACACATGTCCCTAAAAAGCAGAAATTGGTAATTTCTAGCTCTTCTTCATCCTATTATCATGCAATAGCACATTTAGGGGCAGATCTAAACAGTCTAAGCTGTCAACCCAGTTCTCCTTCTCTCTTGAGGGTAGGTACTGAAACTTACTGAAGACTTGGGAATCTTACTGATGATTTGACGCATCTGCATTAGAATGTTTATAGTTAAGTGTAACTGTAATTGCTAAGTGTGCTGAACAAAGTAGCACTTCAGGGAGAAATGATACCAAAAACAGCAGGAAAACTGGATAGTATTCTTACAGACTGTATTTGTGACCAAAAGGATGATTTCTTATTCCTAGTATTAGAAGAGTTAACACTCTCAATATCATTAAAATTGACCTAGCAATTGGATCCCAGCTGTTAAAATAATAATAATTCTTGGATATCTCCAACTTTTTTTTTTAGTTAGCTCAATATATTCACCACAAACAAAGCTAGTGGAGTTGATGGAATTCCAGCTGAGCTATTTCAAATCCTAAAAGATGATGCTGTGAAAGTGCTGCACTCAATATGCCAACAAATTTGGAAAACTCATCATGGCCACAGGACTAGAAAAGGTCAGTTTTCATTCCAATCCCGAAGAAGGGCAATGTCAAAGAATGATAAAACTACAGCACTGTTGCACTCATTTCACATGCTAAAAAAGTAACTCTCAAAATTCTCCAAGCTAGGCTTCAATAGTACATGAAGCAACAACTTCCAGATGTTCAAGCTGGATTCAAAAAAGGCAGAGATAGCAGAACTCAAATTGCCAACATGCATGGATCATAGAAAAGGCAAGAGAATTCCAGAAAAGCATCTACTTCTGCTTCATTGACTACACAAAAGCCTTTGACTGTGTGGATCACAACAATCTGTGGAAAACTCTTCAAGAGATGGGAATACCAGACCATTCTACCTGCTTCCTGAGAAATCTGTGTGCTGGTCAAGAAGCAACAGTTAGAACCAGACATGGAACAATGGACTGGTTTAAAATTGGGAAAGGGTTACAACAAGGCTGTATATTGTCACCCTGCTTATTTAACTTATTTGCAGAGTACATCATGCAAAATGCTAGGATGGATGAAGCACAGACTGTAATCAAGATCACCGGGGGAAATATTAGTAACCTCAGATATGCAGATGACACCATGCTTATGGCTGAAACTGAAGAGGATGTAAAGAGACTCTTGATGAATGTGAAAGAAGAGAGTGAAAAAGCTGACCTAAAACTCAACATTCAAAAATCAAAGACCATGGCATACAGCTCCATCTCTTCTTGGCAAATACATGGGGAAACAATGAAAACAGTGACAGGCTTTATTTTCCTGGGCTCCAAAATCATTGCAGATGGTGACTGCAGCCATGATATTAAAAGATGCTTGCTCCTTGGGAGGAAAGTTATGACAAACCTAGACAGCATATTAAAAAACAAAAGCATCACTTTACCAACAAAGGTTTGTATAGTCATATCTATGGTTCTTCCAGTAGTGATGTATGGATGTGAGAGCTGGACCATAAAGGTTGAGCACTGAATAACTGATGCTTTTGAACTGTGGTGTTGAGAGTCCCTTGGACTTCATGGATATCAAACCAGTCAATCCTAAAGGAAATCAATTCTGAATATTCATTGGAGGGACTGATGATAAAGCTGAAGCTCCAGTACTTTGGCCATCTGATGTTCCCAACTGATTCATTGGAAAATACCAGGATGCTAGGAAAGATTATAGGCAGGAGGAGAAGGGGACAGCATAGAACAAGATGGTTGAAGGGCATCACCAACTCAGTGGACATGAGTTTGAGCAGCTCTGGGAGATGGTGAAGGACAGGGAAGCCTGGTGGGCTGGAATCCCAAAGAGTCAGACACAGCTGAGCAACTGAACAACAACAACAAAATTAGAAGTAGAAATAAAAATAATCTTGTACTAGCAGATATGCAGGTGATTTCCTACCCCACTGGCAATAGGATTGGAAGGAACTTTATAAATCTCAAGAGAGCTTAAAAACAGCCAGTGACTTCACTTGCTTTATAAACACAAAAGTGTCTCAGAAATGCAATCATCTATTTTATTGTTATGTTTGTTTATTTTTTATTTTAGGCAGAGAATACCTTTGGCTTTTACTTTGGTACAAAATAATCATGCCAAACTGAGTTTAATATGTCAACATATAGAATAAGATGGACAAAAGGATTAGGAAATTACCTATATTCTTTTCCTCTCAACTTACATAGACAATGTTAAATTATATAAGTTTTTGAGTGCCCTTTAATGTATTCTACTTATTTTACAGTCTATAATTTCTCTTTCTCTTTTCCCTGTTTTGTTTTACATGTCTGCAATTTTATATGTTCTGTTTCATGTGTAAACATTCATTTATCCTCATTCTGTGTAAGTTTACTCATAAGTTTTATAAAGTAACTGCCAATATATGGTGACAAAAAAAAATAGGTGCAATACATTTTTCATTCAAGTGTGCAATTTTCTTCTTTACTATGGTGACTACTTTGTTTCTAGATAGAGTTCCTTAGCTAAACAATGGATCTTATGTTATGTATAGGAAGGATATCTCTGATCAGTATTCAGCAGGTTATGTTTAGTATCGCTGTACAGTTTTATTAAATTTGAAATATTAATGTTGCCAGGGCTTTAGAAATGTGTGAACTGTTTTCTTACCAGCCTCGGCTAGACTTCTCAGAAGCCAGGTGTGTACCATTGAATTACACAATTACATACTCGAAAATCAAAAGGGGGAAATGAAACCATAAAAGCCGAGTAGACAGGAAAGCCAAATGCACACTCAGGGTGCATCATTACGTACTTCAGATCAGAAAATATGCCTTCCTCCTACAAATAGTGGATAGGGAAATCAGAGAGTGCATCCTATTGACAAGTGGGAAGAGATACAGGGAGATTAGATTCACTCTAGCAATTTTCTACCTAAGAGGAGCAATTCCAATATACCTGGATATCAAAGCCAAAACAAACTCTGATTCTATTTTATCTAATCAAGAAAATATCTACTATTCCTTTTTTCTTCACTTGATTTGTACCCGACAGAAAGAAGCTTTCTCTGCAGAGAACTTTACTACCAACATTTCTTATCCTCATGATGTGAGACATAGAAAAGTGTCCTTGGTCTTTTCCCTTCCCCCTCATAATATTTCCTTTTCATAAATTGTTCCTTGTAATTTGTTCCTTTGTAATTACAAAAAGCAATTTTGACACCCTAGATTGCTACCTATTATCATAACAGTAAGTAAATACTCCAACTAACTTTCATACTTCTATTTTCCTAATCATATTAATGAAATTTGTTACTACACAGCCTTTGGGGAAAGCTACACAATCAGGAAATTTTCCTTTGCTCATACAGCAGAACTTCAGGGAAAGCACTTCTGAGACATGGAAGCAACCTTAGGTGTCCATCAGCAGATGAATGGATAAGAAAGCTGTGGTACATATACACAATGGAGTATTACTCAGCCATTAAAAAGAATACATTTGAATCAGTTCTAATGAGGTGGATGAAGCTGGAGCCGATTATACAGAGTGAAGTAAGCCAGAAAGAAAAACACCAATACAGTATACTTACACATATATATGGAATTTAGAAAGATGGTAATGATAAACCTGTATGCGAGACAGCAAAAGAGACACAAATGTATAGAACAGCCTTTTGGACTCTGTGGGAGAGGGAGAGGGTGGGATGATTTGGGAGAGTGGCAGTGTAACATGTATGATATCATAAGTGAGGCGGATCGCAGGTCTAGGTTCGATGCAGGATGCAGGATGCTTGGGGCTGATGCACAGGGATGATCCAGAGAGAAGGTGTGGGGCAGGAAGGAGAGGTGGGGTCGGGATTGGGAGTTCATATACACTCGTGGCTGATTCATGTCAATGTATGGCAAAACGAATACAGTATTGTAAAGCAAAACAAACTAAAAAATAAAAATTAAAAAAAAACTAAAAGCTGCTCACATACAGTATCACTCTGATAACTTACTAGCTACTATACAACATATTTATTTTTCTATAATTTGTGCTTTCATTCTAGGTCTTAGTATAGTTTTAGACCCACAGAAATTCTTTAATAAAGAGTATTAAGTTTCCCTTTGTATTTCACATTGTTATATAAAGTTGTGTAAAGAGTTACTAACAATCCTGGTGATAGTTATAGTCCGGTCATCTGGGAATATAAAGAAGTGGATAAAATTGACATTGAAAATTAAACAAAAAATTCTGGGATCCAGTCTATAATGGTTTAACAGTACTCTGAATTACTGTTCCTCCACCCCAAATGAAAAAAAAAAAAAAGTGCTTTAAAAGAGTATGAATTCAAGAGGAAATATCCTGTAACTCTTTCAGTCTTCAAAAAGTGCATAATTTTCACCCCTTCTGGAGATAAGTATAGATGCAATGAAGTTATAGTTATTTAACTACCAACTTCCCAAAAAGTGTTTATATCCAAGATGGCCTCAAGTAAATGTTTTAGAAAAGCTTTTTAAACTCAGGTTTCTTATATGACCTAAGAACATACCTGTCAACTAACAGACTTTTCCAGAGACACTGAAACCCAAATGTTTTGAGATTAGAAAAAGTCTGTTCCTTTTCTGGTTTGTTTATCCGGTTTAGAGTAAAGATGCCCTCTACCACAAAATATCCTTTCTTTTCAGGGTCATATTTCAACATAAGAAATAAGTTGAGTTCTATCTTCTATCTGTACTTTTCATGTTTCCTTTAAATAGGTCATTTCCATTGCACACAGGTAGTAAATTTACCTCACATGGTTTTTATACAACAGCCTAGAATAGCAAGCTCCAAAGAGCAACATCTAATGGTATCATTAAAATGATTGTAAACATGCCTGTGTGGCAGATGTGAGCATTCTTTCTGTTGAAATACATTCAAATTGTTTGGTAAGATCAAACAAAGTAGAGTTTTAATATGTCAAACATATCTACATTCTAACAGGTTCTGTTTTTATAGAGATCTGTTTCTTTAGAAGTCAGGACAGCTATAAAAGAGCCAGACTACAGATCAGATTCAAAGTCGAAACTTATTTTCTCTGATTAGGGCAGAATTCTCTGTATCTGTATCATTTAGCCAACAGTTTTCAAAGAAAAGAGATCAAACAGAGTAATATAGCAGATATTACATTAAGATGGTAGAGGCATGTGGGCCTATTAATTAACCTTAATTAGTGTTAGGTTTGGAGAAGGCAATGGCACCTCACTCCAGTGTTCTTGCCTAGAAAATCCCATGGATGGAGTAGCCGGGTGGGCTGCTGTCTACGGGGTCGCACAGAGTTGGACACGACTGAAGCGACTTAGCAGCAGCAGCAGTGTTAGGTTTTGCCCAACACAAAATTAAATATTTTTAGTTATTAAGTCTAATCTGTCCTTTTCC
This sequence comes from Aepyceros melampus, assembly GCA_006408695.1. Classification (NCBI taxonomy): domain Eukaryota; kingdom Metazoa; phylum Chordata; class Mammalia; order Artiodactyla; family Bovidae; genus Aepyceros; species Aepyceros melampus. The sequence goes on along the minus strand of SJXQ01012944.1, from coordinate 42,110 downwards.
TAATCCTTTCACCTCTCTGCCATCATCCCTCTTCCCCTAATTTATTAATCTACTTAGAATAGTGTCACACTATGTGTTCTAATTTTCAGACTAATTCTAGGAAAGTGAGTTAAATTTTATGTTTTCAAGCGACAACTTGGGTTTATTTTTTCTAATAACAACATAATTAGATTTCTCTGGCAGGTTCACTAATCTGATATTTTAAAATTTAGCAAGAAATTGTGAATTAAATATCAATATTATTAGTATGAGAAAATTTATTCTTAGAATGAGTCTCCAGGTAAAGTTAATAACCATAATATACTTCATAGATGTCTGGTGTTTTATATAAATTATCTCATTTAACCTCACTAGATTCAAAATTACAGAGCTAATAACCCAAGATTATCTAAAAAACAAAAAATAAAAAGAGAAACTACACTGTTAGCTATTAAAATATACTACTTAAGTTTTCACTTGAGATAGTGTTAGTTACAGAAGCTTTTAAAAATAGGTCAACATATAACAATTTTATCTCTACAAAATAAGGAGATTTTCTCTCTTGTGGCCGACAGTAAGAATCACCAAATGTTCTATTTTCTTCTCTATATTCCTATGCTCTATTACAATTATTTTGAACCACAAGAATATTTTTGGAGAATAGAGTGAGAAAAAGTGTCATGTGACATTTCTAGGCTAAGACAGTGGATATCTCAGGCACCATTCTTCATTTTCTCTTTTGCTCTACTATGTACCTAAGGCCTTGTGTTGTGAACCCAAAACATAAAAACAGAATGGATCACTGAGTTACTGCAAGGTGAACAGTGCTCGAAGAATTGCTCAAATATGCATTGAATTCAGAATGAACCTGAAGTAAGCCTTTGTTGTATTGAGCATTGTGATGTGGCATTGTTTCTTTCTATCTCATCTACCCTACCTAGTTGTCTGTCTTAGCTAGCCTATCCTGGTTATTGTAGAAGTTGGCAATAGAAGTGAGAGGGTGTCTTTAAAAACCTACTCTATTTGGCATTGACCTAGTGATGCAGTAGTGAATGAGCAGAGAGAGAACTGTCATTAGAAGCTTTCAAAAGATGGAGATTCATTTTATACAGTAGCAAAGCATTAGAATAATGTGAGCAGCAGATCGTGTGCCTAACAAACTTGGGATCCCGGTGTGAAGCAGGATGTTAATAATGTGTGTGATTTGCTATTAACTCTATTCAGCAAGGTATATTAAGTAATAAATGAGCTCAGAATAGAATTGGCTACTTTGTAAGCAAAAGTGAAATGAGTAGAGAAAGTCAATACAAAGTCTTTCAGTGTTGGTAAAACAATCACTTCATAACCCTAATAAATGATAAGGGTACAAAAGCCTTTACAGATAAATGTCTGGCAATATATTTCCAACTGATTAAATTGCCTCAAAGCAAAGAACAGGTTAAGAATGTGGCACTCAATAATTTGGTAAAATGATTCAGAGCAAAGATCAGATTAACAGTGTGGCTTTGCCCGGAAATTCAAACAGCTCTGTGTAACCCTGTTATGTAGAGAGAATGAGTAATGGAATGAAAGAGTAGATAGGTACAAAATAGAAAAGAGCAGGGCATTTTCTGTGTGCATGGATAAAATTGGAAGGAAAGCTTACTGGATTTCTTTAAGTTCTTCTAGTAAAGAAACTGAGTTTGGACCCCACCCCCCCCAAACACACACACACACACACACAACTTTACAGGCTTTAAATAATTCTAAATTACCACACTTTCTGTGAGAAGAAAGCTGGCTGAGCAAACTCCTCAGATTGCAATTAGGGTATATTCCCCCAAACCCACATCGAACCAGAACAAGGCTAATGGGAAAGAAAAAGCATCCTTAAAGATGCAGCCATGAGGTACAGAGAACAATGGACTTTGTAGAGGTTCCCAAAAGAGTCTAGACCTTGGAGGAACATTCTCCAACCCCAGTTTGGGACCTCTCACCAATGCCTGCTTCCCAGGTGGCACAGTGGTCAAGAAATCACCTGCTGATGAAGGAGACACAAGTTTGATCCCTGGGTCTGGAAGATCCCCTGGAGGAAGAATGGCAACCCACCCCAGTATTCTTGCCTACAAAATCCCAAGGACAGAGAAGCCTGGTAGGCTATATAGTTCTTAGGGTCATAAGGTGTAGTCATTTAGTCATTTAGTCATCATTTAGTCACATAGTCCATAGTCACTTTTCCTATGGAAAAGTCATTCCATAGGAAATGACTGTGTGCCTGAACAGGTACAAATGTTTGCTCACGGGGAGTGAAATATCTATGTATCAGTGACTAATGCATGTCTGTCTTTTCCTTTCTTTTATTTATTTATTTATTTTTTAAATATAATTGCTTTACAATGCTGTGTTAGTTTCTGCTATACAGCATCATGAGCCTATTGTGTGTATTACATATATCCACTCCCTCCTGAGCCTCCCTCCTACCCTCCCATTCCACCACTCTGGATCATCACAGAACACCAAGCTGAGCTTCCTTTGCTATACAGCAACTTCCTTCTAGCTATCTATTTTACCACAGTAGTATTTACCTAGAGCCTGTCGTACAGATTGAAGTAAGTCATAAGAGAAAAACAAATATTGTGTATTAACACATGTATATGGAATCTAGAAAAATGATATTAATGAACCTATTCCTGCTTTATTTTCAGGGCAGGGATAGAGGCAAAGACATAGAGAATAAACTTGTAGACACAGGAGAGAGAAGGAGTGAGGGGGATGGATTGAGTTTTCTCCTTCCTAAGTAGTATCTGTTCTGTTTCTGTTCCACCATTATTAGTAGTGTTTTTTATTATCATTTATTATTAATGTTCATGTATGTGTATGGGGAGGCTCCCTTAACTTGTCTTTTTAGTTCATATGTATCACTTGAAAGTACTGATGTCTGAACCTGATATAGAGACTTGCATTTCAGCCAGAGTGTTCCACTAGCAGAAATTGGATTGGACCTTTGAGTTATCTCACTTGGAGAGTAATGTTTCTTTGCACATTAATGGGAGAAAAAGGATATTGGGTGATGGAAACAGTCCTCAAATAATAATCCCCACATATTCCATTAGTTTTCTATATCCCCTTGCTCCAGAGGTTAGATGGAGCCAAGAATTATGAAAGCTGATATGGTCAATGAAAGGTGAATAGAATTGACACATAAAAATTCAGTCCAAGAGAATTTGGCTCATATTTCATTTTCCAGTCTGTCTCCCTTGCTAGGCAACAGTAAATACTTGTGTTGAGATAATGGTCATGTGGTTGAAGCAGCCTGGATCCCTGAGTTGCTTGCTGTAGAGAAAATATGGTGTTGGGATGCTATGCATTCCCACAGTGCATTTGTGGGAAAGAGAAATAAACTTTTGCCATGTCAGGTCTCTGAGGTATTTTGAACTTCTATGTAACCTCACCTTTCTTATCTAAATACTGCTACTACAACATTTAATGTAAATTTTGGAGAGACATACTGCTTTCTGGTTTCAAACTGAAATAATGTTTGAGTAACATTCTTAACAGATTAATGTTTGTTCATTTTCACTCTTACATATCAAATAATAATTATGAAATCAATCTGTCTTCTGAAGTCAAAATGTTGGAATTATTTTGTATTTTTAGAGTTCTGTAATACATAGGCCTAAAATAAAACTTAAGACATAATAACAAATCAAAAATAGCATGAAACCTACAGATGATAATTATTTTCAATCTCTCAATGTCACAGCAAAGTGATCTCTGCCCTAACATCTTAGTGAAAATAAATGGAACAAGGAACCAATGAGTTATTTAAAGGACTCATTAACTTTCACATGACCCTATTTGTAACTGAGACCGTTGTGTCCTAGAAGTACCCTCCAAGAAATGATTAATGAGGTTTTCAAACATTGTAAATTGACTGACATAGAAGGGAGTGATCTCGTTCTTTAGCCAAATCTCTGTGAGATCCAGGTAAGAGGGAAGACTTATCTCAAATAATTCATGATAGTGCCTCATATTAAGCATTCATACATGTAATTATTTTTCCTAAACTTTAAAGAGCTCCATAAACTAGGTCAGTAAGGAGGTGCATTTATCAAAGTTTTTCTCTAACTTGATCACAGGTAAAGAAAGTTTAAATATACAAATCTTTTAACTTCACTCATATTAGTAACAAACTTTCCACAAATGCATTGAATTGCACATAATAATTTACTAGAATTTTTCTGCTCTTTTGTTCTTTGAACAAGTTAGAATTCCATCTATATCACAGAAGTTTGGAAGGCAATTTGCTATGTTTGATCATAGCATATGGCTCATTTGAATAAATTATAATTAGACCCCTACTTGTATTAAACAGTAGGACCTAAGGACTGGAATTACATGCATCAATGGTTCAGTTCTCCCTTTCCCTAGTGTAAGGTGGCTATAGATGTTAAATGTGAAGTTAACTGCTAAGGGTGATTGTAAGAAAATGTTAATATAGCAGTGTATGGTTGCAAGTGAACCAACTGTTGAAAATTAACTAAACTTTGGAAGTTTTTTTCTGGTTAAAAATGAGTTAAGGGTTCTTATATTTTATCTGTGTAACCTGTACTCGTTTTGAATTTTCCATCTAGTAAAGTATAAAAATTATTGTGTAGTGGGAATATTCAATTGTATCTTATAGCATTTATTTAATATTCTCTAACAGAAAAATAAATTGGCCTAATAGACTTCTACTTTTCATTTTTGTTAAATATGTATTATAAATGTAACTTGAATTTTTCCAGTTTATTATTCAAATCAACAGCTTTCTGTGTAGAACAAGGATTTTTAAATTATTGCTGTTCATATATTCTTACACTAAAAATTTAGAGAGAATTCTTTTTTAAAAGTCTATAATGACAGAAGTGTTTGATATAGATGTTGTAGGAAATTATTTTTGTTCACTTTACATGCATTTCCTCAATTATAAGGAAAATGATTTAACTGTAATCAAGAATGCATTTTCTTAAAAGAGTTGAATTTTATGATATAGAGTATTTGTGCACAATTAAACAGATTGTAATAACAAGCGATATCTAAAATGGTAAAATTATTACTCATTCATCTCTCTGAGTTTTTTTAAGACTATTTCCATTACACACATGCACATACATCAAAACCAGAATCTAGTCTATAGTTTAATTAAAAGCTATATATGAATTTTGAAAAGAGAAATACTACCTTGAATTTTTTTGTAAATTTCTGAATCAAGCCAATGTTTCTTTCAATTTATACAATTGTGATTTCCTCAACTAATAAATCGCACACCTGGTCTCTAATCTGCATCTCCCCACTTCTTGTTTTTGCTTTGCTTTCAGCAGATATATATATACAATCTTCCTAAAATATCTCTTAATCACTGAAACTTCCTTATTCATGTTGGACTATCTCATCAAGACAAAATTCTCTCTCCAACATATATGACCCTTCATCAAATAGCTTCAATAATCAATTGCATTTCCTATTAAGAGTCAAGTTTAACTTTTATTGTTAGGGATATCGTCTTACTTTCTTCTGTGAAAATTCTAGCTTGGACAAGAAAAGAGGGGCCATTCTGCGCAGGGCAGATATTATAGATCACAGTATTTAGGAGTTGAAGCCAAATACCCAAATGTAGGTTAGCAAATGAAAGATCAAATTGGAGAATTTTGCGAGACAGGTGGGGCCAAGAGAATAGGAGAGAGTGGTAGGCAGAAATCTAATGCTTTTAGCAATTTATTGAGCATTTAAGTCTCTGTGTTTTTGAGGTCTAAATGAGTGCCAGAGGGAGCTATCTGAATTTGACTTTTTTGCAAAAGATATCCACACCTGTTCTTGAGGGAATCTTGATAACCAAGATAACACAAGAGTAGTCCACCTCTTGTCCTATCTATAAACAACTACCACCAAGGTCATTGTATACTGTACTATTATGTGGATGAAGTGGGGACTCCTAGATAGAATATTCTTATGATAATGAGCTTAAGTTCTCTAGATGCGCATCATGACTAACATGACGGATATTACAAAAATGATTAAAACTGAAGTCCTTTTTTTTCCCCTCTGCATCTTAACTATGTCCCCAACCTCCATACTCAAACTAGAATCAGCCTATGTTTATGGGTGAAGCTTCAATTCAGTTCAGTTCAGTCGCTCAGTCATGTCCGACTCTTTGCAACCCCATGAATCGCAGCACGCCAGGCCTCCCTGTCCATCACCAACTCCCAGAGTTCACTCAGACTCACGTCCAGTGAGTCCGTGATGCCATCCAGCCATCTCATCCTCGGTCGTCCCTTTCTCCTCCTGCCCCCAATCCCTCCCAGCATCAGGGTCTTTTCCAATGAGTTAACCCTTCGCATAAGGTGGCCAAAGTACTGTAGCTTCAGTTTTAGCATCATTCCTTCCAAAGAAATCCCAGGGTTGATCTCCTTCAGAATGGACTGGTTGGATCTCCTTGCAGTCCAAGGGACTCTCAAGAGTCTTCTCCAACACCACAGTTCAAAAGCATCAATTCTTCGGCGCTCAGCCTTCTTCACAGTCCAACTCTCACATCCATACATGACCACAGGAAAAACCATAGCCTTGACTAGACGAAAGGCCATGAACAGATAGGTAATCCTTCTAAGGTCAAGAAGCTAATAGGCATTGGGGTTGGGATTCAACCCAGGTGTGGGACACAAATCAGTTTTCTCACCCAGCACACAGAGTCACTTTCAAGGGTGCTTTAGCATTCGAGCCTTCCTCCTCCTCAATGGAGGGGGATTCTTTTCTCTTGGGATCATGTGGTCACTTTCATGCTGAGACAGAAGTCAAGGAGCAGATCTGAGAGACAGGAAGAGACCTCACAACCCAGTGTCTGGAAGCCTGTGTTTCGACCACTTGGTGAGAACAAGGTGGCTTAGGCTTGGCCCAGCCTCGGCCCGCCTCAGGAGCTCCCTTTTCACACTTTCCCACCAAGATCTGCACAGAAGATAATGAGGAGCCCTCCTCTCTCCTTTGAGGGCCCTGGTCTGCCCGGCGCTGGGGAAGTGCTCCTCTGAAGGCCAGATAGAGAGCTGAGTGCTGCTGCTTAAACACCAGTGAGGAAACCTCACTTGGCATCTCCCACCAGCCTCATCATCAGGGTAACCTAGACCTCCCCCCTTCCGCTGCCCTGTGTTATTCCTTCCTCTGGCTCTCAGGGGAAACTGATGGAGACTTGCTCAGTCCCTGGGCAGATGGTTGTTTGAGCTTTAGGGAAAAGGCAGAGTTTGCTTTTCTAGGATCATCTCAGCAACCAGCCCATTGGAATACGATGGTCTTCAACTTGTTGCTGGGGAAGCCATTGCCCCACAAAGGTTAGGACACCAGAGATGCACCAGGGTCTTGTGGAGGGGAGGGACTGAAGGAACCTCCTGCAGGAACAAGGATCAGGAAGGTACAGAATAACCCTGGGATCCAGCTAAGCTCCATCTCCCAGCTGCTGATCTGGGCAGGAGGGAAGTGGAGGTGGGAAATACAGAAGGAGGATGACTGGTGAGGAAGAGATCAACCCCTAACGGTGTGGAAACTGTTAAAATACTGTGCAGACAGCCTGGTGCTGCTTCAACAACACTGAGATCAAAAGCAGGACAGGCTACTTACCCCCACCCCCGCACTTCTCTACTGCTCTGTGCTGCTCCTCCCAGGGGCTTCAGGCTCACCCCAGTGTCGGCCCCTGGATGACCCTCCAGCCTCTAGGACACTCTCTAGCTCCCAGCTTTCCCATCACTGCTAAGACCAACACTAGGGAGTTTGGTGATTCCAGTACCGTGCTGGCGACAACTTCCCAAGTGGCATGTTTGATTCACTCCTCACTTCCCATGGCCCCCGGAGCAGGGCTCCCAGGGACAGGCAGGAGTGAATGCCCCTCTCACTAGCCAATGGACTCAATGCTGAGCCCCCCTGAGCCTCTGCACTCAAAGCGAGAAACAGGAGGGCCCCTGAAACTTGTTCTTACAGAGACCTTGGCAGCTCCCTGCTGTCTCCTGCAATGATGTGTGAAGGGGGCTGTAAGCTGAATCCACACATTGTATAGAGGGGAAGGAGGCCAAGCCATTCTGTCCTTTCTAGCTGGTGACATATAGACTTCCTGGAACATGAGAGGGGGAAGGGGATCATCCCTCTTTCTCACACTCTGATAATCTATCATACTCCCTCTCTCCCTGACTGCCTACACCCATAGCAGCCCTCCCCTCCTCTGTGCTCCCTGCCCAGCATCTCCACCTTCTTGGGTGTGAGCAGAAACCCTGAGCATCCCGACGCAGCAAAGTCCTCTTTCCGTGGCGTCCATGCACAGTTGGGAAGCAGTGGCCTGAGAGAGATGAGTCAGCTGGCACATTTGAGGCAACAGTGTGCCGAAGCCGGTTCTGGGAGTCAGGCCTGGGGCTGGTTCATGATACATGGAGGCGAGATCAGTTCAGGATAGTGAAGCGTGAGATATTTGGGTCATGGGCCCTGATGAGAATCTGGGAGAGCTCTCTGTGTCTGTGCTCTGTCGCCTCAGTGAAACTTCACAGTCCGAGGCAAGCAGCTAGTTTTGCCAGAACTGCCTGGAGCCCAGCCATGGACAGCTCCATGAGCTCCGGTTTAATATCCCAGCTTGTGGGCTGAAGACCCACAGACATGGCTTGAGCACTTGAGACGGTGATCTAAGAAACCAGGTGGATATGGGGAGACCAGGGCACAGGTGTGACAGAGTGAAGGGGCACAGCGTTAGGGGGAGTAGCACCCCTGGGATGGATCAGCAAAAGCTTTCCAGCGAAGGGAAATCTGACATGAGCGGGAGGAGGGGCATTGACACGGACCCTCTGGTATCTGGAGGAATGCTGGGATCCCAGTGATGGACAAAACAAAATGTGTCCTGGGCACAACCATGTGTCATTACAGCAGACCCTCCCATGCCCCTGTTTCCCCATCTGTAATAATTCTCATCACATAGAACTGTTAGCAGATTGGAGACCAGGAACGTAAACAACATCCCATGAAGGACAAAGTGCTGTGGGATGGGAGATATTTAAGATCCTGCCAAGGAGGCCAAACGAAGTGACCAACTACTCCTGTCCCCTCCAAGGGCCTGTAACTCCGGATGCTGCATCTGCTGCCCAAGAGGGAGGGGGCCTCCAGGGAGACTCGCTTGGCCACACTTGACACTCCTCTCTGCTGCCCATGGACGAGAGGTCACAGTATCTGCATAGAACAGGGCAAGGGAAAATGCTGGCAATGATGCGCCTCCAGGGACTTGCCTAGACAACACTTCCTCAATATCCCAGCACAAAAGTCTGACACTGTCATCTCTTTCTTACTAGAGAAACGTTATTTCTGTTTCAGAATGAATGGCGTGATTTCTGTCTCTGAGTTGGGAAGATCTCTTGGAGGAGGGTATGGCAACTCACTCCAGTACCCTTTCCGGGAGAATCCCATGGACAGAGGAGCCTGGTGGGCTACAGTCCATGGGGTCACACGGAGTTGGACACGACTAAAGCAACTTAGTATCCGCACATCATCTCTTTTTCTTACCAGAGAAATGTATTTCTGGTTCAGAGTGATTGGCATCGAGTTAAACCCACAGAGCGCAGTACAGACACTGTCCTGGCCCTCTGGGGGCACCCAGTGTATGGACAGTGAACCCATGCCATGGCTGTAGTAACAGGCCTCAGAGGATGGGCCCTGAACGGAGGGTGTGGCTGTGTGGGGCCCACCCTGGAAAATGGAGCCCAGGAAACCCTCAGCATCTTGCACTTTAGTGTTTAAGAGTCAGTTGAGGTGCTGATGTGGAGGGCTGGTGGAGAAGGTGGGCTCCGTACAGACTCTCCCCAAGTCCACCCTCACTCCAAAGATGCAAACCTAGACAATCAGGTGTCGGGGAAGTGCCGGAAAGAGCAAAGACAGTCTTCAGTTCAGCTCAGTTCAGTTCAGTCGCTCAGTCGTGTCCGACTCTTTGCGACCCCATGAATCGCAGCACGCCAGGCCTCTCTGTTCATCACCAACTCCCTGAGTTCACTCAAATTCATGTCCATCGAGTCGGTGATGCCATCCAGCCATCTCATCCTCTGTTGTCCCCTTTTCTTCCTGCCCCCAATCCCTCCCAGCATCAGAGTCTTTTCCAATGAGTCAACTCTTCGCATGAGGTAGCCAAAGTACTGGAGTTTCAGCTTTAGCATCATTCCTTCCAAAGAACACCCGGGACTATTCTCCTTTAGAGCCGGAAAGAGCAAAGACAGTCTTCAGTTCAGCTCAGTTCAGTTCAGTCGCTCAGTCGTGTCCGACTCTTTGCGACCCCATGAATCGCAGCACGCCAGGCCTCTCTGTTCATCACCAACTCCCTGAGTTCACTCAAATTCATGTCCATCGAGTCGGTGATGCCATCCAGCCATCTCATCCTCTGTTGTCCCCTTTTCTTCCTGCCCCCAATCCCTCCCAGCATCAGAGCTTTTCCAATGAGTCAACTCTTCGCATGAGGTAGCCAAAGTACTGGAGTTTCAGCTTTAGCATCATTCCTTCCAAAGAACACCCGGGACTATTCTCCTTTAGAATGGACTGGTTGGATCTCCTTGTAGTCCAAGGGACTCTCAAGAGTCTTTGTCAACACCACAGTTCAAAAGCATCAATTCTTTGGCATTCTGCTTTCTTCACAGCCAACTCTCACATCCATACATGACCACAGGAAAAACCATAGCCTTGACTAGATGGATCTTTGTAGGCAAAGTAATGTCTCTGCTTTTGAATATGCTATCTAGGTTGGTCATAACTTTTCTTCCAAGGAGTAAGTGTCTTTTAATTTCATGGCTGCAGTCACCATCTGCAGTGATTTTGGAGCCCAAGAAAATAAAGTCTGCGACTGTTTCCACTGTTTCCCCATCTGTTTGCCATGACGTGATGGGGCCAGATGCCATGATCTTCGTTTTCTGAATGTTGAGGTTTAAGCCAACCTTTTCACTCTCCTCTTTCACTTTCATCAAGAGGCTCTTTAGTTCCTCTTCACTTTCTGCCATGAGGGTGGTGTTATCTGCATATCTGAGGTTATTGATATTTCTCCCGGCAATCTTGATTCCAGCTTGTGTTTCTTCCAGCCCAGCGTTTCTCATGATGTACTTACCTCCCCACAAAGAGAAAGATTCTGGAGATTTTACATCTCAGGGACTCCAAATCTCAGACAGACTTTTCTCAGAATCTAAAACATTTTAAAATTAATTAATTATATTTTTCTCAAAGTCTTTAAGAAGTTTTATGGCTAATGTGGAGTCCTAGAAGAAGAGGTCAAGTTCTCCACCTGCTCCCGGGTCTGCTAGTAAACTCTGACACCAAAGAGAGAGAAAGAATAAAAGGAGAAGCAGTAGACTGGAATTTTAGCTGCTAGAGTCAGAATTTGGAGGTGGTGAAATGCTATTTGCTTCCTTCTTTAAAATGAATTATCAGTAGTGTTTTTATTTCTTATTGAAGCATAGTTGCTGGCATTATATGTTATAGGTGTATAAAACAGTGATTCACAACTTTTAAAGGTTATATTGAACTTATAGTTATGATAAAATATTGGCTATATTCCCCACATCCCTGTAGCTTATTTTATACCTAATACATTATGCCCTAGTGAAATGTTATTTCAAAGAGATATGCTTGTTTTGTCGCTTTAGTTGTGTCTGACTCTTGGTGACCTCATGGACTATAGCCCCCAGGCTCCTCTGTCTATGGGATTTTTCCCAACAAGAATATTGGAGTGGGTTGCCACGCCCTCCTCCAGGGGATCTTTCCAACCCAGGAATCAAACTCGGGTCTCCTGTGGCTCCTGCATTGCGGCGGATTCTTTACCACCGAGCTGCTGGGGAAGCCCAAAGATAATTACTTTATCAATCAATTTTGTTTCTAGGTACCTTTGAAAAACAGAATATAAACTCTGGAGGAACTCACAGTGGAGAATCAAGACATAAGAAAATCGTGCCATTCCGATCCTAGTTGCTCAAACTCGCAGGTGTTCCTGATGCTAAAACTCCCCTTTGTGAGCCAAAGTCATAGATATTCGCCCTTCTTCCTCCTCTCTGGCTGTCTTTTATCTGCTTTGCTGCTGCTATTGCCTCCCTGTTCCTCTGTGAGAAAAACTGTTGAAAGCAGAGTGTGGATTTTGATTTCCAAGTTCCTCCAGAGTTGGCTTCAGCAGTCAGGGCTTTACCTCCTGTTAATGTTGGTTTGACGCACAAACTGACTTCTGAATGGGAGGGACACTTAGAAGTTGTAATCTAGTGACTCCATTTTACACAGAAATCCCTGACCTTTGGGATCTAATGCCTGATGATTTGAGGTGGAGCTGATGTAATAATAATATAAATAAATAACAATAGAAATATATGCACAATGAATGTAATGTGCTTAAATCAAATCCATGGAACAACTGTCTTCCACAAAACCGCTCCTCGGTGCCAAAAATGTTGGGGACTGATGATTTTACAGACAAGAAAACCAAGACTCAGAAAGGCGAAGGCTGCTCCGAAGTTCTGGAGTCAGCTGGCTGCAGCTTCTCTGACCCACACATGATGTTCTTCCCATTCCTGTTGGTTTCTAGACCCCTCAGTCCACAGGTGAGAAGAGGGAAGTCTGGTAAGAGAGGTGACATGTCAAGGTCACATGGATAGTTTCTGACAGAGAGACCTGACCTTTACAACAAAACACGGTCTTCTCAATTCATTAAACTGCTTCCCTTATAAAAGTACTGCTGCTGCTGCTGCTAAGTCTCTTCAGTCGTGTCTGACTCTGTGCGACCCCATAGACGGCAGCCCACCAGGCTCCGCCGTCCCTGGGATTCTCCAGGCAAAAACACTGGAGTGGGTTGCCATTTCCTTCTCCAGTGGGTGAAAGTGAAAAGTGAAAGTGAAGTTGCTCAGTCGTGTCCTACTCTTCGTGACCCCATGGACTGCAGCCCACCAGGCTCCTCCATCCATGGGATTTTCCAAGCAAGAGTACTGGAGTGGGGTGCCATTGCCTTCTCCAAAAGTACTGCTAAATAGGGACAAATAGGCTGCTTTGAATGCCTGATGGATTCAGTATGTGAGCTGTGGCTCATAAAAATATAATTTGCTTCATGAATTTAAGTATGTCTAAAGGCTCAAAAAAATATAATTTGTGTCATTAACTTAATACATCTCACATGAGTGACTGTACTAGCTCCAGTCTACCACTGTTAAATTTCCTGAATTCAATCATTGTGTCATGTTTATATAGCAAAACTATGTTATTCTTCAGGTTGCATGAGAAAATATTTGAAGGTAAAATTTCATAATCTGAGAGTAAGTTACTCTCAAATTTTCAAGAATTAAAAAAATTAATACTTACATAAATAAAGAGCTATGGCAAATGTTACAATGGAATATGGATGTTAATTTGCTCCTCTAGTGGATGTTAGGTAGGCTTGATAGGTTTTCCAAATAAAGTGTTGGAAAAAGAAAAAAAGAAGAGTTTTGAAGACTCATGGTTTTTGATGGGGAAAGTAAAAAGCTGTTCAGAGAGTTTGAACAGTTATCCTCTTTTTCCCCCCTACTTGATTAAAATCCCTGTAGCAAAGGTACCAACTAGAATCAAGACCTTTGGCCATTTCTTCCAAAACAAGGCATCCCAGTGCTTACAGTTCTGAAGGCATCTCGAAGAACTTTGTTGCTAGACTGAAGAGCAAGAGTCTTTTGAATTTGGGCTTCTACAATTCCACTTTTTCCCCACCATTCTTTTCTCTTTCTCTCTCTCACTTTTTAAAAGGGGGACAGTATTTCTTCACTTGCTTCCTCCCAGTATTATTCTGAGCCAACCCAACACAGAAGCCTTGAAAGAGATAAAAGATGGGGGCAGCTTAAAATGATGGGGAAAATTGAGATGGAAGCTGGGGGTAGGAGGAAAAGTGTGGGCTGAAAGCATCCAAATGGAAGCAGCTTCCAGTGGGCACGTGGCACAGAGACCTGCTGAAGAAATGGCGGTTCCCAGGTAGAGGCACAACAGGTGAGTTGTAGCTGTGAATGGCAGCAGTGCAATCTAGGATTAGTAGGAAGGCTTCCCAAAAGTGAGGGGTTGAGTAAGAAGGGGGGCAGTTTAATCTGGGGAAACCTGGGGAAATCTCTGAACTGTGGGGAAGCAGTGAGTAGTATAATGATGATGACTCTAATTTTCTGAAATCTTAACCAGGATGGGAGGGGGAGTTTGATGGCTGTCTTATACTTCCATATTAGGGTGGTTATATGGATAATGGGTAAGCAAGAATATTGATGCCAGAGAAGGGGGAGAACTTAGTTTAGAAAATAGCTAGCTGGAACAAGGGGTGGGGACAGCATGAATTTTTCATGAAGACTCTTTTTTGGCTCTTTCTGTGTGAGTGAAGACATATTATGGGTGAGAACACACAGGCACACACTTTGGAGTGATAGTATTAACTAGATAGCATTTTAGCCCACAGGGCACATATGAACAGGAGCTGAGTTCATTCAGCTATTGGTTGAGTCTATGGAAAACAAAGCTGGGATGTGTAACCTTGCACTGTCTGATCAATCTGCTGGAAATGAGAAAATTCCCAGTTAGAATACTAGAACTGCATGGGACATCTGAGGCCACAATAGCAGGAAAGGAAGTGATATCCTTCCCTGTGGAAGCCCAGGGATGCAGCTCAATGTAACCCAAGGAAGACGGCGATGTGATGTAAGAGAGATACACAGCCAGGTATGGGAGTTTAGGGAGGGGGAAATTAAGTTCCAGTGGGAGAATCTGAGGTTAGCATCCATACCAATTTCCCACTGGCTAAACAGTTCACCCCTTTTTTGCTTAACACTGAGTTTGCTTTTCTGCTCCACTGGCCCCAGGATGTGCTTTTGAAAAACTAAACACTTAGAGGCTTGGGCTTGCCGGCAACTCGTTGAAAGAATTGAGGAGCTGGACGAAGGACTTTATCCTACAGGATCTCTGTTCTGTTCTCAGAGATAGCAAAGCTTAAAACTCTTTATACCAAGAGGTTAGTGTTGCTCTGGCCCATTAGGCATCTAGGATAAATGTTCTCATTTTATAGATGAAGAAATTGAGGGCTGTATGGAAGTCAGTCACAAAATCATAACCAGAACCAAGAGTCTTAACTTGGAATTCACTGCCTTAAAGAATGCAAAACAGGTTATCTAGAAAAGCATATTCAGACCATATAAAAGGTAAAATTTTAAATGGAAATAAAATATGTTCTAAAACATACAATCTGCATCAATTCTACCCTTCATGTTTCAAGAAAAGAGAAGGGTGCTTCCTTCTTAAACCTGACTTTCAAAACCTCGCAAATAGATCTAGAAAGGGAAGGTACCCTGAAGTGAGCATGGGAGGGTCAGTCGGGGTGGCTTACAGAGCAGTACAGCATGGAGGCTAGGCTGTGTGCTTGGCACAAGCCTAGAACATGGTAGAGGCTCTGCAGATGTTTGTTCCTTTCCTTCTTGGAGGATTAAGAACTCCCCTCCCACAAGCCCACCAAGTCTGGCATGGCCTTGGCACAGTCACAGTGGTGTAACGGACCATTAGGGCATTGTTCAGATACCTGAGATAACATTTGACATTGGATTGGGGTTCACGCTAAAGCTTTTAGCCTATGGTTTATATGCATGATTATATAAGCCAGACTGAGGGAAAAAAGTCAAGCAGACACATTCATTTACTCATTTCAGTGTTATCTTACTGAGAACCAAATATCCTGAATAGCTCAGTGTTTCATCCATTTCTTCCCTACTTTGGCCACTTAGTTGAGACATAGGATTGGAGACTTGGGGGAGGGGGTGTGAGAAGGTAAATAACACTTATTGAGTTTCTGCTATTAACTAGGAACTATGCATAGCACATGAGCTTATCTTGTTCTGCTTTTACAATAGCCATGTTCTTCTTAATCACTTTTATAGATGAGGAAACCAAGACTTCAAGAGTATTATGAATTATCTAAGGTCATTTAACTCAAATACAATGAAACTGGGACTTAGTCTCAAAGTGTATGTTTTTTACATTCTTCTATGCTAACTCTGCCCTAGGATCTGAGAAATCATAGGGAAATCTATAACTTGTGGCATGGTTGTGGAGGTGCAGTCATAGCCATCAGAAGGGAGAATAAGATGCTAAGGGTGAAAGGAAAAGAAGGTATCTATGTGCCACCCAAAATAGTAATGAGACCTAACACGTGTATCATGTATCATGGTTTTCAAAACAGTTCGAATGAACTTCCCACTTTATAGGTAAGAATACAGAACCTTAGCACTTAATTCAAAGTCACAGAGCCAGCAAATGGGAAAACTGAGGACTCAAATCCAGAACGTTTGACATTAAGTTCCATTCTAGTACTGTGTATGCATCTCCTGTGTACATGGCCACAAAGACCAAGGAAGGACCTTGGCTGAGTTTAAGCATGGAGACTCTGTGTACTTGGTGACTTGATGGGTCTTCTGCTATTCATTCACCGCTGGGTATCATTGAAGAGTCCAGCTTCCAAACTGCTCAGCATGATCATCAAGTAATACACGATTACTAAACGGCTGAATCCATGTACACTTGGATCTTGGAGTTGCACAAAGCCTATGATGCAATCTTTTGTTGCCTACCTAGAGTTAGACAGACCCAGGGACAGAGGAACTTCCTTGAAGCCCCTCATTCTCTGGGTTTTCATGTAGAAAAATCATGGAGTCGATAGTTATAAAGACCTGGTTACAGGAAGGAAAATTCTCCTCTTCTCAGTGACTGGCTACTGTGGAGTCCTGGTGTGGCATGGGAAAGGAACAGTTAAGATATTTTGCAAACTGACAACTTTTTTTCTTTATTCTCGTCTTTTTTTTAAATTTCAAAGTCTTTATTGAATTTGTTACGGTATTGCTTCTGTTGCTTATGTTCTGGCTTTTTGGCCATGAGGCATGTGGTATCTCAGCTCCTCAAGAGGGGATCGAACCCTCACCCCCTGCATTAGAAGGCGAAATCTCAACCACTGGACCACCAGGGAAGCCTGAAAACTGACAACTCTTTTGAAGCATCCTTGGTCAACTTCTTTCTGTGACAGGTTGTGTGTTTCCCCACATCTCATTCATGCTGTGAAAAATCCCTTGTTGAGACTCTTCCTGGCACAGAAGAAAAAGCAAGGGGGAACACTGAGGCTAGTATTGAGGAGCCTCCGAAGTCTCTAAGCCTGTCATCTCTTCCATCAGTGGAACTGGGTGGTGAGCCTCCAGAGGCCCTAGGGGCAGCTGGCCTCCCTTGGATTGGTCCAGAGCAGGGAGCAGCATTCTGCAGAATGCCCTTTTTTTTTTTTTTTTTCCCCTAGATTGAGAAACTCATCCTGACCTCCTCTTTTGATGATTTTACAAAAATCGAATGGTGTGACAGAGGCTCAGATAAACAGAAGTTTGCAATCAAAGCAAGTTCTGGGAGGGAGCTGATTAATAGATTTTTAAATGGCTGTTAGTTTGATAATCACTCATCAGGAGTAGCTTCCAGGCAGACCAAACCCTTGCATACGTGGGCCCACACCCATGCACAACAACACCTAGTTGGCGGGTATAAAAGGGGACCATGACAGTCTTCCAACAGCAGCACTGAGTCTCCCACTGAACTCCCTCGGGAACCTGCAACTTCCCTCTCCGAGCAAAGGCATCATGAGCTGTCAGATCTCCTACCAGTCTCGAGGAAGAGGAGGAGGTGGAGGAGGATTCCGGGGCTTCAGTAGCGGCTCGGCCGTGGTCTCTGGTCGAAGCCGGCTATTAGGAACCAGCTCCTCCTGCTTGAGCCGCCATGGCGGTGGCGGCGGGGGCTTTGGCGGAGGCGGATTTGGCGGAGGTGGCTTCAGCAGCCGGAGTCTCATTAACCTTGGAGGGTCCAGGAGCACCTCCATTAGCGTGGCTGGAGGAGGTGGAAGCTTTGGCTCCTATGGAGGATTTGGTGGCAGAGGAGGTGGCTTTGGAGGCAGCCTCGGCGTTGGAGGAGGCAGTTTTGGTGGAGGCCGCTTTGGAGGTGGTGGTGGCTTTGGAGGTTTTGGGGGTCCTGGTGGCTTTGGGGGTCCTGGTGGCTTCGGCCCTGGAGGATTCCCTGGTGGAGGTATCCACGAAGTGTCTATCAACCAGAGCCTCCTGCAGCCTCTCAATGTGAAAGTTGACCCGGAGATACAGAACGTGAAGTCTCAGGAGCGGGAGCAGATCAAAGCTCTCAACAACAAATTTGCCACCTTCATCGACAAGGTGAGTCATGAGAAGCTGGCTTCATCTAAGGCTCAGGATGCCCTGCTTCTAGTGCTAACTGAAAAGCAAATGATAAAGATTCATTTTTTAATGAGCCATAGGTGCAGTCTGCAGAAGGCAATGGCACCCCACTCCAGTACTCTTGCCTGGAAAATCCCATGGACGGAGGAGCCTGGTAGGCTGCAGTCCATGGGGTCGCTAAGAGTCGGACATGACTGAGTGACTTCACTTTCACTTTTCACTTTCACCCACTGGAGAAGGAAATGGCAACTCACTCCAGTGTTCTTGCCTGGAGAATCCCAGGGATGGGGGAGCCTGGTGGGCTGCTGTCTATGGGGTCACACAGAGTTGGACACGACTGAAGCGACTTAGCAGCAGCAGCAGCAGGTGCACTCACACTGTCCGGGTAATTGGCAGTGTCCACAGGGGAAAGATGCAGGCTTCATGGTGCCATCTTCCATAATAGTCTGCGGTTGGGAATTAATTGTGACATTGGCTTTATTGTCTCAGCCTAAACAAACAATACTAATGGAAAATTCTGAAAATCATTAAAAAACTAACACAGACAAGAAATGGACTATTTCAAGGCAAGTGTTTTAGAGGGGGTTGGTAAAACGTCTTCTGAGACTGTTTTTCCTTCCCTAGAAGTTATTGCTCTATTAAATTCTGGGAAGCTAAGCCTGAAATATCTATTTAGTAATGAATGAAATTTCTGCCTTCAAGAGAAGCTTTCTTAGTTTTATAAACCACAAAGTTTTTAATTGATGTCACTTTGGAGTGTGATAGGTTCTCTCCCATTTCAAGGCAGAGGAACCTGTCTAAGAAATTTACAAGGCTCTTAAAAATCAGATGGAGGAACCCTGCCCTTATACTCATAGCCCTTAGTAACAGTGCCAGTGAAAGCTTGCTTTTGGTTTTCCCCAGAATTTATGGGACCTTTGCTGGAAATTCAAGTAGGATCAGGGAGGGAGATGGCCTGGAGTTTTGAAAGCACCTGCAAACGAAATAGTGGGTGGGAAAGTAGGAAAAAGAGTTCTCTGCGTGGAGAGTGCCAGATGTAACATTTAGGAGCCTACAGAACTTTCTAAATGTGGAGACAGAGAGCTCAGAAGCTCTGCCCAGCACGATCCGGCATGCAGCTGGTGAGGATGAAGCCACATGGTTTTTCCTGTCTCCTGAAGGAGAATCAGAACTGACCCTGGCCTATCGGTGGGAAGGACAACCCAGAGCTCATGTGCTCTCCTTCTGTTCCCCTCAGGTGCGATTCCTAGAGCAGCAGAACCAGGTGCTGCAGACCAAATGGGAACTGCTACAGCAAATCGATGTGGGCACCCGTACCACCAACCTGGAACCCCTCTTCCAGGGGTACATCAGCCAACTTCAGAGTCATTTGGACAAGCTTTCTTCAGAAAGAATGTCACAAGAGCAGAGCTGAACAACATGCGGGATCTTGTTGAGGATTTTAAGAAGAAGTAAGTGGCAGAGTAAAAACTAAGTGGAGATAAATGTTTATTTGAGCCCATCCAATCATTGCCCCAGAAAACCACTCATCTCCCAGTTGCATTTGTGGGGATAAAGGGGAGAGCCTTCTGTATCTTTGCTGATTGTTTGGGAGGAAGACATTTAAGGCTTTAGAGATAATGTTTTTGACAAGCTTGATGGTTAATTTATAGAAAAGCATCCTCATCTGGGTTATCATCATTTCAATTTAGACAAAAATGTTTTTTAATAGTCCCAGAAAATGGAGTATTTTGGGTGAATCCAGTAGGAAAAGGAGAAGAAAAAGGGAAACAAACTAGTACTAATCTAACTGCTGTGTCCTTGGGCACCAACAGGTATGAGGATGAAGTCAACAAGCGCACAGCTGCTGAGAACGAGTTTGTGACACTTAAAAAGGTGAGTGAGAGGATGTCATGGTTGGAGTGGGAGTGAGGATGCATCAGAGCCCATTGTGCCCAGATAGACAAGCTGAGTGAAAAAAGCACTAGCCAGAGAAAGGGTGAAGCATATCCATGGCTGGTTCTCACGGAAATAAAGGTGTCTCTGTAGATCAAGCTTCAAGCAATTTCTACACTTTTGCTAGGACATTTCCCATCAATTACCTACTCAAAGACTGTATTGGATCTTGAAAGCTATGACCATAGAAAGCACTTGATCTTTTTTCTAAGGGTCCGAGGAAGGCATGGGACTTCCTTAGATTGCCTGCTTAAAGATGTAGTCAGTTGGGCTGACAAAGGTTTGAGCCTGAAGGCAGAAGCGTGGGTTCTCAGCCTGGTTTCTGCAGAGGCTTTGGTGTGAAATCCAGAAGAGGTGGATGGATAGATAGGATGGGAGAGTTGGGGACTGTTAAAAGACACAGAGGCTATTATGCTCTTTGGTGGAAACACAGAGCGTATCAAGCAGGAAAGAGAGAATGGTTGACAAAGCTCAGTCCCATCAGAGCTCTGAGGTCTTGGGGCCGTGTGAGCAGTGACACGGGCATGTAGCCCCCTGTAGAGACGCACTGTGGACCTCATGCCGAATGAGGTCCTGCGAGGTTGTGGATTGTCTGCGGTGCCTGGGATTTTGGAGAGCAGCTGACAGGGACTGGGTGGAGGAGTAGCAGAGAGATGGCAGGGCAGGGCCCATACACAAAGCACTGCAAGGTGGGGGTGGGGGCTGTGAGCTTCACCAGAGACCCTGACCTTCCCTGTAGGACGTGGACTGTGCCTACACGAACAAGGTGGAGCTGCAGGCCAAGACAGACTTGCTGGGACAGGACGTGGAGTTCACAAAGATGCTCTTTGATGCAGTAAGTAGGCTGTTCTTAAACGGACCCTTGCTACCTCCCCTTCCCCTCAAAGGAAGTCCTGTCCCACTGGGGAAAGGGGGCTGTGGGTGGTGTTTATGGGTGGCTGGCTTCAACTGACCAATGTCTAGGCCACCGGGAGCTTATTTGGTGTAGGTCTTGGAGGAGAACTTTCTCCTCTGATGTCACAGGAAGTAATACTCCATTAGGACAAATTCCCTCACTCCACCTCCCCTTAGGAAAAGACTCACCCTGCTTCTCTTCTTATATCCAATATATTTCAGAGGTCAAAATGTAATGTGCGGCCCCCTTCCCTGCCCAAGTGCACACACATGACTTCTGCAGCAGGAAGCACAATTTAAGGCATTTGCCATCAACTGGCTTCTTTCTGGGGCACTTATTAAGCTGCATAAACTAGGAGGCTTAGAAATGCAGACCCCTCCCCATAATTCTCAGTACCACCTGACTGGGAATGGTGGCTATATCACTTTACATCCCACTCAGTACATAGTTAGTCTGAGATTCTGCATTTCCCTGACACCGGGGGAGGGGAATCCCTCCTCACTGCCCGTGGCTGTGGGCAGGGACGTCGTGGCCAGACCTTCCCTGTGTTGCAGGAGCTGTCCCAGATGCAACAGAGTGTCACCGACACCACTGTCATCCTGTCCATGGACAACAACCGAGCCTTGACTTGGACAGCATTATCGCTGAGGTCCGGGCCCAGTACGAGGAGATTGCCCAGAGGAGCAAGGCCGAGGCCGAGGCGGTGTACCACAGCAAGGCAAGTTCTGGGTGGGCAGGGAGAGCCGTAGCTCTTTCTAATGAGCTGCGTTCCAGCCCAGTCAGTAAGCGTACAGTAAGGTTATTGGTGGTTTTGTCTAGTGAAAATTGGGCATCATTCCCAAGAAAGACTGTCTATAGTACCCCAAATGCCCTCAGTCAAGTATGGCACTGGTCCCCCATCTCCCACAAATGCAGACATGACATTGAGCTTGGTTGACCCTGCCTGGTCAGATAACTCTCCTCCTCTTCCCATGCAGTATGAGGAGCTCAGGATAACTGCTGGAAAGCATGGAGACAGCCTGAAGGAGGTCAAGATGGAGATCAGCGAGCTGAACCGCATGATCCAGAGGCTGCAGGGCGAGATCGCACAAGTGAAGAAGCAGGTGGGGTGTGCGCCCTAGGATGGCTGCAGTTCTCCTGGCGAGTGCAGCTCAGGGTGGGGTGGGAGGTGGTGTGCAGGTGTGCAGGTGTGTGTGTGTGAGTGAGAGAGAAATTCTAATATAGTGTATGTTGATCACAAAAACCTTGGGCTTGACATAATTAAGACTTAGAACAATTTTAGAGTGATCAAGAGACATTCTTGGGGCTTCCCTGATAGCTCAGCTGGTAAAGAATCCACCTGCAATGCAGGAGACCCCAGTTCGATCCCTGGGTTGGGAAGATCTGCTGGAGAAGTGATAGGCTACCCACTCCAGTATTCTTGGTCTTCCCTTGTGGCTCAGCAGATGAAGAATCTGCCTACAATGTGGGAGACTTGGGTTCAATCCCTGGGTTTGGAAGATCCGCTGGAGAATGCTAGGGACTATATAGTCCATGGGGTCGCAAAGAGTCGGACAGGACTGAGTGACTTTTGCTTTCACTTTCAAGGTTCATTCTCAAGTAAGGATTAAGTGCAGGGAAATAATTGTGTTAACTTTTTGACGCTTTCATGGGTGAAATGGAACAGTGCCTTACGAAGCTAGAGGTCATGGCCCACCAAAGATCACATGTGTCACCTCCCATTTGTACCTCTTTGCACAGCTGGCTGTGTGATGCAGGGGCAGGGAGTGCTGCAGGGGGTTGGCTAGGTTTGGACATTAGCTCTGGAAGAGGTAATGTGGGGCAGAGAACTGACTCCACAAGCAACAGAAGTTCTATGAAGCCATTCACATCAGTGTTTGCAGCTGCAGCTGTAAAATGGGGTAATGACTCTGGTCCTAGATGGTGAGCATCAAAGGTCATGATGGGGAAAGGGTTAAGGGTTCAGTCCAAGGGGACTTGGGAAGACAGAGGCTCAGAGACAGCAGCAAGTCTTAGCAAGTTGTTTGTAACTTGCATGAACTCTCTGGTGACACACTTCCAGGGCCAGTGATTCTGGCTTCTCACACCCTGCACATCCTTGCTCCCTCCCTCTCCTCCTCTGCCAAGACAGATTGCACTTCCTGTCCCAACAGAAACCTTTTCTCCTTCTCTCCTAGTGTAAGAACGTACAAGACTCCATTGCAGATGCTGAGCAGCGGGGAGAGAATGCCATCAAAGACGCCCAGAGCAAGCTAAGTGATCTGGAAGAGGCTCTGCAAAAAGCCCGCGAAGACCTGGCCCGGCTGCTGCGTGACTACCAGGACCTGATGAACACCAAGCTGTCCCTGGATGTGGAGATTGCCACCTACCGCAAGCTGCTGGAGGGCGAGGAGTGCAGGTGAGGGACCCCAGGAGGCCAGAGAGTACCCTGGTCCACCTTCTCCTCTCCTGGAGCCAGGGCTGGAGGTGGAGGCAGAGAAAGCAGGCGGAGGGGCAGGGCCTTCTGACAGCTGAGAGCTGACATCACTGGAGAGATTCAGCACACAGAGCAGCACTGTGGAGCTGTAGGCTTATCAGTGTGGAATGACTAACAAGGCAGATTAAATTTTAAATGAAATGAAGCAGTAAATGAATCTCTCTTTTCTGAAAGGGAACACTGATGGGTGAACACAGATTAGTTCTTGATGATCTGGGTCTGCAGGGTGTGTGGCGTCTTCTTCCACCTTGTGACGCAGTGTGGGATGTCGTGGGTTGGAAGGTGCTGCCTGGCTGGGGCAAGCCCACAGAGCAGGCACCACATCTAGCTCTTTGCAGGTTTTTTGAGTGAATTACAGAACCATGTGTTAACCTCCCAAAGGGAGCCTTTCCTTCTTCTGTGGTCTAAGACCTTTGTCAGTGTCCTCAGTACCCCTGGTGATTCAGTCTGGCTGAAGCAATTAGATGGGAAAAGCTTCTCAGTCCTCCAGAGGGCCAGTATTACAGAGAGGGAGTGGCTTTGGCTTTGCTCAGGCTGCTGCTGGGTACCTGCCTGGAGGCCGGGCCTCCTCTCTCCAACTTGCAAGATGAAGTGGGAAAGAATTCAGAGGAAGCAGGGGAGAGCGGGGTGGGTGCAGGTCAGGGAGGCTGTACAGAGTCGCAGTTCTCTCTGAATTGAATGTTCACAGAACAGTCTTCATTTGAGAATTTCTGGTGTGGCTTGGATTCTGCATATCAGACTCCCTAAGATGGATTGAAATAAAACAATGAGTTGCCAGTTCAGAAGTGAATTTGCTTTCGGTCAGTTTTATCAGAACAAGAAATTGAGATGACTTGGGACGCCAGACTGTGTGGAAACATGGGGCCCGTCCCCATCCCTGTGATCTGGCAGCACCAAAGAAAGTGGGCTGTGTGAGGCCGTGGTGGCTGAGTTTTGAGGTTGACATGGGTGCTTGTAGGTGGAAGTTGTAAAACCATGTATGCAGAGTCCCGAAGTGCTCTGCCCAGAGTTATTTTCTCTCTCTCTCTGGCAGGATGTCTGGAGACCTCAGCAGCAACGTGACTGTGTGTAAGTGCAGGGGGCGGGGGAGCGGTCCTGTCCTGGGGGTGGAGTGGGGCAGAGGCGCCGAGGCAGTTGGAACTGAGGTGTAATGCTGTCTGTCTCTCTTCAGCTGTGACGAGCAGCAGCATTTCCTCAAGCGTGGCCTCCGGGCTGGCTTTGGAGGTTATGGTTCTGGCGGTAGAGGGTCCAGTTCTGGAGGCGGATTCAGCTCTGGAAGCAGCAGTTTCAGCTCTGGAGGCCGACGATCTGGTTCCAGAAGCGGCGGTGGAGGGAGCTATGGCTCTGGAGGTGGCTCTCGAGGAGGCTCTAGTTCCGGAGGAGGATACAGTTCTGGAGGAAAACACAACTCTGGAGGTGGCGCCAGAGGAGGGTCCAGCTCTGGAGGGGCCACTTATGGCTCTGAGAGGGGTGGTTCTGGCTCATGTGAAGGTGGCAGTTCCAGCGTGACCTTCTCATTCAGATAAGGATGGAGTCCGCCCTTGACCCTCCCCCTCCAGAATGCCTGTCTCTGTACATCTAACTGACAGCAACTCAGATCTTGTTGTCCACCTCTCGTGGCATTGTGGGGCAAAGAGATGCCCATAACCAATCAACTGGAGCCAGTAACACCCTCTGTCCCAAGGGGAAGAGTCTGCATTGTTTAGGTTTGTGCTTCCAGCCCTGCCCCTTCTTGC
Source organism: Aepyceros melampus (assembly GCA_006408695.1). Taxonomy (NCBI): domain Eukaryota; kingdom Metazoa; phylum Chordata; class Mammalia; order Artiodactyla; family Bovidae; genus Aepyceros; species Aepyceros melampus. The sequence goes on along the minus strand of SJXQ01012944.1, from coordinate 16,847 downwards.
AGTTGCCCTTTCGGTGGTCCTTCTCCCAAAGGGTATTCTGTTGATCACCCCCTCTCAAAGCCTGTGCCTTTCCCCTGGTGATGCCCCCAGGGAAACATGCTTCTGTGTATATAACCCTCTTGTTGGTTCTGCATCTAAAGTGTTGTGGTCTTGGTGTCTGCACAATAAACTGCATTTGCAACTCATAGCATGTGATGTGTGTTTAATGTCAAGCCTTGGCAGAAGTGAGTAGCCAGGAGCTATTACTCATTGCTATCTGGTCAGGAAGATCCCCTGGAGAAGGAAGTGGCAACCTACTCCAGTATTCTTGCTTGGAGAATCCTATGGACAGAGGAGCCTGGTGGGCTCCATAGGGTTGCAAAGGGTCAGACAAAACTTAGCAGTTGCACACACACACACACACACACACACACACTGAGTAGGATGAGCCTTGACTGGAAAAAGAATGAGAATTAGGGCAAGGATTAAATGTTCTTTTCCATAACTAGGAAAGTCATGGTGGAAGGAATTTGTACTTTGGAGAGTTCTTTTCTGAAAGTAAAATAATGAACCAGGACACAGGCGAGTTTTAGGAATTTTCAGTTCTGGAGGTATTGTGAGGTTTATTGAGTACAGTGGAATCATGACTGTGGTTCACTGGTGTGTGTCCATGCTCAGTCACTCTGTCCTGTCCGAGTCTTTATGATCCCATGGACTGTAGCCCACCAGGCTCCTCTGTCCATGGGCTACAGTCCATGGGGTTGCAAAGAGCCCAACATGACTTAGCAACTAAACCACCACCAAACATCTTTTACCATATTTCCTTTTTTTCCAAAAATGAATAGTAATTTTCTCAAAGTAGGAAAAGAATATTTGCTCAAACACAACGTATTTCTAAAGTTCCTAATTTATAATGCTCAACTGTCCTCCAAAAAGTAGTGACATTCTACAAGAAAGTCCTTGCACTTTATCCTGGCCAGTACCAAGTAATCAATATTTTCTAATTTGGTGGTGAAGCAATATCCCCTTGTTTGAATTAGCATTTATTTCTTATTATTGAAGAAATCTTTTCATATGTGTATTTTGCCTTTTGCATTGCTTATTCTCTTCTTAAAAGTCTTTAAAAAGTTTTTTTTTAATTGGAATATTGTTGATTTACGATTTTGTGTTAACTTTAGGTGTACAACAAAGTCAATCAGTTAGACGTATACATATATCCACTCTTTTCAAGATTCTTTTCTCATATAGGTCATCACAGAGTATTGAGTAGAGTTTCCCGTGCTATACAATAGGTCCTTGTTAGTTATCTATTTTGTATATAGTAGTCTGTATATGTCAATCCCAGTCTCCCAATTTATCCCTCCCCACTTCTCCCCCAGGTAACTGTTAAGTTTGTTTTCTACATCTGTGACTATTTCTGTTTTGTAGATAAGCTCATTTGTATCACTTTTTAAGATTCCACATATAGTGATATCATATATATATATATATATATATATATATGTCTTTCTCTGTCTGACTTACTTCACTCAGTACGAAATCTCTAAGTCCATCCGTGTTGCTGCAAATGGCATTTTTTCACTCCTTTTGGTGGCTGAGTAATATTCCATTGCATATCCTCTGCTGATGGACATTTAGGTTGCTTCCATGTCGTGGCTATTATAAATAGTGCTACAGTGAACACTGGGTGCATGTATCTTTTCAAATTACAGTTTTCTCCAGATATCCATAGTCCTGCACACTGAAGATTTTCTCCAAAAGGTTTTTAGGCTTACGTTTTAAGTCTACTGTCTTATGAGTCAATTTTTGTCTAAAGTGTGAAACTTCACTTGAGGGTTTTGTTTGATAGATTGTGCTTTTGATCTCTGTTATGGGTTGAATTGTGTCCTCAAAAAAGATATATTGAAGTCTTAACACTCAGTACTTCTGAACATGACCTCATTTGGAAATAAGTTTTTCAAAAATTCCCTTGAGACTTCTTTTTTGACCCATGAGTTATTTAGGCATAAATTCTTTAGTTTCCAAGTGTTTGGAAAAAAATTGTGTTTTTTTTTTTTTTTTTTTTTTGCCACAGTGTGCAGCTTGTAGGGTCCTAGTTCCCCAAACAGGTATTGAACATCGGCTCTTGGTTGTGAGAGTACACAGTCTTAACCACTGGACTGCCAGGAATTCCTGAAATCTTGTTTTTTAAAAATTAAAAAAATGTTTTATTTCCAGTTTTATTCCTTGTGATCAGAGAATACACTCCATCTGACTTGAATTTCTTCTTTTGGTTCTCTCTGTTTTCTTTTTGAAGTAAGTAAGTGAAGTCACTCAGTCGTGTCCGACTCTTTGTGACCCCATGGACTGCAGCCCACCAGGCTCCTCAGTCCATGAGATTCTCCAAGCAAGAATACTGGAGTGGGTTGCCATTTCTTTCTCCTGAAGTATAGTTGATTTGCATGTTGTGTTAGTTTCAGGTGTACAGCACAGAGATTCAGTTATATACACACATATATATTCTCTTCAGATTCTTTGACCCTAGAGGTTTATTACAAAATATTGGGTATAGTTTCCTGTGTAAACAGTAGCAATAGGTCCTTGTTGGTTATCTATTTTATATATAGTAGTGTTTACACATTAATCCCACTGTCCTTAGCTCCTGAGGCCCCTAGTTGCTGTACTTTCTTCTCTCCACCTTTAAGACCTTCCTATATTTATTATATCGGTGATGTCCAGGTTTCTAGTTGTGGTAAGTGGAGTGAGTTCACACCATTTCTCCTGCTAGAGCAGCGTCAGAAGAAAGTCTGTCTGCTCCATCTTTCTGGATGAGAAATACTAAATGTTCTTGGTTTTACAACGTGATTTTAGGGTGATGGGCTTGGCTTCCTACTATCTTTGGGCTGATTCCTCAGAGAGGCCTGCCCCCGAGGCTTGCGCACAGGCTCACGGTGGCACTGCCCCTCTGTGGGAAATGGGGCTGACTTAGTAGCTGCATGAAAGTTAGATAAGGGTTCAGTGGACATTGACTCCCCAGGTGAGGGCGGGGCCAGGATAGGAAATGCAAGGGACCCACTATTTGAAAAGCCACTTAGGAGAGATATAAAGATAGGTGTTGAGGATCCCGTCCTTAGGAGAAATGCTTTCAAAGGTCACTGAAGCATCTCTTTGTCTCCTCCATGACTTCCTGGGAACCCTTCCTCCACCCCAGTTCTGCAAGGAGGGTGAGGGAGGAGTAGTAACTAAAGAGGAGTAGAGGGAGGATGGGATTTGGATCTTGTCCTCAGGAAACTTTCTGGCTGTTTGGGAGGATTGGCACACACCTGGAACACAGGTAGAGACAGGGAGTTAGCATAGACAATCGGTACAGTTTGGGGAAGCTTGCCAGAGAGGAGTGGCTAGACTGGGATGTGATTAGAGAAGGTTTTCCAGGGTATCTCTGTGGTAGGTTCCCAAGGAGAGAAGGCCAGTGTGGGAGAGGGGAAGTCAAGGCCACGTAGGGGGAGGGCACTCTCACACTGCATGGGCTTCTGAGTGCGAATACTTGCTTTCAGCCCTTAGGGAATGGGCTCAAGGCCCACGACAGCAGTCTGTATTGAACAGTTTGCTGAGACACTACAGGTCTGAGTCACGACACTGAGATATGGAAAGGAGTCAATTAGGGAGTGCTCCTGGCTAAGACACTCTATGTCCTCATCACAGCACAGCCTTGTTTCATGGCTGTGAAGTGCAGAGGAAAAACCCTTTGTGTCTAATGAAAGAAGACTGAAAAGATTGCTAAGGACTATTGCTGATAGCGAAATTGAGACTGTCCAAGAAAATGATTACTCTTAACTAGAAAATAGCTTTTTTTGTATAAAAAAGATGAGGAGGTTAAATTTGGCAATTGCTTGGTACAATAGTTGTAGAAGCATCATACTGTTATATTATAATACAGAGTAAGGCCAAAATCTCTGCACAGAAATGGAAAAGAGGGATTGGCAAACTGTTCGTTTGAGCACTTGCCTAGTGAAACAATTGCATTTTTATGGAGGAAAGTATGTACTGTGAATGTATTTGGAATTGGGAATTGGGAAACTCTTGGGTCATATACTTTGGTAATATCAAGGATCTAGTAAAATTCAATGTCTACCCTCTCCCGGAGAATTTTGAGCTAGGTGTCTGTCTTATTAATTTATGACCCCAGAACCTAGGTAAGACCTGGGACAGAGTCAGCTCTCAACAGAAATGTGTTAAATGAACAGACAGATGGATGAACAAACACATGAACGGCTGGCTGGCTGGCTGGACAAACAAACAAGGCCTGCAGAGCTTCGAATGTGGGGTCAGAAGGCCAGCCAAAGGAGTTCTTAAGACCAGGGCCTGGTGGTTGTTTCCTCTGGGATTCATACAAAGAAAGACTCAGGAAATGTGATCCTCAACTATCACAGCAAATGTATGAGCTCCTGTTTTCCCATTTGTGGAAGGTGGACCCTCACAGCTCCTCTCCAAGACTTGCGAATTAAATGAGCTTCTGTGTATGAGGAGCTATTTTAATGTTGGAAAGCACTGCACCAGTGTTAGCCACTGTGAATGGTGGCAATACCGTAACTTCAAGGTTAAGGGTGGCAGTGACGGGAGGGTCCGAACAGAGTCAGTGTGTGTAGCGAAAGGTGTACAGGGCAGCCTGGTTGGCAGAGAGGAGCAGGAGACTCACCTGGGAGGGCACAGAGGGCCCTGCAGCCAGAGAACTGGACCTGGATTCCTTGTGGGCTCGTCTTCCATGGCCCAGGCCAGCCACATAAAAGCAGCTTAGCCAGCGTCCTGGGTGCAGTCCATCTGATTCTGGTCCAGGCGTGAAATCTCTCACAGATGATGCTGTCAATTAAAGGTTTCCCCTCTGCACCCCCGCAATCTGGTCCCCTCACTCCCACGTCCTGGGGAAGGGCAATTTTGAGGCTGTGACAAACTTCCCAAGATCTTTCTAGGGATAATTCAGTCAGCCTAATTATCCCATGTTAATTAGATAAGACTCAAATTACAGGAGCAAGGCTTGCAAGCCTAGCACTCTGGGAGGTTTAAGTTATTTGCCTGGTGTCTCTGATTTTGCTGGGAAAAAATGATTTGCTCCAGGCAAACTAAGCCCACAAATTAGGGCAGTGGCTCCCTCCTGAGCCCTATAAAGGAGACATCTGAGACCACAGGCTGGTAAGCTGCATCTCAGCTAAGGGTTGGCATCTCATTCCAGCTCGCTGGCCTCCCCAGCATGAGCCGCCAATTCACCTACAAGTCGGGAGACGCTGCCAAGAGGGCTTTCAGCGGATGCTCAGTTGTCCTCTCTGGGAGCAGCTCACCCTCCTACAGGGCAGGGAGCAAAGGGCTCAGCGGGGGCTTTGGAAGCCGGAGCTTGTACAGCCTGGGGTGTGCCCGGAGCATCTCTTTCAACATGGCCAGCGGCAGTGGGCGGGCAGGAGGCTATGGGTTTAGCCGAGGCCGAGCCAGTGGCTTTGGTGGCAGCATGTTTGGCAGTGTGGTCCTGGGGCCCATGTGCCCATCCCTGTGCCCACCTGGGGGCATCCACCAGGTCATCGTCAACAAGAGCCTCTTGGCTCCCCTCAATGTGGAGCTGGACCCCAAGATCCAGAAAGTGTGTGCCCAGGAGCGGGAGAGATCAAGGCTCTGAACAACAAGTTCGCCTCCTTCATCGACAAGGTGGGAATTCCTGGAGAAAGACAAGGTCTGTGGCAGCTTAGGATATCTAGAAATTCTAAGGCCCAGCTCCTCCTTTCATGGGACCCAGACCAGCTCAGGCTCTGGTTGAAAGACAGACTCATAACCTATAATACACCCTAAACCATAAGGCAAGGCAGATGGGGATCAGTGGTACACCAGAACAGCGGTTCTCAAAAGGGGTCCATGAACCGCTATCAGTCAGCATCACCTTGGCACTTGCTGGAAATGCACATTCTCAGGCTCCACCTCATACCTACTGAACCACAAATTCTGGGAGTGGGGCCCAGAAATCTGTTTTAACAAGCCCCCTGGTGATGTCGAGACACTCTCATGTTTGAGGACTACTGAAGAGCAGAGGGGTAGGAGGGTTTGTGAAGTAAGCATTTCCCAAGCTTAGGGGAGCAAGGGAAGCTCACCACGGGTGACAGTGAGGTAGGGCAGTGACACACGAGTAGAAGTTTGCCAGACAGAGGTGGAGAGAGGCAACCTAAGGAGAGGGAAGAGTCACAGGCAGCCTGATGGGACTTGTTTGAAGACTGGGGAGAACTGGGGTTTGTGTGTGTTGGGTGAATGGTGGGAGAGACACTGGAACATTGGAAAAGCACAAGAAGGGAATTTGGGCTTGACTCTGTAGGTGATGTGGAACCACTGGAGGGTTTTGTGCAAGGGAATGGTGGAATGGTGGAATATTGGTACATTGCAAATTGAAAAGGCTGGTTCTCCCCCTGGGGAAATGCTCTGAGGTCATAGGCAGCCAGAGATGAAGGCAACATGGGAGGGCCCAAGACCCCAGATCAATTGGATACCGGCCTCTGGCTGGGCTGGGAGAGGCAGTGGGGAAGGAGACAGAGTAGGCAGAGCACAGGCCAGGCCACCAGAAACCCAGAGAAGGGGTCCCTAAGAGCGTGAAGGCCATAATGGCCAGATTATATGCCTAAGGACTCACCCAAGAAAGGTGATCACGCCAACCATCGGCACTGGTCCAGGGAGTAAGGACAGGTGTAGAGGAGACAGATCTTGATGAGGGGCAAGCGAGGATAGTGAGGCCCCTCCTAACGTCAGTGGCTGCTCCCCAAAAGAAAACTGCAGTCAGACAAAGGACCTGGATGGGAAGGAGTAGGAGAGTCATTTTCTGAGGGATGAGGCTATGTAACGTAAGGGAACACAGCTACTGTCCAGGAAAGAAAATTCCCTGGCCTCTTGCTGGGTTCCAGGTGAGGTTCCTGGAGCAGCAGAACCAGGTGTTGGGGACCAAGTGGGAGCTGCTGCAGCAGCTGGATCTGAACAACTGTAAGAACAACCTGGAGCCCATCCTTGAGGGCTACATCAGCAACCTGCGCAAGCAGCTGGAGACGCTGTCCGGGGACCGGGTGAGGCTGGACTCGGAGCTGAGGAGCATGCGTGACATGGTGGAGGACTACAAGAAGAGGTGAGTGGAGCCCTGCGCCCAGTGAACCCTGGGCTCGGGCTTTCCCCACAGGCACTGGGATGTATGCCTCTGGCCTCAGAGCCACTGAGCTCAGGTGAGAGTGAACCATGCTGAGATCCTCTGCCCAGACAGGATCAGGGCCTTCTCTGGGCAGCCAGGTGGATTAGAGAGTGGACAGCCAGCATTTCGGGCAGTGGTGAGGCTGTCCTAGTTGGTGACTCTCTTGCTCCCCATTCACAAGAGCCCAGGTGTACATACTATAGCCTCTCAGGGCCTGAGCTTGTTCAAGTTGCCCCCAAGTTCCCAGGAACCTCCCAGCTGGGCAGGGAGCTGGACTTTCCATTGGGCTTCCTCTCACTTCCCTCAGATCCTAGACATTTAGGCTATGTTCCTTCCTCCTGTCCGAGGGGACAGTCTGACTTCCTTGGGACTCATGCTTGGCAATGGGGTGAAGTTATTGATAGGGGTGTCAGGCAGCTGGGGTGACACAAAAATCATGACAGAGAGGAGCAGCGATGTGTTCCTGTGATTTGGACAGAGTGGCTGGAGAGAACCTTCTCCAAGCTTCAGAGGAAATCTAGACCCAAGCCATCCAGCCCCCAGGTCGAGGAGGAGGTTGCTTTAAATCCTGCCCACGACGCTGGCCACATAGTCCTAATGAGTTGGACAGATTTGCAAAAATGTAAAATAATACCCATTAAAAGGTACATAACATGGGCATCGCATCTCTTCTTTCATGATGAGAACACACCCACACACACCCACACCCACACACACCCTTCTCATCGTGATGCTTCTCCTGCAGGTATGAGGAGGAAATAAACAAGCGCACAACTGCTGAGAATGAATTTGTGGTGCTTAAGAAGGTGAGGACAGGATGCTTGTCCCTCGGTCCAGCAGGGTGAAGAGTGTAGGAGGTGAGGGAAGTGAATCAGAGGAAACACTGGAGTCTCTACCCCCTGCAGAAGGGCCTGGAGCTGAAGGGCCACAGGAGAAGGTGGAGGGATTTGTGGCCTGGGGGCACCTTGATGTTTATCAGCAACTTCACTTTGTCCAGGCCTCTGTCATGTGTAAATGGCAGGAGTGCAGATGTGGACAGTCACTCCCAGGCCACATCCATGGTGGCCTGAGGAACAGCATATGCTTTGAGAAGGGCTGCAGGCTCGCCTTCAGCTCTGACCATGGTGTGGCTTACCATAGGGAGGTAGGGCTCTCTCCCATACTCTCTTTGAGACACAGTAGGCAATAAAATGATTCCATTCTTGGATGGGGCAAGAGGAATTCCAGAGGCATAAGGAACCTGCTCAAGGTCTTAGAGTGAGTTCAGGTGGGGGTCACTTCTTGATCCCTGTGTCTTGACTCCGTTTTCTGGGGCAGCTAGTCACTGAACTGGGTATGGGGGGCCAGTGCCTGGGAGACCCCTGTCTGGGCTTGAAGAAGGGCGATGCCAGGGACTCTCTGGATTCCCCTAGGATGTGGACGCGGCGTACATGAGCAAGGTGGAGCTGCAGGCCAAGGTGGATGCCCTGGAGAGAGAAATCAAGTTCTTTATGTGCCTGTACGAGGGGGTAATCTCCCCCAGTTCCTGTCCCCATCCTGGCTCCATCGTCTGGAAGGACAGATGTGTGAATGAGTGGTTACTAACTCATCAGGAAATTTAAGAGCCCAGGGAATCTTCATTGTTGGGATGCTGGGAGCATTGTAGAGTAAAGCAAGAGTGACATCAATCTTGGTACATCTGATGATGTGTGCCATCCACTCCAGCCTGGCCACCAGCTGTCCCCTCTCACATCTTTCAGGAAGCCATGGGGCCCTAAGGGGTCCCCACTGACCCTCAGCCAAGCATATTCTCACTTCTGCTTGTCTTCTCTTTATGGCTTGGGAATTTCCTCGGGTCTTAGGCACGAGCCCCCAGGGATGGAGGTGAAAGTCCTCACACCCTTTCTACCGCCTCTGCGACCATCTGGTTTCAAGCCTCAGCCTGTTGGCCCATTCATGGGCTCTCAAATGTCCTTACTGTCCCTTGTGTGGTGGCCAGGCTCCCTCCCCTCCACCTTCTGCACCCCTGAGCCATCTCAGGTGACAGTTATGGGGGTCGGTTCCTTCTTGGGTTACTTCAAAGCCATCCAGCAGTTTTAGACGTGGTGTTGGAAGCTCTGGACCAGTGAACTCCATTCTTGGAAGTTTGAGGGACCACAACTTGAGTTTATTTGGGAGGGTCTGGGGGGCTCCCTGCGGGGGCAGGCCCGTCACCTTGGCACATTCTTCTGCTCACAAAAGGCACTTCAAGCTTCCTTGTTGCCCCTGCAGGAGATTGCTCAGATGCAGTCCCACATCAGTGACACATCTGTCATTCTGTCCATGGACAACAACCGGAACCTGGACCTCAACAGCATCATTGCTGACGTCAGGGCCCAGTACGAGGACATTGCTCTCAAGAGCAAGGCGGAGGCCGAGGCGCTGTACCAGACCAAGGTGGGCTGCACACCTCCCCAAGGTCATGTGTTCCGGGGCCTCTGGTCCATCCCATGACCCACCATGGCCCACATGCTCGCTGGGAGCACAGCATTGTCCAGGGTGCTGGGGAAGCCCCAAGGAGGAAGAAATGGCAGCTCTGTCCTTAGGAACCGTGAAGCCATCAGAGAAAACACACAGTTGAGTGCAAATGAGTGTGTCACAGAAACACGAACCTTGGGGAGACAGAGGTTAGGGAACTAGGTCTGGGTGGGGCAAGTCGGGAGCCATGTCCTTAGAGGCGGAGAGTTTTTAACTAATTCTGGGAAGAAGGAAAACATGAGTAGTTAGCATCTCAACTCCCTTGTTAATGACAATAAATTAGGGGGTCTCTTCTGAGTTCAGGTCACTCCTATCTTTTCATTCAAGTCCAACTCCAAGGAGAAAGCAGAGGTTTGAGTCCCTTAGATCTTGACTCCTCTCATGGGTTGCGTGTGGGGAAATGAGTCTTCTGATAATTTAGTTTCTCAGATCAAGATGGCGACTTCCTAATTGTCCTTAAGGTTTATCAGGCTCCTTCTCAAGGGAAACCCACACTCTTAAGACCTTATCTTGCCCCTTCCCCCTGCCCCCTTGCTACCTCAGGGGCAGAAAGATTTGACATACAAGAGTGTGAGGAAGGGAGGCTTTCATGGCCTAGAAGACAATTCAGGCCAAGGCTTCTTGATAAAGGTGTGAACTCAAGTCCCCAGTCCCCAAATCCTTCTACATTCCAGCTTCCAGCCAGGATCAGGGATGGCTATGTGGCCCAATCATTCTGGATTATCAGTGACCAGTGCTTAACCCCAGATTCCTTCTAGAAGAATTAGGCATAAACATAATGTGGGTTCATTTTTTTCTTGAGGTTATCCACCCCAGGATTTCTCCATCTCAGGGCAAGCACTCACTGAGCAGAATGGCATCAGTGTCATCCCAGAAACAGTACTGTGAATGCTTATTATTACTCCCCTTTTGAAGGTGAAGAAGTAGGGTTCAAGGAGTTTAAATAACTTTCCAAGGTTATTTAGCCGATAAGTGATGGAGCTGGGTCTGAATCTACATGTCTGATGTTCCATAGCATTTAAACAGAAAGTCAGGAGGTGACTCTGATTGAGAAGGATTTTGAGAAGGGCTTGGGTGGCTTGGGAGCTGAATGGCAGGAGTTTAATCTCCTGTCTCAGGAGGAGACGACTTGGTGTCAGAATCAGGGACTTAGTGCCCTAGTGAGGGGGGCTACTGTGCAGAGATGCAGAAGGCCACCTGACCTGGCACCAAAGGTAAGACACAGGAGCACAGTGAGAAGTGCCCCCTACCTTCCGGGGAACTTGGCATCTTTAAGATCCCTGATTCTAGGACCATGCTGGAGCCAGATATTAGACAACCCCTCAGAGACAGACAGGCAGCGCACAGTCACTGGAGTTCTGAATGTCACGTGTTCTTTGTGTTCCCCTTAGGTCACTTTTCAAGGTCATTTAGCTGGTAGGTGAGGGAGATTACCGTATTCTGGAGTAAAAATGGAGTACTCTCTGTTGATTATTCAATGGATGACATCAAATGCAGGAATAATCCCAAACTAATAGATGACTCCAAATTCATGACCCATGGTGATAGGATATAACCAAATCTACCCCCGCACTCCCATACACACAAAACATGCCTCCATGTCCAGCAAGACTGCCAGTAGCCTGGAACTCAGCTGAGCTATGAAGGGGAGGAAGTCCCAGAAAACATAGGTTGGTGGCTCATCAACTCCCTCTTTGGTTCACTCATTCATTCATTCATTCATTCATCAGACCTCTTTTCCAGCCAGACTCTGTGCTAGATATTGGGAATTCAGAAATAAAACTAAAGGTCCCTGCCACCCAGTCATTCTGAGTCTGATGGAAAGACATTGAAATGTGTGGTCACAGTACAGAGTGGTAAGATCTACAGACTGGCATGCCAGGGACTATGGGCACAGATGAGCACCCAAGCAGGGACCAGTGAAGGCCTCTTGGAGAAAGGGAGTCTGCCCTGGCTGAGCTGGACCTGATTAGGGGAAAAGAGAGGATGAATGGGGGAGGGTTTTCTAGCAGGAGGGAGTGCCTCGTGCACAGACTCAGAGATTTAAGAGCACATGGGCTCCTTATGGAACCTGAAACTGTTGGCAGAGGTGTGGAACCAGGTAGGTGATGGATGAGAGCAGTAAGAACTGAGCCTGAAGAGCCTGATAGAGTCAGATCTCAAGGCATGTTGACGCCAGGCTAGGAGTTGTTTGAATTTTACCTTGATTTTGAGGAGCTATTGGCAAAGGAGTATCATAATCAAAGTTGTGTGTTGCAAAGCTGCAGTGTAGAGGGTGTGAGACTTTCGATTGTCCTTATAGCTAAAACCTTCAGTGAGATCATCTCTGCTGAAGGCAGATAAATCAAGCCAAAGAATAGATGTCTGAGTGGGAGGCTGTTGATAGACCTGGTGAAACGGGGACCCCTACCTGTTTCTGCCACACTCCCCAGGCAAAGGCATGGCCTGCTAGGCTGAGCCTAGGTTCCTGTGTTGGCCCCTCTCACCCTAGTTCCAGGAGCTGCAGCTGGCGGCCGGTCGGCATGGGGATGACCTCAAACACACCAAGAATGAGATCTCAGAGCTGACCCGGCTCATCCAAAGGCTGCGCTCAGAGATTGAGAGTGTGAAGAAGCAGGTGAAGGGGCTTTGGGGTTTCCTGGCTCACTCCCAAGGGAGGGGTGAACTGTCAATCACACACTCTCCCTCCATGTCCCTTCTTCTCAGGGTCTTCCATCTCAGAACTCCTTTCCTCAGATCGAGCCTCTGTTCTCATCCTTCCACACTTAGATCTCACCTGAATCCTGGAACAATTGGAAAGGCCTTTTCAGAAAGCCAAGGAGCTGAGAATAACAAGCCTCTCAGTTCCAGGTTGACAGGACACTAACTCCGTGAATGTGGCTTTGCTCTAGGAAGTGGGCAGGATACAGCATGGTCCAACCCCAGCGAGCACTTGGAGGGGGGCAGTGAAGGGAGGCTCAGGGTACCTTAGAACTCAGGGGGCAATGCCACCTCCTGGTCCTCAGTGCTCCAACCTGGAGACGGCCATCACTGACGCTGAGCAGCGGGGCCACTGTGCCCTGAAGGATGCTCAGGCCAAGCTGGATGAGCTGGAGGCCGCCCTGTCCAGGCCAAGGAGGAGCTGGCCAGGATGATGTGTGAGTACCAGGAGCTGATGAGCACCAAGCTGGCTCTGGACATTGAGATTGCCACCTACCGCAAGCTGCTGGAGGGCGAGGAGTGCAGGTAGGTTGATGGGAGGGCTCTTAGAATGTTAGAGCCGGAAGGACTTTTGGAATCCTCTGACTTAATTTCCCAGGTGTTGGTGGCAGGCTGTTGGTGGGGCTGGACATACTTTTTAGGTCACTTACAGACATAGCCTTAAACAGCATCCTGTCAGATAATAAGAGGTGATTTCCTTTATGGTTTCTTTCCAGTCTTCAGACTACAACAAGGAGAAAGCTTCAGCATGGTGCTCTTGTATATTTGACACTGATCTGACACTTGCAAATACCCCTACTAGCAAAGAGATGGTAGATACTAGGTTCAAAGTCTGAGCAGACAACAATATCTAGCCAAATTTTTTTTGTGTTTGTTTTATTTATTTTTACTGCTACTGTTTTTGTCTTTTTTTGGCCCGGCGATACTGGTTTTCTATGTACCCTGTTGATATAAAACTTCCTTTTAAGAGAAATACATTTTTTTTTTGTCACAGAAGACAGTCAATGAAAAATACTAAACATGTAACAGTATGAGTTATATGTGGTCATAGCAACAGTTGAAAGGGTAGTACATGAAGTGTTGACACTTGAAAATCCCCATTCTAACCTAGCATTACTTTATGAATGAGACCCAGAGAAGAGAACTTATTGGACCTAAAGTCATAAAGTTAGTTCCTTAGTGGCAACTCTTGATGCTAGTATTTCTACACATGTATTTATTCAGACAGTAGCCTCACGGGGATGGAGAAGTGGGCTGATGAGAGCACAGCAGGAGGGCCCCTGGGAGGTGGTGTTACCACAGGGGCTCCAGAGTTGCAAGTTCACACGTCTCCTAAGGGGAAAGACCAGAGAGAGGTGCTCAGAGTCACCCAGGGCAGTTCATGCCAGCTGGCCAGCTGGAGGACTTGCAGAAGCTGTGCTAGCCTGCTGACGGTTGCAGGCTGCGGTGAGGGTAACTCAGATTCCATGTGATGGAGATTCACCTGTGCTTTTGTCCCCTTGCAGGATGTCTGGAGAATACACCAATTCTGTGAGCATATGTGAGTATTGCACACCTCTGAAAGAGTATTTTTGGCCTATTATTGAACACAAAGGAAGTGGTCCCCTACCACCAGGACCCCCATGGAACAGCCTGGGTTCTGCCTGCTAGAGCAACATTGTCCTGATCACCTCCTGTGCTGAGACCTGCAGCCTCTTCCTTGATGGAGTCCGCTTCCCATCACATTCTGACATTTCACACTTCCCCATTTCTGGCCCCTTCCCCAGAAACCTCACTCATAAAACTCTCAGCCTCATGCTCTTCTGCCACCCCCCATCCTGGCTTTGCTGCATACTGGAAGCTCTGAGTAGGAAGAAGGGCACCTCTTCACCCAGAGTGAGACCTGGGTGTGTACAGAAGCATCGTGTACAAGCAGTTGAGATGCTGCCCTAAAGGATTCAGCCTGGTCTCCTGAGAGAAGCCGGCAAAAACTCTCCTGCATCAAGCACTCAGAAAATTCTTTGGAAAAAATTAAGAATATCTTCTTAAGTTAAACACACGATTTGCTGGCTTACATGATGCTTAGGCGTCATCTGCTCTTTGGGGGAAGCCCCTGCTACTCCTGTTTGTTCAAAGAATGAGAAGGCACTGGGCTTGTGGGTCCTGTGGGATCTGGGCTGATTCTCCTGGTGCTTGAGCTGCTCAGGAGTTGAGCATATGTCTAAAGCCAAGTCCCCAGTTGATGTGGAGTATTACTTAATGCTATGCCATGCTAAGTCGCTTCAGTCCTATCCGACTCTGTGCGACCCCACAGACGGCAGCCCACCAGGCTCCGCCGTCCCTTGGGATTCTCCAGGTAAGAACATTGGAGTGTGTTGCCATTTCCTTCCCCAAGGGAGTATTACTTAGGAGGGACACATTTAATCCAGGTAGAGCTGGGAGGCTGGAGAGGACTTTGGGTCGGCCCTGCCTGGGTCACACACTTATTAGTCCTCCCTCTGTCTTCCACAGCCGTCATCAGCAGCTCCATGGCTGGGCCTGCAGGCACAGGAGCCAGCTTTGGCTACAGTGGCAGCGGCACCTCTGGCTATCGGCCCAGCTCTGTCGGTGGGGGCTATGGCTTCCTGCTGGGGGGCTGTGTCACTGGCAGTGGGCACTGCAGCCCCTGCGGGGAGGCCAAAACCAGGTTGGGGAGTACAAGTGAAATCAAGGACCTGCCGGGAAAGACCCCAGCTCTGAGCTCACCTACCAAGAAGACCCCAAGATAAAGTGAAAGACAGCTGTCCAGACAGCTTGCTTTGGTTTCTCCTGGACTCCCTTCTTCAGGAAATTCCTCCATCACAGTTGTCATCATCTCCTCCTTGCTTTTCCTCACCACTGTCATCTCCTCTCTCGCAACTCTCTGCCTTAGTCTTTCTTAATGAGGAGTCAGGATGCTAGCCCATCCTTCTGCCTCTATGCTTAGAGGCTTCTTAATGCAGCCTCCCCTTCCTGCAGAACTGCCAGGGATAAAGACTTGACCCTTTCCTGGCTGTAAGCCCCTCGCAGATGAAGCTTTTGTCTCAAGGGCAATCCCAGTCCTGCTTCCCCTCCTGTGCCCTGGTTTAGGTAGTTATTTGGCCACGTGCTCCATGGTACAGACAACTATAGGTCCACTGACAGACTTGCAAGGACTGTCTTTTCTTAGATCAGCATCCCCTCGGGGGAAACCCTTGGTCATTAGCTGTATTTACCTTGCATGGTCCCGGCAGACTACAGCCAGGAGAAACCCTGCTGACTGGCCCGTCGGTGGAGGGATTTGTGCTCTCAGCATGTGCATTCTTGTCCTTGTTTAGGCCTTTCTTCCCTGCTCCCTCATCTTACCAATAAATTTGTACAACTCATGCTGCTTCTCTCTTCTAAGGGAATCTACCTCTTAGGCAAAATTTCTTCTGTAAATAGAGGTCAATGTCCTGGAACCCGAGGCCCGGTGTCTTTCAAAGAACCCCAAATAACCTTTGAGCGGAGTGAAAGACATCCTTGCATGGATGGCAGGACCCCACAGTCACCTTCATTGGATTTTGTGATACTGAGGATTCATCTCTGTCCTCCATCTCCAGCAGATGAACCTTTGAAGTCACTCTTTTCTCAGGTCAATGCACGGGTGAATGGAAAGTCTTTGAGAACATCCAGATTGTTGGGACAGACAAGGAGTCAACATTTGTCTCGTGGCAAAATTTAAAACTGGCCAAACAGAAAAACAAATATCGTATATTAACACATATATATGGAATCTAGCAAAATGGTACAGATGACCCTATTTGCAAAGCAGAAATAGCGATAACCATCATAGAGAACAAATGACCTTGACGGAAAGGCAATCCAAAAAAGAGAGGATATATGTATATGCATAGTGGATTCATTTTGATGTACAGCAGAAATGAACACAACATTGTAAAGCAACTATACTCTAATTAAAAAAAAAAAAAATGGCCAAGAGGCAGCAGAAGGCCAGTTCCAGAAAGCCTGGGGCTCAAGTTTTGGCTGTTCTATGTTCTCTGGACGAAGATCAAAGGGAGATTCTGCTTTAATTAATAACCCAGGATCTCTTGATCCTTGGGGAAGTTTTACTGGGTTGAGGTGGATGTGAATGTACATGTACGTACGTATGAGTTGTTTTTAAGCGTGGGGGCCATCTCTGTTACATGTCCCTCAACTTCCAAAACACTCCTGTGCTCAGAGATTTCTCATAGGCCCCCAGTCCAAAATCATGCAGGCAGCTTGCAACAGGAAGCAAAAAGTAAGTGAGAGGCCAGCATACATTGAGACCAGGGCTCACATGTATATCTGAACAGGGTCACTATGGGTCCAGAGAGAGTCCTAGAGTTCAACTTGATAGCCTTGAATTCAGATTCAATCCCTGCAAATAAGTGGTGATCATGGGCAAAGCTTTCAACCCCTTTGAGCCTCATTTCTGTAGCTATAAAGTAAGCAGAATTAACCACCAGATTGTAGTTAGGCTAAAATGAGGCAA
>SJXQ01012942.1:1648-12840 GCA_006408695.1 Aepyceros melampus | reverse complement strand
TTGATGCGAAGAGCCAATTCATTGGCAAAGCCCCTGATGCTGGGCAAGACTGAAGGCAAAAGGAGAAGGGGCAGAGGGTAAGATGGTTAGACAGCATTTTTGACTCAATGGACATGAATCTGAGCAAACTCTAGGAGATAGTGGAGGACAGAGGAGCCTAGTGTGCTACAGTCCATGATGTTGCAGAGTCAGATAAAACTTAGCAACTGAACAACAAGTAAATAATAGAACTAAAATAATAATAGTACATATAGCAAACAAGGATTGGGAGGGGGTATACAGTGTATAGACCTTGTCAGAGAAGGAATAAATAGTGTCTAAAGTTGAAAATCCATAAATGTAAGCTCTGTATATATATATTTAACACATTTTATTAATAATATATTAGAAAAGTACCAGAAAACTAACATTTTTCAAAAAATCTTTGGCATTTCAAGTGCTAACATGTACATTATTTGATGTATATTGAACCTTTAAAGGAGAAGAATATTAATGGGAGTTAGTTACCAAGATTCCAATATGAAAGTAACAGTTTTATTAAAGTAGTGAGATAATATGTTTTTCAGTTCTAATTTTAAGTTTTTTAATATTATAACATTGTTTTTAACTTTAAAACATAATTTTATATTAAACATGTCCAAAATCTATTAGACTCTTAATGTTACTAGGAGGATGGAGATTTTAGTTTTCTTGCTCTATTCTTAGAATATAGAGCAATGATTGGCATATGATAAATGTTCCACAAACATTTGTTGAGTGAAAGAATTTGAATTCAACAAATAGTTTTTAATTATCTCCTACATGAAAGACAATATTTTAGGTTCAGCAACTCCAACTCTAATCACTCTCTTTTCTTTGTATAAATCTCATTTTGATTCCACTTTAATAATTTTTTAAATGATTTAATGTCATCCCTATTGCTCTAAGACCTTTTGCTTCATGTGCTTTGCATCCATGGAAACCTAAAATACTTTAATATCATACTTGACCTTCCAGGGGAACTGCCATTTAAGGTAAACACCAGAGAAAGAATAGGAATTGCATCATGAGACTATCAGACATTGAGGCAACAGCATTAATGACAACTTGGTATGTCAGAAGGATAGGAAGAATTTTGATACCATTAAAACATAGCGTTTGAAGAGTAAATGTAGTCAGAGTGTTTCTAATCATGGGGAAGAAATAAAAGAACAAAGTAAGCTATTTAAGAACAACTGTGTTTCAAAACTATCTATACAGCTGCAGCCAGGAATTCATATGAAGTATCACTAAAGAACTGTTTCTAGGATATTTGGAATAGGAAGATGGTATATATATTTTATATATAATTATATGTATAGTAGAATTAGATAGTAAAATCCTTAGAACTTGGTGACTGAATAGTTATATGGAGGGAGGTTTGAGGATGATTTGGGCAAAATTCTTACAGAGAATTTGAAGGGAAACAGATTTTAATTTTTTTGATGAGAGAAAAATCACTCCAGATGGTGACTGCAGCCATGAAATTAAAAGATACTTACTCCTTGGAAGGAAAGTTATGACCAACCTACATAGCATATTCAAAAGCAGAGATACCAGTTTGCCAACAAAGGTCCATCCAGTCAAGGCTATGATTTTTCCAGTGGTCATGTATGGATGTGATAGTTGGACTGTGAAGAAAGCTGAGTGCCAAAGAATTGATGCTTTTGAACTGTGGTGTTGGAGAAGACTCTTGAGAGTCCCTTGGACTGCAAGGAGATCCAACCAGTCCATCCTAAAGAAGATCAGTCCTGGGTATTCATTAGAAGGACTGATGCTAAAGCTAAAACTCCAATACTTTGGCCACCTTATGCGAAGAGTTGACTCATTGGAAGACCCTGATGCTTGGAGGGATTGTGGGGAGAAGGAGAAGGGGATGACAGAGGATGAGATGGCTGGATGGCATCACTGACTCGATGGACATGAGTTTGGGTAAACTCTGGGTTTGCCAACAAAGGTCCATCCAGTCAAGGCTATGATTTTTCCAGTGGTCATGTATGGATGTGATAGTTGGACTGTGAAGAAAGCTGAGTGCCAAAGAATTGATGCTTTTGAACTGTGGTGTTGGAGAAGACTCTTGAGAGTCCCTTGGACTGCAAGGAGATCCAACCAGTCCATCCTAAAGAAGATCAGTCCTGGGTATTCATTAGAAGGACTGATGCTAAAGCTAAAACTCCAATACTTTGGCCACCTTATGCGAAGAGTTGACTCATTGGAAGACCCTGATGCTTGGAGGGATTGTGGGGAGAAGGAGAAGGGGATGACAGAGGATGAGATGGCTGGATGGCATCACTGACTCGATGGACATGAGTTTGGGTAAACTCTGGGAGTTGATGATGAACAGGGAGGCCTGGCGTGCTGCAGTTCATGGGTCGCAAAGAGTTGGACATTACTGAGTGACTGAACTGAACTGAGTGATGACGTTATATGTATTTTCTTGTGATTATGCTGAAGTATGTGAATTGGTGAGTCAGTTCCGCACATTTAAGATGCTTGAGTGAAATTCAAGTGCAGATGTCCAACTACTTAAATGATGTTAGAAATTGAGGAGTCATCTCAGAAGAAGGGACTAAAGATAAAGTTTCGCAATCAACAGCATAACGAATTGATAAACTTGAAAATAAATAAATAAGTATATGTACTGCTACATTTTATCCTACCTGTGCTTTATACATAACATAAATAATCAGATGTAGCATTTTTAAACATGTGTTGTTCACTAGGCTCAATACTGGATACTTTACATTTTTTGCTCATTTCATATTTACAGAAACTGAGTGAGGGCCTGAAATCCCTCTATTGATGGCGGAATTCAAGGTTACAAAATATCTTCCTTGTGTTCAGTAGATAGGTAGACTTCCTGAAAGAGCTGAAGCTGGGGCGAAGTTTGCCTTATATTTGTGTCCACATTTACCCATCAGCAATACTGCCTCCTGTCTATTTCAGTTCAGTTCTCTATTTTTCAGGAAGAAATTGCTTCACTAAAACTGTTATTTCACAACTTGCTACCCACTCTCATGTCTCTTGTTGGTGATTAGAGATATTTACTTGACTAAAAATGAACAATGTGGGAAAAATACAGTGGATACTTTTGGGGCTTTTTAGTTGCTTTTCAAAACCTTCTTAGCATCACAGTTTTGTCTAAAAGTTACCTCTCTGTACAGATTTTACATTGACATATTACCTTATTATTATACAGAAAGTGGTGTCTGACATGATGGAGTATAGAGCCACACTTGAGATCTTATTTTTGAGTTACTCTTCTGTAATCATTCCTATTAATAAATAGGTTTGCAGAAATATGGTTGAGGTTCTTAAAGGACATTTGTCCCTATGTCATAGTATGTAAATCCTGTTCAGAACAGATAATGTGCACATATAGGCACACACACATAAAAACATCTAGGATAATATAACATTCAATTACACAATACCCAGCCTTTCAACTAGTGGACCTTTTTAAACCAGGACACAAACCAAATTCATAATTAAAAGGGATTTTGTTCTTTGGATGATATCCTTCATTTTGAATGCAAATGCAAGTCTGTAGCATCACACTTGTGACACTGGTAATTATCACTGACAAAGATTCTCTGCTGTCTCCAATCCAGCCAATGCTTATTTCCTCAGCACCTTCCTTTCTCGCTAATGACTGTGAAACAATAATATCCCTTTCTGTAACTACTCAGTAAGTGCTGAGGGATCTTTTAAGTTAACAGGAAGTCAGAGATTGTGCAACATTCAGGAAAGCTTTGTTATAATAATGTAATGTAATGTAATGTAATGTAATGTAATGTAATGAGCATGCTCAGTCATGTCTGACTCTGTGACCTCATGGACTATATCCCACCAGGCTCCTCTGTCCACAGGATTCTCCTGGCAAGAATACTGGAGTGGGTTGCCATTCCCTTCTCTAGGAGATCTTCCCAAACCAGAGATCGAAACAGTGTCTCTTGCACCTTCTGCATAGGCAGGCAGAGTTTTTAACCACTGGGTATAATATCTTCAGTCAGTTATGTGTGTCTTCGCATCATTAAAGGATTAGTCTCTAATTTGACTTTCCTAGATGCAGTTTTTCAGGAAGTTGCTTGACCCTTGATGATTGCAGCAAGGACAAAAGTGCAGTTAGTGAAATGCAGTCTGAAAAGCATGTTGTATTGGGAACCTATATTTAAGTCTTTTGTTATAAGTAATATTTCAGTGAAAATAATAAATCTTTTCTTCGATAAGTGACAGCTGGTTTAGACTGGTAAATTTGTTCTCAGCGAATCCATAAGAGGAAACAAGCTCTTACATTTCAGAAGGGTAACAGGTCAAATACAAAGATTCGGATCTAATCCTTCAGCAAGTGGACTATGAGTGAATATCCTTGCTCTAAAGCTATCTTTTAGAAAATTCTATCTGAGAGACTGTGTGTGCATCTTATTTCAAAGAAATTTGATTAATTTCTCATATGCTTTGCAAAATTGCTTTTGGGTACCAACCTCCTCTGTATATTAAATATGCAAGCATGTGTATTGTTAATTTCTCTATGCATGTTGATGATAGAAAGACAACCACAAGCCCAGGGGGTGTTCTTCGATTCTTTTTACTTAGTTTTATTTTGCAAAATGAAAAGATTTCAGAAACATAAATGAGAACGTCAATCTTGATGTATAAAGTTTGTTATTTATTTTCTGCTATCAAAATTAATATAAACTACCAAAGATCAAATTGCCTCAATTTGCTGGATCATCAAAAAAGCAAGAGAGTTCCAGAAAAACATCTATTTCTGCTTTATTGACTATGCCAAAGCCTGTGTGGATCACAATAAACTGTGGAAAATTCTGAAAGAGATGGGAATACTGGACCACCTGACCTGCCTCTTGAGAAACCTATATGCAGGTCAGGAAGCAACAGTTAGAACTGGACATGGAACAACAGACTGGTTCCAAATAGGAAAAGGAGTACATCAAGGCTGTATATTGTTGCCCTGCTTATTTAACTTCTATGTAGAGTACATCATGAGAAACACTGGCTGGAAGGAGCACGAGCTGGAATCAAGATTGCCAGGAGAAATATCAATAACCTCAGATATGCAGATGACACCACCCTTATGGCAGAAAGTGAAGAGGAACTAAAGAGCCTCTTGATGAAAGTGAAAGAGGAGAGTGAAAAAGTTGGCTTAAAGCTCAACATTCAGAAAACAAAGATTAGGGCATCCGGTCCCATCACTCCATGGCAAGTAGATGAGGAAATAGTGGAAACAGTGGCTGACTTTATTTTTCTGGGCTCCAAAATCACTGTAGATGGTGACTGCAGCCATGAAATGAAAAGACGCGTAATCCTTGGAAGAGAAGTTATGACCAACCTAAACAGCATATTAAAAAGTAGAGACATCACTTTGCCAAAAGTCCATCTAGTCAAGGCTATGGTTTTTCCAATGGTCATGTATGGAGTGAGAGTTAGACTGTGAAGAAAGCTGCTCACCAAAGAAGTGATGCTTTTGAACTGTGGTGTTGGAGAAGACTCTCTTGAGTCCCCTGGACTGCAAGGAGATACAACCATTCCATTGTAAAGGAGTACTGGGTGTTCATTGGAAAGACTGATGCTGAAGCTGAAACTCCAATCCTTTGGCCACCTGATGTGAAGAGCTGACTCACTGGAAAAGACCCTGATGCTGGGAAAGATTGAGGGCAGGAGGAGAAGGGGATGACACAAGATGAGATGGTTGGGTGTCATCATCGACTCAGTGGACATGGGTTTGGGTGGACTCTGGGAGTTGGTGATGGACAGGGAGGCCTGGCATGCTGCAATTCATGGGGTTGCAAAGAGTTAGACGTGACTGAGTGACTGAACTGAACTGAACTGAAATAGTTAATGGACAAACTAAAATTCTTCTTTAAGAGTTTATTTGGAACCGTCTTCTGGCTGTCATCCCATATTTCCATTTGGCTCAGAATTATGGAAAATCCTGCTACTGTGACTTATACTATTAATACTTATAGGATAATATTTCTCATGTAAAGAAATTCAGAAGAGGTTATCCAAAACCATTCCATGACTTAACAGTGCATTGCCAACCAACTTGGTATCCTTTATCTTCCCAATTTACTAACTTGAATTTGTGATTTTGGCTGTTATGCTTACAGAATTATTGATGTACATTGGAAAGCATGTCTCAAATTAAGAAAAACAGGGAGTATCAAAGGAAGATAGGTCCTCTGGAGGGTTTCATATGGCAGTTAATAGCTGCAAGGGTCTTGGATTATATGCATTTTAGTATTACTGCTTTGTTAGTAGAGGAAGACAAGGGAAATTAATTTGAGCATAGCTTTTGAGAAGTCCACCCAATGTATTCCATGGTTTATTAAGTAAAATGCTATCAGGTTTTGCTAATGGTAAAGAACCCACCTGCCAATGCAGGAAACACAAGAGATGTGGATACAATACCTGGATAGGGAAAATCCCCTGGAGGAGGCATGGGAACCTATTCCAGTGTTCTTGCCTGGAGAATCCCATGGACAGAGAAGCCTGGTGGGTTATGGTTAGTAGAGTTGCAAAGAATCAGATAGAGACAC
Source organism: Aepyceros melampus (assembly GCA_006408695.1). Taxonomy (NCBI): domain Eukaryota; kingdom Metazoa; phylum Chordata; class Mammalia; order Artiodactyla; family Bovidae; genus Aepyceros; species Aepyceros melampus. The sequence continues at coordinate 6,262 of SJXQ01012942.1, read as the reverse complement.
AACTGAAGCAACTTAGCACTCATCCTTTTAATTAAAAGGGAATGAGTCACTTTCATTATACAATGTAGCACTAGAGTAAAAAGAAACTTATAGATGTGAAAAATTGTTTTTGTCTCATTCCTAGTTATGGTAGCAAACTATATATTTGCTTGTATTTGCCTGTTCTTTATTTTGAAACGTCATGTCTTTTATGGAATCATAACTAAAATTTTAACTTCTCCAAATAAAAGATCACCACTTACTCATTTTTGTATTTCATCCAGAATATAACATTGATCAGAGTATGAACAGATTTCCATTAACACTGATCAATTAAAACAATGAATATTTTAACCATTCTTAAAATATACAGAATAATTACTCAAGGTGGTTTGGAGGAGTTTTATTTTCTATAGTTATTAAATGAGTAATATAATTTGGCTAATAATTTTAGAAACTTCAGAAATATATGAATAATATTTATGTTCACACTAAAATAATATGTTTGAAATTAGATTTTCAGAGATATTTTCCCTTGTCATTTCACCCCATCTTTTCTGGCCACTCAGAATAGACCTAATAGGCATTAGCTGTTAATGGCCTTCATAGATAGCCTGGGATTACTTTCTGCTCTTTCCATATCATTATTGTGCAACTTGCCCAAATTTTAATTCCAGTTCCAGGACATGGAGGGATCGGCTGTACTGATTAAAATATTAGGGATAATTTTTTGCACTAAAATCCTAAAAGGGAGTCAATAAAAAGATTTAAGGAAATGATGAATGAGGATTGGATGATTTTAGATGCTCACATATCCCCTACATTGTTCTGATTGACAGAACTAGATATGCTCTTAGAAAATGCACACCCCTATATTTAAACTCATAAGAAAGGTCTTTTGTAGAAACAAACAATTGCCAAATTATTGGTCCTATCTTCTTTACTGATGAATGGATGGTAAGATGCTAGGATTAAGACACAGAGAAGTGATTTAGATTTATGATTTGGGAATAGAATACTTAGAGTACACTTCTCAATTTAGCTTTTGTCTTAGACTATTCATATTAAATTTGATGAGGCAAAAATGATCTGAAAAGGAAGATATTGGAAGACATGCCTAGAGCTCACTGTGGTGCCTGATTTTATTGTTTGGGGGAACATGTTCTTTAGAGATGACCATGGCCATATAGTTTGCATTGGCCAGTGAAACATGAACTTCAAATGACATATATATTTTCCAAGTGGAGGTATTTGAGTCATGAATGAGTATCTGTGCATACCTCCTCTGCCACAGCAATAGTGAAAGCACAAGTTAATATGTAACGCCATAAAATCAAAGTAACCTGGAATGATGAGTCAAAATATAGAAGGCAGCTTCTCTAGGGAGTCATCTAGATGGTAGATTGCATGATTAAGAAAGAAACTTCACTTAAAAGTTTCTGTACATGTCAATCTGAAACAAACAGCATTGTTTATCAATCATGCTCCAATATACAAAAAACATTTGAAAGTTTCTGATATTTTGGTGATGTTACTACAATATCATGAAGCCTACTTTGGCTGAACTTCTAGATTCTCAAAACTTTCAGAAATGAAAAGTGATTTTAAAATACCTATTTCACTCATAAAATCTGTGGTGTGGGATAAAAATTTAAGCTTAGTATGGGGAAGGAAATGGAACTTGTAAGTTAGCTTCAAAAGTAGGCAAATTCCTTCCTTCTTCCAACTACAGGTAAAGCTAGAATCCCTACCTGGAATATCTTCTCAATAAAGGATGAAGGAATAGGGGATGGTGAGAAATACTGGAAATTTGCTGGCAGACTTACTACCAAAGAGGAGAGGAGAGGAACCTAGTTGAACATGACCAGTTTATTGTTACCAAATTTTCTGAATTATTTCAGCTTCCCTGACATTAAGAGGATAAGGGGCAGAGAGACTGGGAGGGTACTATCAACCCTACTTGTAATAAACAGGATGGGGAGGAAGATTTTCTTTTGCTGTCCTGCAAGACTCCATCTGGTCCCTACCTTCTGTACCAGTTACATATTGCATTCCTGTATTTAGTTTTGAAGGCATATGAACATGCTATTTCCTTTTAATTAAACAAACATCTCTCATTCATCATTCAAATCTCAACTCAATAGCTAGTTCCCCAGTTAAACCTTCTTTGCCTCCTTAACTAGATCTGTTTTCTTTATTAAGAGCTATTTTATTGCATCGTTTATCTCTTATGTACTTAACCACAATTGTGATTTTATATTTATTGTATAATTAATTTTATTAATGCCTGTCTTCCTAATGAGATTATAAATGAAATAATATTATGCCTGTCTTGTCCATCATTTATTCTTTGTGCTCTGCATGATGGAGCTGATTTTCTTTCTCTTCCTCTCTTTCCTTCTATTTCCCTCTCTTCTTCCTGCTTATCCTCCACCTTCTCCTCCTCTATCCCCTTCTATTTTCTTTGATCTCTCTCTCTTCATATACATGTGTGTGTATATCAGTTCAGTTCAGTTCAGTTCAAACAACCATATTTCTACATACATGTTAATATGCATCAAATATACACATATTATATAGTGCATATGCATTATGTATTATTTTCAAATACAAAATTGTATAGATGTATACAGAATGTATATTAAGTAAAGCATATAAAATATTTTAAATATATTAAAGATATACATTCACAATGTATGAATGTATACAGGTGAGAAATACTTAGAAGGTAGGTGAAGTATCTAAAGTAATTTGTATAAAATAACCAGTAAATGAAATCAGTTTTAAGGAAAACAAAGAATGTCAAATTATGGAGAGTAATAAAAATGTGAAATTAAACAGTTTGAAAGTAAATTATAGGGAGGACGCCTAAGATGGCGGAGGAATAGGACGGGGAGACCACTTTCTCCCCCACAAATTCATCAAAAGATCATCTCAATGCTGAGTAAAATCTACAGGGCAACTTCTGAATGCTGGCAGAGGACATAGGCATCCAGAAAAGCAGAATATTGTCTTCAAAAACAGGTAGGAAAAATACAAAAGATGAAAAAAGAAACAAAGGAGGTAGGGAGGGAGCTCCATCCCGGGAAGGGAGTCCTGTCCCGGGAAGAGAGCTTTAAAAAGAGAGAAGTTTCCAAACACCGGGAAACACTCTCACTGCCGAATCTGTGGCGAGCTTTGGAAGCACAGAGGGCAACATAACAGGGAAGAAAAACAAATGGGTAATTAAGACCAACAGATTACGAGCCCAACGCCCAGTGGAGAAGCAGAGCAAACGCCTTCATCCGCCACTAGCAAGTGGGGGCTGGGCAAGGAGGCCCCCGAGACATGGGCGGCAGCGCTTCTTAAGAATTGGCTGGAACGCCCGCGCGTAACCAGAGCGAACTAACTCAGGCTAGCACACCAGACTGTGGAACAGTTACCTCACGAAAAGCTCAAACATAAGACACCGCCAGGACTGTGCACAGAACAAAGGACGGAACTGAAATAGCCGGCTGCAGACCATCCCCGCTGGCGACAGGCAGCCAGAGCCGTAAGGGCTGGAACGTGGCAATCGCAGCCCTGGAGAGACTTTACTGACCAAACTACAAGCAGGCTTCTTTGCTAGCTAAGACTTCTTGGGGTGCTGGACAGTCAGTCTGCCTGACAAAAGGTGCCAGGGCTACACTCAGAAAACTGAGCAGCAGGAAAAGGCGATAAGCCGCGCGACTGCGCTCGCCAAACACCTGAGCTACTTGGTCTGGGGAAGGGCACAAAGCGCAGGCCCAATCGAGTCTGCGACTACCTGGGCACCGAGCCTGAGAGGCTTAGACCAGGGAGGTGCCTGCAGCCTAGGGCCGGCCTCAGACGGTCCCCGGCGGAGAAACGTAGAGCCTGAGTGTTGTGCGCCGGGTGTAGGGGCAGGCCCAGCGGGGCTGAGACACTCCGAATACATGCCAGAGCTATTTGGTAGCAGCATCCCTCCCTCCCCACAGTGCAACTGACCAAGTGAGCCTTAAAAAAAAAAAAAAAAAAAGTGACTTCTACCGCCCCCCTTATGTCAGGGTGGAAGTCAGACACTGAAGAGACCAGCAAGCAAAAGAAGCTAAACAGAGGGAACCACCTTGGAAGTGACCCCACACTGCCTACAACACCAGAGAAAGGGCCAGAAACATCTTTACTATTTTTTTGACCATTCTCTTTTATTATTATTATTTTTTTGGTAGATTATTTTGTTTGATTGTTTTTTCTTCCTTTGTTTTTCTTCTCCTTTTTTTAAAGTTTTAAATCCTCTATTTTTCTTTTAATTTTAATTTTTATAACCTACTATCCCTTTAAAAAAAAAGACCCTATTTTTAAAGCAAATGCTGTATATACATATATATACAATTGGTTTTTTTTTGAGTGGCTGTTGGTGTTGGTTCTTAATAATTCCCGTTACTTTTTTTTCTTCTTCTCTTCTTGTTCTTCTTTTCTTTAATATTGTATTTTTGAAAATCCAACCTTGACTCTAAATTTTTAATCTTTGCTTTTTGGTATTTGTTGTCAATTTTTTTACATTTAAAAACCCAATCTTCAGTACCCAATTTTACCTGAGAGAAGATTACTGGCTTGACCCCTCTCTCCTCTTTTGGACTCCCCTCCCCCCCCCCCCCC
>SJXQ01012941.1:28977-109982 GCA_006408695.1 Aepyceros melampus | reverse complement strand
TCAACTGCTATCAACAGTGTTTCATAGAAGTTGTCTTCATTTCTGGTTGATTTTTTTTTTAACCTGAGAGTAATTAAATTTGCTATTTTTCTGCCCTTTGCCACAATCTGTTAATGATGCATAAATAACAAGCAATAATTTAAAGAAACAATTTTATAATTGTTTTGATTATCATCGATTCCTGTGTCTTTAATTATTTTTGATAAACTGAAACATAGAAAATTATTTTTCAAATTCAGCACTGGTGAAATAGTTTATTTCCTCTTAGGGCAGTGAGACCTAGCCATGAATGTACATTGTAATCACCTGGGGAATTAAAGAATACTCCTGCAGAATCTCCACTCCAAGATTTAATATCTCTGGTGGTTAAGCAGAGGCATCATATATATACATATATACTGGTGATTGTAATACATAACCTTTGTTGATAACCACTGCACTCAGAAGTGAATCAGTAGGCATTTCCAAGTTTTATCAGGTTGAAGAGTGATTTTTTTTTACTTAAAAATTTTAAGATAAACATCTCATGAAAGCTACTCCTTGATTAAGATACTTAACAAAAGCAGAATACAGCAGTTCATATTTGTCACTAGTTTGCAAATAGTTTGGGAAAAGAAAAAACACTCATTTGAAAAGAGCTAGATATACAAAGCACTGGGGCTTGCCAGGTGACACTAGTGGTAAAAAAAAAAAAAAAAAAACCCCCCTGCTAATGCAGAGACTTAGAGACGCAGGTTCGAGCCCTGGATCAGGGAGATCCGCTGGAGAAGGACATAGCAACCCACTTGAGTATTCTTGCCTGGAGAGAGCCCATGGACAGAGGAGCCTGGTGGACTGCAGCCCATTGATTGGGTCATGAAAAGTAGGACACAACTGAAGCAACTTAGCATGCACAGATATACAAAGCAGTAGGCACCTCAATACATTTTCATGTCTTTTTATTTACAGATTCAAAACAGTTTGCCACTGCTATTTAATTTAATCACAGCCTTATCTTAAAGTTTACTTTGATACTGTTCTTCAAATCATTATGATTTTGTTTTTCTTTTTTGCAATCAGAAACAGAAGTTTGTGTCATTTTGGAATAAAACTGCTTTTCATGTCTGTGGCTACCTGTGGCTTTTACTGAACTCGTTAGAAGTTACTAAAGCCAGGAGTTCTTCCAGTTTGTGTTATTAATATCATTTCTCCCTCTGTTATCTGTAACACTGATGTTATCTGTAACCAATTGTTTTTGGTTTGGAGTTCCCCCTGCCTCAAGTTACTTGTTAGTGGCAGAGCAAGTCACTCAAGATCTGATGTTCTCAACCATTCTGCTGCTCCTTCTACCCAAATGTTTCTTCCCTGCCTTGTCTCCCAAGAAAGAAAAGAAAAAAAAAAAAAAAAAAGAAGAAGGGACAAGGCTTCTGTCATGAAATAAATTTGGGAAAGACTTCCTGTTAACACTGCTCAGCCCTCTTAGTTTCACAATACATATTTGCAGTAAAGGCTCTGAAGAGCCCTGCAGTAAAATCAGACCAAACACATCAAATAAAACTAAACACCTGTTTAGCTTTATTGAACTCAGATGTTCTAATAGTATTTGATCATGGGATCCCTTTTAGAAAAAAAAAAAAAAAAAAACACAACAGTAAACTACAGCAATAGATTTCTAGGTCTTATACCATTAGTAACAATAGTCTAGAGGAATGAAGCTTTAAAAAAAAAAATGGTGTCAGTGTGTTAGATGAGAAAGATAATCATTCCCTCTGATTTCTCTTTTCACAGAAACAGTACTAAAGTCAGATCATAGAGGGTAAATATTCCTCAACTCTCAACCGTATTTTGGTTGACAAGGATATGATTTTCCCTGTCATCACAAATATTTTGAGAAGATGATTAAAATGTCAGCCCTACCATGTTACAACCTTTAAAATTTTTCCTCAGTTTTGTTTGATGTAAACTCAAAATTAGATGCTCTAATATACTTAGCAGTGATTGTGACATCACTGATATTATCAGATTGTCTGATAATACTACATTCTGAAAAGCTATATCTCACATTGTGTAACATGGTGCTGCTGCTGCTGCTAAGTCGCTTCAGTCGTGTCTGACTCTGTGCGACTCCATAGACAGCAGCCCATTAGGCTCTCCCATCCTTGGGATTCTCCAGGCAAGAGTACTGGAGTGAGTTGCCATTTCCTTCTCCAATGCATGAAAGTGAAAAGTGAAAGTGAAGTCGCTCAGTTGTGTCTGACTCTTAGCGACCTCATGGACTGCAGCCCACCAGTCTCCTCCATCCATGGGATTTTCCAGGCAAGAGTACTGGAGTAGGCTAGAAATGCTTAAACAGAAAATTTCACAAGATTTTAAAGAGAATTTAATTGACTTCTTTACACCTCTATACTTATCTCTTTGCTTTGCAGCAAAAATCTGGACACTTAGCTGCTCCCTGGATATTATTAGAGCTTATGGTATAATAGTGAAACAAGACTATACAACAGGGCCCAGGCATGTATACATACACGAGCTGGAGTCTTTGCCCTGACACTTATAAGCTGACTGTCCTTGGGCAAGTTACTTGCTTTTCTGTACCTTGGTTTTCTGTGTTGGTCAGAGTTCATCATTTGAGTTACAAAGAAACATAGCCTATTGAAGAGGGAGAATGTGTTTTGGAGCTCTAGCAGAGAAAGGAGGCAGGCTACAGGAAGGACTGAAATCTATAAATAGGAAGTCATCCAGAAATTAAGGTAGATGGTCATTTTATCTTTCTGGGGCAGCATCTTCTTTTTCTGTTTTTTTTTTTTCTCTTTAGCTATTTCCATTCTTCTTCCTCCCCAAAAACAACAGGGCCCAGGCATGTATACATACACGAGCTGGAGTCTTTGCCCTGACACTTATAAGATGACTGTCCTTGGGCAAGTTACTTGCTTTTCTGTACCTTGGTTTTCTGTGTTGGTCAGAGCTCATCATTTGAGTTACAAAGAAACATAGCCTATTGTAAGAGGGAGAATGTGTTTTGGAGCTCTAGCAGAGAAAGGAGGCAGGCTACAGGAAGGACTGAAATCTATAAATAGGAAGTCATCCAGAAATTAAGGTAGACGGTCATTTTATCTTTCTGGGGCAGCATCTTCTTTTTCTTTTTTTCTCTTTAGCTATTTCCATTCTTCTTCCTCCCCAAACCAGTTTTATGTGCAATTCTGACATCCCCATCTCAGAGGTGAGTGTTTATAAACTGTATTTTACTGCATTAGATGTTTGTGTGTTACATATGGATTATTATGAAATTATATATACTTTAAATTTTAGTGTATCTAATAATGGAGAAGTGATGTCTCCATGGAAAATTATTTAATCACTATAAAACTAGGTTATTTTTTAGCTTATGTAAATTCTCCAATTTACTTTTTATAAATCCTGATTTTCATATGTAAGATTTGCTTCTTTTTTTGCTAATATAATTAGTCAAATAATATTGAATTTCAAAAGTATTTAATTTCAGCTCAGGAGCATCATTCTTTGTCCACGTATACCCCAAGGATGTATCAAAATGTTTATATGTAGTTGACATTCAGTGGATGATTTTAAATTAAATTAAAATGCTAAAGCTAACCACATTAATCAACACATTCTAAAAAGAATGCACCAGGAAAGTTAGTAAAAATCACCTTATAATAACCTGAAGTTCTGTGTAGACCTTTTCGTTGTTGTTATAGTTTAGTCTCTATGTCTGACTCTTTTGCAACCCTATGGACTGTAGCCTGCCAGGCTCCTCTGTTCATGGGATTCTCCAGGCAAGAATACTGGAGATACTGGAGTGGGTTGCCATTTCCTTCTCCAAGGGATCTTTTAGACCCAAAGATTAAACCTACCTCTCCTGCTTGGCATGTGGATTCTTTACCACTGAGCCACTTGGAAATATATTTTGTCGTTGTTTTTGTTTTTTTTTTCTGCCACACTGGTTGTGGGATGTGGGATCTTAGTTCCCCCTGCAGGGATTGAACCCGGGTCCTTGGCAGTCAGAGTACAGAGTCCTTATCACTAGACCAACAGGGAATTTCTGGTAACATCTATTTTGGATTAAAATATCCAGTACTGCAAAGGTGATGTTTGAACACATCAGGGAGTACCTCAGCAATGGTTGATGGTGTTGTATTCCTAGGTGTTCCCTCAAGAGTGGTCATTAGTCACAATGCTTCATGTAGGCGAAACTTTATTCATGGTATCCACCTATAATTGTGACTTTATTTTTCACTCCCTTTGTATTTATCATTGCTTAAAGTCAGGAGACGCAATTCTTCAGATCATAAAACAAAATAAAAATTGTCTGGATGTGAGGCTTGAGATTTTCAATGATATGCACAAAGAGAGTGGAAGATAAATGGCAGGTGATTTTTGGCAGCCTCTCTCACACACATATGTGTGTGTAAGCATATGCTGCTGCTAAGTCGCTTCAGTCTGACTCTGTGCGACCCCAGAGACAGCAGCCCACCAGGCTCCCCTGTCCCTGGGATTCTCCAGGCAAGAACATTGGAGTGGATTTGCCGTTTCCTTCTCCAATGCATGAAAGGGAAGTCACTCAGTCATGTCGGACTCTTAGGGACCCCACGGTCTGTGGCCCACCAGGCTCCTCCATCCATGGGATTTTCCAGGCAAGCTTGCTGGAGTGGGATGCCATTGCCTTCTCTGATGTAACCATATACATATATGTAAATATTATACATGTGTATATGTATTTGTGTGCATGTATACATTTACATATGATGAAAAATTCAAATCACGAAGAGATTGTACACAGTCATCATCTCTTTCTAACCTCCAGGTCTTCTTATTCCACAGAAGTAACTGCTATTGTTAAATTTTTAAATCCCTTCTAGATTTCTCCAGGCATATATTCTCTCTCTCACACGTTAAATATACAGACTCATTTAAAAGTATGCTGAGTACAGTGATCTTCCACTTTTTACATATATATATGTATATACATATATATATATGAAGGAATCAAAATATAAATGTATACATATAAATGTAAACCGGCACTGTTGTGCTTTAGTTGCTAAGTCTTTTCCGACTCTTCTGCAACCCCATGTACTATAGCCCACTAGGCTCCTCTGTCCATGAGATTTCCCAGGCGAGAATATTGGAATGGGCTCTCATTCCCTTCTCCAGGGAATTTTCCTAATCCAGGGATTGAACGTTTGTATAGCATATCGGCAGGTGGATTCTTTACCACTGAGCCACCAAGGAAGCCCATTAATAGGCATCAGCTCAGTTCAGTCACTCAGTCATGTCTGACTATTTGCAACCCCATGGACTGCAGCAATCCAGGCCTCCCTGTCCATTGCCAACTCCTGGAGTTTACCCAAACTCGTGTCCATTGAGTCTGTGATGCCGTCCAACCATTTCATCCTCTGTCATCCCCTTCTCCTCCTGCCTTCAATCTCAGGCATAAACACATATAAATTTATATAGGCATACCTTGGAGATATTGTGGCTTTGGTTCCAAAACACCACAGTAAAGAAAATACCGCAATAAATTGAATTACACTTTTCTTTTGGTTTCTCAGTGCTTGTAAAGTAATGATTACATTATGCTGTAATCTTTTAAGTGCAATATGTTATGTTTAAAAAAGTAATGTTCTTACTTTAATTAAAAAGTATTTTATTGCTAAAAAGTCCTAACCAACATCTGAGCCTTTTATGAGTCATTTTTTGCAATAGTAACAACAAAGATCACTAATTACAAAGCACCAAAGTGAAACTGAAAGTCATGTCTGTCAGGACTCTTTGCAAACCCATGGACTATAGCCTGCCAGGCTTCTCTGTCCATGGTATTCTCCTGGCCAGAATACTGGGATGGGTAGTCTTTCCCTTCTCCAGGAGATCTTCCCAACCAACGGATCAAACCCAGGTCTCCCTCATTGCAGGTGAATTCTTTACCATGTGAGCCACCAGAGAAGCCCAAGAATACTGGAATGGGTAGCCTATCTGTTCTCCAGCGGATCTTCCCTAGCCAGGAATTGAACTGGGATCTCCAGCATTGCAGGCAGATTCTTTACCAACTGAGCTACCAGGGAAGGCCACAAAGCACCAAAACAAATATAATAATAATGAAAAGTTATGATATATTGTGAGAAATACCAACATGTGACACAGAGACACAAAGCGAGCAAATGCTGTTGAAAGAAATGGCACTTACAGACTTGCCACAAATCTTCAATTTGTAAAAAATGCAATGTCTATAAAGCGTAAAAAAGTGAAGAACAATAAAATGAGGTATGCTTGTTTAAATAAATTTTTGTGTATTTATATGTGCATGCATGTTTGTTATCCTTTGATTTATAAATGGTTTTAGGGCTTTTATCATATAAATTGTTCTATTTCTTGTTTTATTTATTTATTAAACACAAGGAGAGCTGCTTCATTTAGCTGGGTAGAATTCCATGTTGAATGTCTCATAATTTATTCAGTGCATTATTTATGGACATTTATTTTATTTTATTTGCTAATTAAATTAATGCTGCATTGATATATAACCTGCTGTCTTTTCAACAAGGATATCTACCCCATTCCCCAATAAAGAGACTAAAGGCCACAGTGATAGTATAAGTATGCTTTTAGGTAAAAACACTGAGATAGCTAGCAAACAAAGTGTTACATTTTGTTCTTAACTGCTCTCAATCAGGAATGCACTTAACCTAACCGTGTGTCCTGTCCTACTCTTTGTGACCCCCCTGGACAAGCCCACCAGGCTCTTCTGTCCATGGAATTCTCCAGGCAAGAACACTGGAGTGGGTAGCCATTCCCTTGTCCAGGGGATCTTCCCAACTTTGGGATCGAACCAGGGTCTCCTACGTTGCAGGCAGATCCTTTACCACATGAATGACATCTCAGCTGTCAACACTATGTATTAAGAAATCACTCTTAATTGAAGAGCAGGATATAAGTTTATTATTAAATCACTGTATATATGATATTTTATACTCTTTTACATGTAGACTAATAAATTCCAGGAGATTAGTAAACTTTAGAAGACAGGGCCTATGTACTTTAAACGTGATTAAATCATTTTGTCTGAAGTAAAAAATAAGGGATTTTTTCATAACATCATTTTTTTGAAATTTTGAGCTATAATTTACCCTTATTAAATGAAACAATAAATCAAACATTTTAAACATCTTTTTAAAGAGTTTTGTAATTGATTTATATGTCTTTGAGATATCTGTGATACATGATGCCTTGTACAGATGTGGAGAGAAACATAATATCATTGGTGAGTGTGGAAAAAGCCAATGTTAATTTTATGACCAGAAAGTTCTTTTGGTAGGTCAACTTTTTAATTATGTATTAGTGTCAGTGTTAATCATATTTACATGCACTTGCTTTTTACAAATGTGTTTAGATAATTATCATTCTTACAACATAAGTATTTTTATTGCCATTGTAGCAGTCAGGAAATTAATATTAAAAGACTTATCCAATGCTTTCCAACTTAAGATTTAATGCTCTTTTAAGAATGACCTACTTTTTGAGTTTCAAGACAGCTACCAAAAACTATAAGAAATCTTTTATAGTTAGACTACGTGGATTGTAAACATCAGTTTTTTAAACTGTTATTATAAGGTAAGTGATTGCTTCCTTGTTGCGCACACGTTCACTTACTTGCAACATTGTACTGGAAATGGATGCTAATAACTTACATTTGGCTGGTGTTTTAATGCAGTAGAATGGCACATTTCTTAATTGCATATCACTTACAATGGTCTAGCATTTAGAAGAAAGCTCTGTTCAGAGGCATCGCACACATGACTGGGAGGATATTGTGGTGAAAAGATATCAATGATAGCTCCATTAATGTTTAGCTTATACCTGCATCTAATGGGTACTAATGCATCTTACATGACATATGTGAAGATAAATTTACAGCTTTAATAGGTTTACAGTCCATAACAATAACCTATTTCTCTAACAAGTTCTACTTCTCTAATAAAACATTCTTTCCAGTGTCCTTTGATTGAAAGGTAAGGAGATAGATGCTGCTGCTTTTACTGACATAGCAGCAAAATGCCCTTATCTTGGTGTTCCTTGCATATTTGTATTACACATAACACATTAAGAATGTTGCCATTTTGTACATTTCACAAAAAGGTATATTTTAAAAACATTATCTGCCTGGAGCCATAGGTCATTTCAGTTCAATTTTTAAATATTATTTATTTTTGCTCCACTTTATTTCAGAGAAGATAAAAGACAAATTTAAGTGAGTTGATCTGTCATTAGATATCTCTGAAATAGTGCACATGAGGTGGCAGTCATTTCAATCATTTAAAAATCTGACTTCTTCAGATATATTGAAAATTATTTAAATCATAGATTCCTGTTCTAAAAATTGCTTACCATATGTTATAAATGCATGAAGGTCTAAATAATGTTAATTCAAATGTAAAATCATCTTAAATGTATTTTTTCCCCATTTTAGCATTATAATGATAGCCTTGTGTATCTGAAATCTGAAATCTCATTAATTTCATTACCTATTTCACTGTGGAATCCTAGGTTTTTTCTATTAAAATATATCACTTGTACTTATATTTTTGAGGCTCAAATAACTGAGAAGTGGTTAAAAGATAAGGTTCTTCCAGAAAAATACTCATGAGCTTGTATCACAATATTTTATGTGTAGTTTCTAGAGAGTAAAAGACCTCTCTTAACCAAATTATATAAGCCATTTTCATGAAAAAGAAGAAATTTGTTATGGAAACATGATAATATCTTTCCAAATTACTTGGTTCACTTTCTATTTCTATCATATAGATCTTTTGAGTCTTTTCGAGCATTTCAGCTGAGGAAGTTGGTTGCATATTATCAATGAACTATTAGCATTATATATAGTTGTTTTCTTTTGTTTTAAACTGCATAATATTTTCAACTGGGGAGTAATGGAAGGGAAATAAAATATGAAGAACTAGAAAACTGTGTTGAATCATATTTTATTACCAAAGAATATATTTGTATATTATTCCTGTGATCATTTCAATATTTGTGTTTATATTAACCTAAAAGTTTGATAAGAGAAATTTGAAATATATGTACACTGGCATAGCTTACAGGGCATATATATTAGTACACTTTTTTCATTATCAATATTATTTTTAAAAATAAAACTTCAAACTAAAGCTGAAAGAAAAAATGTCATCAAAAGAATTTGGTAAACCACTTTACAAATTATGGTGACTGAAAACATTTCTATGTTTGAATAAATTGTATCTGAGAATCTAGAATTAGGTGGTATTACTAACAAGCAAGCAGGCTGTACAAAAGTCTACTCCAGTTGTTGCTTGGTGCATTTTTTTTTGATTCACATTACTTGTTACAAGAACATCCAGTGAATTTAAGATAAGACAAAATAAGTAAAGCAAAGAAATACCTTTACACTAAGAGGAAGATGAGAATAAAAATTTTATCTTTATATCAGTCTTATATTTAATTTTCTCAACTTTTAGCCTCATTTCTCTTCTACATGCTCTCATGCTGCAACTTTCTTTTTTGCTACCTGGTTTTTCTTTTTTTTTTTTTTTATGGGTTAATTTAGGGTATAATTAGGAAGTTTTATTACAACAATAAAATAGCAGAAATATGTAAATCTTTATCAATGATTTTTTTAAATAGTAAAGACTATAATACTGTGGGATTAACTATAATTTATGAATAGTTTTAAGTTTCAGTTGTTATAAATAGTGTTCACCTTCAGTTGCAACCTTGGGAGTCTCCTAGGTGAAAACTGAAATTGGCCTCTATATACAGAGGGCAAAGAGAGTCTGAAGAAAGGCAGACAGACAACTCTAGACTGGTAGGTAGTGGGTTTAATAAGACAGGAAATTGATAAACAATGCTTGGGTGATTGCAAAACAAGTAGATCTCAGCAACCACTCCTTTCCTCCCAGCTACTGAATTTTACAAGTTTATATAGAGTTCTTAAAGTGATTTAATCACAAATACTGTCCAGATGGTCTCAATAATGCCTTACCCTCTCAAAGCTGCATCCTTGAAACCCATTCCCACTGTGAAGAGGGTGGATAGAACATACATTCTAAGGCCAGGAGAGGGTATGAGGCACCTCGATTGCTTGGGTCCAGCTGTTGAGTCATCCGGAGGTCACATCCTTTTTACAAGCTCCTCCAACATCAGTACATTGATTTATTGTTAATAATTAGGGGCATTAATCTACCTTCTCATCACCATGGTTTTATACACACAATCGCCACAGCTACATATTGAAAAGTATGTAGATGAGTGAGTATGTAGACGGATGTACAAACGTGTGGTAGAATTGTATATTCGTTTATTCTATGATGTTGAATGTCTACCGTGAGTCAGAGTCAAGTTAACTCTGAGGACTCAGCAGGGAACAAGATTGACAGTATTTAGAGGTTTAATGGGAAAATGGGTTTAATGGGTAAGATAAGCATTAAATAAGTAATTACACAAATAAGTCACTGAAAATTTTCATGGAGAAGTAGTACAGTGTCCTGCTGCACTTGAGTATACAGCATGTATAATAGAGTAAACTGATCTGATCTAAGGGTTCAGGCAGCTGGTAATTTTTTTTTTTCATTCACTTATTTAAATATTAAAGTTTCTCAGGGTTTCTGTCTCCCTCCCATCTTTTTTTCATCTTCCACTTAGGTAGAGTTGAAGGTGAATTGTTATAGGTGCCCCTTTTCAAGCAGGGGAAAATCATGGCATACAAGTTTTATAGAGGACTGAGTGGACAATGTGTCATAGGTTTTGGAGATAATAAGTTAGATGAAGTTTAAAAATGTGCCACTTGACTTTTCAAGATGATGTTCACTGGTGATTTACCAATGACAATTTTAATTGGATGGAATCCAGAGAGAAGATAGTGGGTTGGGGGGTGGTATGAAGAGACTTAGTTCATCTGACCAGCAATGCACACCCTGTGAGGGCAGGAACTCTGCATCCTCAGCCCCTAATAGTGCCTAGCCTATTTTGCACTCATAAATATTTGTCAGATAAATGAATGATGTGAGTTCTGAAAAGTAAGAAGAAGATCATGCAGGGAATTTTAAATCATATTAAGCCTTTTGACTTGCTGTTTCCTAAGTATAATGCTTTCAAGGGTTTAACTGAGAGCCTAGCCAGATTGGATTTATGTTTTAAATTGATCATTGTGGCTTTTGTGTGTGAAATAGATTCTAAGGGGGCATGCAGACCAGTTGTAATGCTTCTTCAGTTTTCCTGATTGGGAAGAAAAAACCTGGAGGAACTGAGCAAGCCATCTAGCCCAAATGAACCAGAGAATGGATGAACAGAAAGTGGACTGTTTGAATCATTTTTGAGTAATGACCAGATCAATGACATTAACAGGCAAATGAAAAAAGATGAAAAGGAGAGTCTATACTCTTTAGATGACTGACATTTGCAGGTGGCATAATTCCTGTTGCTTCTATTCTTTAAAAAATATGATTGCTCCATGACTGACCAATGGGGCTGTTAGAGTATAACTCTGAACTGCTAGAGACTATTACAAACCTGCCTTAGAACCTGGAATTATTATTTTTTTAAACAAAGTAGTAATTTTGTACTAACTTATTAGTACATCGTTAATGGAAGTACATTAGCTCCCATCAAATTCAGGGCACTATGCTAAGTATTAGGAACAAAAACTTAACAATATAGACATGGTCTTTGCCCTTATGATTTTAAGTTCAAAAATGAACTTAAAATCAAATATGATGACTGGCATGAGAGGGTAAGATCCAGAAAATGTTTGGAGACAGTATAAAACATGGACATTAAATTTAGTCTAGGGAATCTGGAAAGCCCAATTGGAGGAAAAAAATTTAAGCTGAGGTGTTGTTATTGAAGCAAATGGAAATGGAGAAGGGTAACATTTTTGGTAAAGAAAGGATGAAATATTAGGTTCAGGGTTTATACAGTTTGACTCACTCATGGAACTTCAATAGCTAGGAAACTATGAGCAGTGATCTTGTTTGGTAGATAGGGGTTAACTGGAGTATAATTTGATAATTTATGCCAATAATTTTTGTTGTTATTCCTAGGATAATGGAGACAAGAGAAGGTTTCAAACAGGGCAGTGATGCCACTCACAGTTTGGAATTGTAAGGCAGATGTCATATTAGGATTTCTTACTTTTGAAGATTTTGTTTGGCTTGGCTTGATTTCCAATTCCTCCATCTGTGGTGGATTTCAAAGCCTTTCTCACAGTTTCTGCAAATTTCAGAAGCTTACTATCTTTTGCTTCTTTCTGATTGTGTGCTCCAGGCTGCTTAAGGATTGTATCTGCATTTCTCTCCATTGGCACAGGGATCTACAATTCGACTGTTTCATCTATTCTATAAGCAATCTACACATGAAGTATTTCATGATTCTAGTGGGCTTTACCATGGCTTAACTTGGAAAAATCATCTCAAAATATAAGTGCTCTTTTGCCGTTTTCCTTGTCTCCTTTCCTCATCTTCTTTTCTTTCAATATGCCACAAGCAATGTTTTCCTCTGTCTTATAGATCTATGTCATTCATAAAGATCTATGTCATTCATAATTATAATTCTTAGGGCCTTATCTTCTATAATCAAACAGTGGTCAATATATTCCCCAAACAAACAGTTCTCTACCTAAGATGAATTTTAGTGTAAGCTGTTTACATAGACTGTATTTTTCATCCTGCAATAGAATTAACACTCTGGTGTGTGGAAAAATTGTAGCTTACTAGAAATGATGGTAAAAGGAAAGATTCACAAAGATAGTTTAATCTCATTCTGTAGGAGATGAAGACTTAGCTCAAAGAGGTCAAGTTACTTGCCATATTGCTAATGGCAGAGTCTGAACAAATATTTATGCCGTTCCCTAATCTAGTGTTCTTTCTCTTGGGATGGTGGCCTTCTTATTATATTTTTATCTCTCAGGACACATCTAAGCTCATAAATCCTCTGGTGGATATAGCTTTGCCCCTAATTCCAAATTGCCTATGTGCCTCAAACAAAATGTTTCAGTTATCCAAGGAAATGATAAAGGGAAGCTTTTATTGCATTAACTTTGTTGCAGAACCATTCCTGATTTTTCACATACCAATGTTCTTCCATCATATATTTATTTCCCACAATACTATCTATTTCAATATACCCATGTCTAGTTTTGAGATTGCAACGTGGTACAGGCATGATAAAATTTAGATTCATGGCTAAAAATCTAAGTAGAACTGCTGAGCTAGTGGTATAATGGAAGTGAAATAATGTATGAGATACTATGAAAAATCATCCATAAGAAGAATAATTTTAATGGAGAGTGAGTGTACAGTTTACAGGAAACAGTTATAGGGCAAAGGCACCATATTCTGGTACTACCCATCAAGATTTTATATTTTGACAAAGTTTTCTGTACAACAGGTGAATATTTTAAATATAGAAATAAAATAAACTATTATGTCTGAGAAATATAAAATTATAACATAACTAGTAATAAATGGGTCACAGAATCAAAGTGATAATAGCAGTGCTGCCTTCTTTCTTAAACAAAGAGAGCAATGGAAAGATTGCTTATTTATTGAATTGCTCTACAAACATAATACAATATTTTCTTTGCCTTAATTCTGAGGTTTAGTTTTTGACCCTTCGTCCTCTACTTTCTGTCTCTTTATGATTTTGTGTTCTAGGCTATTATTTTGCTCCACTTTCATTTGAACTTAGTCTCACTAAAAGAACAATTTTTAAATCGATATCTATGACTTTATTCTTACAATTTTCAGATAAATAGTTTGCATTTTTAACAACCTTTTGGAAAATTGGATAAAGATATGCAGTGATCAATCTTGACATGTTTAAAACCCTCCCTGTCTTTCCTCTAATTTTCTTCTAAATGTTGTTCTGACTTCACTCTCATCACTCCATCTTGTGGGCTATCATCCTATTAGCCTTCCATAGATTCAACTTTATCATGACTCTTCAACCATCAGAAAGGAAACTCTGATGTTGAAAAGATATTGTAATAAAGAATTTCTCCAGAGTTTTTATTGAAAAACTCCATCTGATACCTATTTACCTGAAAATAAGAGAGCATTGTTGCTATTTCATCTTACTAAGTGAAATCATGAATGCAGAAGCTGTCTCTAAATTCTAAAGAAAGACTGAGGTGTAATGTATTTTTATCATTAAGCATACTGAACCCACAGAGAATGCCACTAAGGTGAAGCAGCAAAATGTTCCACATTAAACCACATCTATAGGTAATATTTTGGGCAGTAGGTAAGTTTAGTTTCTTTTATTTGTTTTGCTTTTTGAATTATTTATTTTTGCTCTTTTACAAACAACCCTATGTTCTATTTTAAGGATCATAATGCATAACATAAGTACATAACTTTTTCCCTGCTTACATTTGTTACATATTAAATTGCCTTGGAGCAAAATATAAATATTTAGTGAGTAACAAATTCTTTGAGTTTTTCCCAAAACAGAAGACTTCCATAGTAGCTGTCTTCAAATGTTAGTTTTCAATTTCTCATTGATCCTGTATAGTTGATGAAACTTACCTAAACAAAACTGTAGAAAAACAGAGGGTTTTTTTTTTTAATTTGAAGAATTTTCAAGACCGATGACTTCAATCTTTACATGATCTGAGTACCAGTTAAAAAGAGAATTGAGGAATAAATAGATGTACTTACAGGTTTCTGATTTTTTTTCCCTCTGTTTAATGAAAAAGCTTTTGAACAAAATCTTCAACCACTCTATTATCCTTGGATAGACATCAAATGCTATATAGTCTTGGTCTGAATCCCAGTTCATTGCTTACTAGTAGTATGACTTTGAGCATGTTGATTAGCCTCTCTGTGCTTTTTATTTCTCAAATGTAAAAAAAATGAGGATAATAAGAAAATTGTAAAAAAAAAATTACACTGATAACATATAGTAGACAATACTGAAGAACTTCATGTAGTGTCTTCCATAGAGTAAGTCCTCACTAAGAGTTAGCTGCTATCATTATTATAAAGAAAACACTATAGAATAAGGACTTGGAAACAACTTATAAGAGAAATTCTCTCATTTCATTCACATCACAGAATGTCATAATTGTTCTGTTTACTAGCGTGAAGAAGGACGATCAGGGTACTCAGCACATTTTTTAATGAGTCTGCATAGGCTGCCTTAATCCATTACAGGTGTTTTCTGATTCTTCCTTTACATAGTTACTGGTACTCAGTATTGAATATTTAGGCCTTCAGTCTCCTCTTTGTAGTTTTGTTTGTGAAGGAAATATATCTGTCATGATAATAGGAACAATAAGATTGTAAGTCCTTATACTCAGATTAGTATCAAGTGAGTACCCTAAAATAAATTGTATTTAATAAAGTGCAAGGTCATCAGTATATCATTTATTTTAAAACCTTACTGGAACATGTAAGATTATCATAATCAATAATGATAAAGTAAATTTTAATTCTGAGAAATTATACTATCTAAAGATTTCTTCTAAAAATGAACAATGCTTTGTTGACGGTATTTTAAATTATGGAGCAGATTATTCACAAACATCATAAATCCTAAAGAAATGTGATATTTATTGCACCCAGGAAGCTAATACAAACATGGACTGAAAAATTTAATCAGGCCTATAATTAAGCTATTTTAAGCCAATTAGTTATTCTCTAGTAAGCATTTCATGAGGCAATAGCATTTATGTTTATATCGGATCTCTTTTCTGCTAAGAAAGAGAAGCAGTA
This sequence comes from Aepyceros melampus, assembly GCA_006408695.1. Lineage (NCBI taxonomy): Eukaryota > Metazoa > Chordata > Mammalia > Artiodactyla > Bovidae > Aepyceros > Aepyceros melampus. Next base: position 94,245 of record SJXQ01012941.1, on the reverse strand, counting down.
AAAAATTTTGATGGACGTTTATCTTTTTAAAAGTTACTTAAAAATTAAAAGAAAAAAATAATGTGACATTTATACTTTATAGTTTCTGACAGATCACCTTTGTCTTTAGTAATGAGAGAACTAAGCAGAATTCTTAACTATAACCCTTAAAAATGTATAGTTAACTACTCAGATTGTATCAGCAAAGAGAGACAGCATCCCTTTCTATAGGTCCAGCTCAGTGCTTCATTCGCATGCTTCCTTAGAAGAGCAAGTTGCCCTGGATAATGCGAAACAATGGTAGCTTCACCATTTAAAGTTGCTAGAGTTGAAAAAAATTCCAAGGATTTTATCTTCTTCTCCTGCTGAATATCTTAATAGTATTAGGATGAAAGAGGTTTGTTTTTAAGGTTAATTTCTTTTTTCTTCTTAAAGCATAAAATCTGAACAGATGGGCATCACAGATTCGGCTTAGTGAGAACTGAAGTTGTTTCATACACTTTTTGTTTTTGTCTTTAGAAACAAAACCCAACAGCATTAATTTAGCCTGGATCTGTACAATACTAGTATTGTCCGTCATCGCTCAATGATGGAGTGTAAACTGCAGCTGTAGATTCGGCATCTAGGCCTTTGTTGTATTTTCCAAGAAGCCATTAACAGGGCTTCTTTTTTGGTTTAGGATTGCCCCCCCTTTTTATTTGCATCTGCTCTTTCAACAAAATACTTAAGTTGCTAAAAGCTGGCATCAGCAATAAGAAGGATACTTAAACTATTTTTGAAATTAAACTTGAATTAACTCCAAGTTATCTCCTATTTCCTTAAGACAGAGGAAAGAAAGGATTGTGTGGTTAAATTTATGATTATATTTATTGGCAGATATTTGTAAACTTCTGTCTTGTTAGTGACTAATAGGTTGTAAAAGATTTCTGTTATTTCCCTTCTTGCTGGGTAAATCATTGTAATTAAGTCTCAGAATGTCTCCTCTATGAGGTGTGATACACTTAGAATCTCCTGTGTTCTCATTTGCCAAAAACGTGTTTTATGTCCTTACACTTTGAGAGTCTTTCTCAATATATCTCAAGATATTTAGGGCATTAATTAGAGATATGAAAATGTTCAATGGTATCTCTCACAGTACTTTTATGAGTGATAATCATATATTCATTCATCAGAAAATACAAATTGTTACCTCATAGAATTTTAGAGCACATGTAAAACACAGAGTTCATGTAATACCCCCCTTGGTTTTCGGAGGAGGCAGCATAGTTCCAGGTAGATTAAGTGAACATCTGGAGATCACCTACCTGCTCAGTAAGAAACCCCAGACGAGACCACTGAATGTCAGTCCAGTCTATGCTTTGAGATCTCATAAGAGTTCTCAGTGGATTTGATCCCTTTGTTGTTGCTTTTCCCCCCAATATACAACTACATTCATCCTGTTTGACACTTGGTTATGTTAATTATATAACCTACAATTTATCCATTGCATGAAAGCAGAATAAAGCCATTCATACATGCCAAAGTTAAAGCACACTTTGGACAATACATTTTATTGTGTTTTGTGAATAAAGACATTTAAACATTCATATCCTGTGAGCTGAGAGCTCATGTATACCTCTCAAACCTGAAAAGAAAATCTCTCAGAAAAGAGGAAATTCTTGAATATGTCTTATGTCAATTTGTTGTGTTATCCTTTTTACTCATTACATTGAAGTATTTAGTTCTTTATAGTTTATAATCACTTATTCAGACTTCTGGATACAATGCTACATTTTCTTTACCTGACTTAGTCAAGAAAAACAAACTTGGATTAACCTTAATGAGATTCATTAATTCTGAATGATGCTTACAAATTTGTCACTGGCTCCGACGTTTTGATAAAAAGACTTTTATTTTTAGTTTCCACCTCTATAAAAACAACATATTCTTTATTGTGACTATAAAGCAGTTGCAATGAGCAGAACCAACATACGAAAAGTTAGATCAGTTTCTAATTCTGGGATACTGAAAGTGAAGCCTTGAATTCTAAAGGATTCTTTGTCATTGTTGTACCAGTCATGTCAGACTCTGGGCAACACCATGGACTGCAGCTCTCTAGGCCTCCCTGTCCCTCACCATCTCCTGGAGTTTGCCCAAGTTCATGTTCATTGCATCAGTGACATAATTTTATTTACCACTTTACCTTATGTATCTTTTAACAAATTTTATTTATTTATTTGACTGTTTGGTCTTCATCATTGTATGGGCTTTTCTCTAGCTGCAGTGAGTAGGGGCTACTCTCCAGTTGAGATGCATGGACTGAAAGTGAAGCCTTGAATTCTAAAGGATTCTTTGTCATTGTTGTACCAGTCATGTCAGACTCTGGGCAACACCATGGACTGCAGCTCTCTAGGCATCCCTGTCCCTCACCATCTCCTGGAGTTTGCCCAAGTTCATGTTCATTGCATCAGTGACATAATTTTATTTACCACTTTACCTTATGTATCTTTTAACAAATTTTATTTATTTATTTGACTGTTTGGTCTTCATCATTGTATGGGCTTTTCTCTAGCTGCAGTGAGTAGGGGCTACTCTCCAGTTGAGATGCATGGACTTCTCTTTGTGGCAGCTTCTCTTGTTGCTGAGCACAGATTTTAAAGCATTGGGGCTTCAGTAGTTGTGCCCCCCCGGGCTCTAAGCACAGGTTCGGTGGTTATGACACACAGACTTAGTTGTTCTGCTGCATGTGGGATCTTCCCGGACCAGTGATTGAATCCATATTTCCTGCATTGGCAGATGGATTCTTTACCACTGAGTCACCAGGGAAGCCCTACCCTATGTATTTATATTATCACTTTAGTAAACACAATCATATATCTACATCTATATAGATAGATATCTTCTTGTAGAGTTCTATCTATAGAGAGATTCTCTCTCTATGTTACTGACTCTGCTCACTGCTCAAGAGGCCAATGAATCCAAGAAAGGAGATGTTGAGGCAAGGAATAAAAACTTTATTCAGAGAGCTGGCTGACAGAGAAGATGGCAGATTAATGTCTCAAAATAACCATTTTACTTGGTTCTGGATGCCAGGTTCTTTTACGGACGAGAGGTGGAGGGAGGTGAGGAAACAAAGTAAAAAGGCAAATATCTTGCAAATATCTCCTAGAATGGCAAGCCTCAGGCAAGGAGGGTGTTATTTTCATCCTTCCTGCCATCTACAGGTGGACAGAGTTCTGAACAAAGGCACTTTAGTTTAAGTCAGGTAGAAGGCCAGGATTCTCTGAGGCAAGCCGTTATGTATGCTTATAATAACAAAAGCAATGGAAAGCAGGTCAAAGATACAGTTGGAACATGGAGTTAGAATTGACTTCTCCATGCAACAATATTAGTAATTCTATATATATAGCATTCATTCTTTGAAATTCCGCCTTTAGCTTACCTCTAAGAAGACCATATTATCCAGTTCCCGCTCCAAAGCTATTAATTAAATTGCTTTTTTTTTTTTTTTTTTTGCTGTATCCCAACAGTGAGATCCTCAATTCTAATTTGCTATCCACTTTTCTGAATCTTTGGATGGTAAACTTGTCAGTGATGAATCCCCATCATATTCTTATAGTTTATTACATTGCCTAGAATATAAGACATGCTTAACTTTTTAAAATGGTGAGTTAGCCAACCAATGTGCACCCTTAGTCACGTCTGACTCTTTGCAACCCTTGGGACCCATCAGGCTCCTCTGTCCATGGTATTTTCCAGGCAAGAATAATAGAGTGCGTTGCCTTTTCTTCCTCCAGGGGATCTACTTGACCAAGGGATTGAACCCACATCTCCTGCATTGCAGGTGGATTCTTTACCTGCTGAGCCATCAGGGAAATCCCAATAGAATAGTGAGGAAGGCATGTTAATTATTGAATCAGTATTTTAGCACTTACTTAATTCCATAGAAACTTCAGGAATCTCAAATAGAAGGAGAAAAAACCTACATGTAGATGGTAAGTGGTGGCATTAAATTCAAATCTGATAATGTATACATTGGTAATACCATAAGATTTCTAAAAATATATTTTAATTCCAAAATAAATTTACATAGAACTGAATTAAGTATGATTTATCAATTTAGAAAAATCTTATTTTGCTATTGACCCCTAATTTTATATTCATTTATTTAAAAATGATTTCCAAGTATGCAATAAAATATTATTTCTCAAATGTCATCAAAAGATCTTCTGGAGGAGGGAATGGCAACCCACTCCAGTATTCTTTCCTGGGGAATCCCCATGGATTCTCACAGAGGATTCTCACAGACTCCCATAGGGGAGCCTGGTGGGCTAGAGTCCATAGGATTGCAAAGAATCAGACAGGACTGAAGTGACTTGCCATGCACGCACCACTGTTTTCCTGAGTGGTTTTTCTGTTCTGTTGTGTTCTTGAAATATCATGATAAGAAGTACTCCAGTACCTTTGAAATGTTTATTCTTAGCATAAAGAAAAATGTTTTATGTATCTATTATTTTTAAATTAATGTATTAAATTTTATCTGTTTAAAAATATTGACCTTAAAATAAGCCAATGTATTTATAATTCAATTATCTGGTATTCCAATCTTGTCATTAATTAAAAGAAATTGAATTCCATGTTTGAAACCAGTTGTACTTACACTAGCTGTACATAAAGAAACTAGAGTGGGTAGAGGTCAAGATAACTTGGATTTGTACTATACAATACCTAACAGAAAAGGGAGAGAAAAAGAGCTATAGAAATCCTTAAAGTGGTTCCCCTGAGTCTTTGGAGTAATAGCCATCTGCGTATGCTTAGGTGAGACCTCATGAGACAAGCATAACTTCTGAGGAAAGAAAAATCAATCTGGTTCTGTAAGATAGAAAATTCCCAGTGATTATGTAAGACTGAGGATTGTTTTATCTCCTACCTTGACTAGCTATCCTGGAAGGGCAAGGCCTTGTGCAAAGCATTTTATCAGTCCTAGAATAAAGGCCGCCTTAAGACTTGCCCTAAAATAATGTAAAGGAGGTCAAAAGATCATAGTAATCTGCAAGTAATTTAACTGCCTGCTAGGAAAAGTTAATCACTTACAAGAAAACCAAAAAATCCAGCGTTCAACAACAGAAATTTATAATGTCTGTCATCTAATTAAAAATTACTAGATAACAAAGAAGTAGAAAAATACGAAACAACTCCAAATATGTTTTTAACCTTTAATTTCAATTTATCCAAAAGTGGGAATTCAATTACAGTATTAAATGAATAGCTATAATCACTGTCATATATTCTATATGCAACCACTACATGTTATGACCCTTTCATATAAAAGCAAGCAATGTATTTATAGCATATTATCACTCATCAGGAGCTTTTTAAACTTTATGTGTGTGCTCAGTTGTGTCCTACTCTTTGCAACCCCTTGGACTGTAGCCTGCCAGTCTCCTCTGTCCATGGGATTTTCCAGGCAAGAATACTGGAGTGGCTTGCTGTTTCCTACTCCAGCTGATCTTCCCAACCCAGGGATGGAACTTGCATCTCTTGCATTTACAGGTGGATTATTTACCACTGTGTCAGCTAAGAAAATTTGTATCTCAATAAATATTCACAAAAACTGAAAGGTCACAATTATTATTTGGTAAAATTTATATTCTGGACCAGTAAGTCTCAGAAAATCACAATGCTTAAAATGTCAGAACTCAGACTTAAATCGACTGATCTCAAATAAACATTATTTTTTTATCCCACACATTATCTCAAGTAGTTTATAAATATCAAAAGTTGCCTGATATTCCATTAAATAAATTTTTTTATTTTAAAAATCATTACTTAAAAATTTTTTAAGCTCTGATATCTATTTACTTATTTGGCCATACCACATGGCATGCGGGATCTTAGTTCCCAGACTGAAGAGGAAAATTTAAAATTTTGCATAACCTCCTGCTCCTCCTGCCTCTGTAATTCAGCTTGATCCTTGCAGAGTCTGGATCACATAGGTCTCAGAAAGTGGAGACTCACAGTACTAGGAACTGGAGCTTATCTCACTCACCCTTGTCCTGCTCTTTGCAATTTCCCAGCCCCTGCCAACTCACAAACCCACTTAATCATGTCTGTCCATGTATAAAAACTCTGTAACCTCTTTGTTTGGGGCTCAGAGGTTGGAGTGTTAACTCCTCTGGGCCCCCTGAAATAATAAACTGGAGTTCTCCAACTCTCAGAGTGTGGTGCTTGGTTTCTCAAGTACTGGTTTCTGCAACAAGACCAGCGATTGAACCCTTACCCCCTGCACTGGGAGCACAGAATCTTAACCACTGGACTGTCAAGGAGGTCCCTAACTATCGATGTTCATAGTTTGTCTCCTAAACATTTCTTTCACAGAACTAATAATTGTACTTGGCTTGATGCATCCATAAGTTAAAAATAAAATACATCTGTGTATATATATATATGAGTTATATATGTATACTTATTTACATATATATATATATATATATATATAAAATTGGTCAAAATATTCATTCAGGCTTTTACATAAGACCTTACAGAAAAACTTGAACAAACATTTTATCCAACATAATATATTTCCATTTCATCTTAAAATAATATTAAGTTCACATCTACAGTAAGTCAATATGGAGCTTCAATGGTGTTTTCAACAACAATTTCAAATGAATGAGCAAGAGATTTTTCAGTATTCATAAATCTTAAGTAGGCCAGAATAGGATATTAAGAAGAAAAACTAAAATTCAGGTAAGAAAGTATTTCTTAGAGAAATCTAAAAAACACTGTGAAGAAACACAGCCAAGGATAATTGACCTCCTGATGGTGAAAGACAAAATAGAATAGACACTTATCTACCTAGAAGTTTGAGTGCTTTGTTGACTTTCCTATTTTTAACTTAACAATAAATTTTTTGAATATCTAGTCCTTTCCAACTTCTTACTGCTTTTGGAAGGAAAAATAATTCAGATTATCAAAACTACTTTCAAGCCCTGAAATTTTATTACTGATTTCAGATGATGCAATTGCCATCGAAGAAGTAAATAAAAAGCTTTATTTTGATGTGCAAATTAGAATATCAAACTATCAATTTTGTGCATACTTTACATATTCTGAAATGCCATAAAAAGGAACATTTGAATTGTAGAAGGCCAGGTGTGCAATCAGAGATAGGCTTTTTACCCTAGCAAGAGTGATCAATATGACTTCATACTTTGACTTGATAGATAGGAACTTGGATATATGATTCCATTCCAAAGAAATAACAATAGGAAAAAGCTAAGAGAGTGGACTTGGGTTTTCTCTAGTTTTGATTTTTCTGGTTTTATTAGCACCATTGATATTACTTTAGTCTCATTTGATATAGCAAAGAACTGACTCATTGGAATAAACACTGATGCTAAGAAAGATTGAAGGCAGGAGGAGATGGGGATGGCATCATCGACTTGATGGACATGAGTTTGAGCAGGCTTCAGGAGTTGGTGATGGACAGGGACATCTCCTGTGCTTCAGTCCATGGGGTCACAAAGAGTCAGACATGACTGAGTGACTGAACTGAACTGACTTAATTTAGCAGATAAAGCTGCCTATAAGATAAAGAAATAAAATTCACTGGAAAAGACGATGATGATGGAAAGGATTAAAGGCAGGAGGAGAAGGGAACTACAGAGGATGAGGTGGTTGACGGCATCACTGACTCAATAGGGATGAGTTTGTGCAAGCTCCAAGAGATGGTGAAGGACAGGGATGTTTGGCGTGCTGCAGTCCATGGGGTCACAAAGAGGTGGACATAACTGAGCAACTGAACACAACAACAACAAGAAGAAATGAAATACAAGATCTTTAGATGCATACACACCAAAAATATTTTTGTGTAGGAAATACAAAATTAAATAAATTACTGGCTTCTTTTATTTGATTTATGGCAATATACTTGACCAATTTAAATATATATCAGGAATGAAGACACTTATCTGAAAAATCCTTTTTGATAGAACTCCATAGTAGTTCATTTTAATACCTCATTTTAGCTGTTAACAGAGGTTTAGAGATCTGATTCAGAGAAATTCAAGTTTAGGTGACCTGTATTTTCTTGTCCTTATTATGACCATATCTACATGCATCAAAGCAAGTTTCTTAATCTTATGAGATCTTATTTAAGAAAAAAAAATCTGAAAGATGGAAGAATTGGTCTTTATAATCTCTGTATACAGAAGTGTATGCTCCAAATGCCAAATACATTGATTTTTAATGAAGACAGGGTAAATTATGGTATTTCCCCTTATCTTGCTAATGCTAGTGTCAAAATTTGATTAGAGTGACAAAACAAATTTCAAGAAACTAGAAGCCACCTTACCAACGTGTTTTTTTAGGTTAGTCAAGAAGTGTTCATTGTGTTCTTTTGGCTGTGGTGGTACTACAAGGAACTAAGACAACATAAAATATAGTAACTTCTCCCAAGAAATTTGAAATTACTCACTCCAGTATTCTTGGGCTTCCCTGGTGGCTCAGCTGGTAAAGAATCGCCTGCAATGTGGGAGACCTGGGTTTGATCCCTGTGTTGGGAAGATCCCTTGGAGAAGGGAAAACCTACCCACTCCAGTATTATGGCCAGAGAATTCCATGGACTGTATAGTCCATGGAGTCGCAGATTTGGACATGACCGAGGGACTTTCACTTTCACTTCACATACATCTGTTCCTTTCCGTTCAGTCGCTCAGTCGTGTCCGACTCTTTGCGACACCATAAATCGACTCTTTGCGACCCCATAAATCGCAGCACACCAGGCCTCCCTGTCCATCACCAACTCCCAGAGTTCACTCAGACTCACGTTCATTGAGTCCGTGATGCCATCCAGCCATCTCATCCTCGGTCGTCCCTTTCTCCTCCTGCCCCCAATCCCTCCCAGCATCAGGGTCTTTTCCAATGAGTCAACTCTTCGCGTGAGGTGCCTAAAGTACTGGAGCTTCAGTTTTAGCATCATTCCTTCCAAAGAAATCCCAGGGTTGATCTCCTTCAGAATGGACTGGTTGGATCTCCTTGCAGTCCAAGGGACTCTCAAGAGTCTTCTCCAACACCACAGTACAAAAGCATCAATTCTTCGGCACTCAGCCTTCTTCACAGTCCAACTCTCACATCCATATATGACCACAGGAAAAACTATAGCCTTGACTAGACGGACCTTAGTCGGCAAAGTAATGTCTCTGCTTTTGAATGTGCTATCTAGGTTGGTCATAACTTTTCTTACAAGGAGTAAGCATCTTTTAATTTCATGGCTGCAGTCACCATCTGCAGTGATTTTGGAGCACAAAAAAATAAAGTCTGACACTGTTTCTACTGTTTCCCCATCTATTTCCCATGAAGTGATGGGGCCAGATGCCATGATCTTCGTTTTCTGAATGTTGAGCTTCAAGCCAACTTTTCCACTCTCCTCTTTCACTTTCAACAAGAGGCTTTTTAGCTCCTCCTCACTTTCTGCCATAAGGGTGGTGTCATCTGCATATCTGAGATTATTGATATTTCTCCCAGCAATCTTGATTCCAGCTTGTGTTTCTTCCAATCCAGCATTTCTCATGATGTACTCTGCATATAAGTTAAATAAGCAGGGTGACAATATACAGCCTTGATGTACTCCTTTTCCTATTTGAAACCAGTCTGTTGTTCCATGTCCAGTTCTAACTATTGTCTCCTGACCTGCATACAGATTTCTCAAGAGGCAGGTCAGGTGCTCTGGTATTCCCATCTCTTGAAGAATTTTCCACAGTTTATTGTGATCCACACAGTCAAAGGCTTTGGCATTGTCAATAAAGCAGAAATAGATGTTTTTCTGGAACTCTCTTGCTTTTTCCATGATCCAGCGGATGTTGGCAATTTGATCTCTGGTTCCTCCGCCTTTTCTAAAACCAGCTTGAACATCAGGGAGTTCACGGTTCAAGTATTGCTGAAGTCTGGCTTGGAGAATTTTGAGCATTACTTTACTAGCGTGTGAGATGAGTGCAATTGTGCAGTAGTTTGAGCATTCTTTGGCATTGCCTTTCTTTGGAATTGGAATGAAAACTGACCTTTTCCAGTCCTGTGGCTACCCCACGTCTGAGGTCAGGGGCAGCGGCCTAGAGTGCCAGGTTGTGACGGCACAGGAAAGGCTGAGAGGAGCTACCCCATGTCCGAGGTCAGTGGCAGCTGGGAGGAGCTACCCCGCATCTGAGGTCAGGGGTGGTAGCCGGGAGGAGACACCCCAATTCCGAGGTCAGGGTGGCAGCCAGGAGGAGCAACCTCACGTCCGAGGCCAGCGGCGGCCGGGAGAAGCCACCTCGCCCCCGAGGCCAGGAGCAGCAGCTGAGAGGAGCCACCCACGCCCGAGGCCAGGGCCGGCGGCCGGGAGGAGCAACCCGAGGAGTGGTGGCTGGGCAGGCACAGGAGGGCCTAGAGGAGCTATCCTACCAGTGGCGGTAAGGAGATACCCCTCGTCCAAGGTAAGGTGCAGTGGCTGTGCTTTGCTGGAGCAGCCGTGAAGGGATATCCCATGCCCAAGGTAAGAGAAACCCAGGTAGGATGGTAGGTGTTGCAAGAGGGAATCAGAGGGCAGACACACTGAAACCATACTTACAGAAAACTAGTCAATCTAATCACACTAGGACCACACCCTTGTCTAACTCAATTCACATACATAAAAGACCAATAAAAAGGGTATCCTTTAAAGATATTTAAAGAGTGACATTGACATATTAGTTTGCTATCTTTTACTTTCTACTTTATACCAGTTTTGAACTACTTTATACCAAAAAGAATACAATATCTAACATAAATCTAACAAAAAAAAAATCACAGGGGTTCAGGGATATAGTTGGACCTCATACATAGTTAAACCTGAGATTGCAAACACTTCACTCTAAAACTCAATCTCACCTGTCTCTCACACTTGTTTCTCTCTCTCTTCTCTCTGCATCTCAGTTTTAGTCTCTGAGATTAGCCACTTCAACTAGGAGATGTATTCCAAATTCACATTTCTTAGATTTGCTATAAAAGATAATTATGAACGATCTTCTTTCCTGTACCAAGTAAAAAACAAAACAAACACATCAACTAACAAAACACCAAGAAGGGAGCAAAGTGGCCAGGCAAAGGTGTACAATAATATATTTGGCCCAATGTTGGTGAGATGGTTACACCCAATTATTCCATATTGAGAAAGGACAGTGGCATTTGTAATCTGAGGCTGGGAGATTGGGCAGGAGGCAGAAGGAGCTTGCACTGGATGTGGAGTACTGTCCTGAGCAACTGGAAAAGAGCTACCAATAGAAATAGATAATAAGCTTATTAGGGGAACAAAACGATCAGCCCCAGCTCCTGAGCAAGTAAGGCATTGTGATTACATCCAATGAGGTAATCCAGCTGGGTAACAACACAGCATTAGCACCAGCACACCAGCTTGAGGAGTGCAGGTGTGAGGTGGGCTTGGGGGCATTCAATGTGTTAGTTTGGTGGGAAGCCTGTACAAATCCAATCAAGCAAGGTCACTTCCTCTGGAAACGCTATTATTTTTATTCCCTCTTCACTTTTCCACTTCAGAGCACATTTCCAATCTATCTATCTTTAGAAGTTTCTATCCCTTTGTCATAAATATGACACCTGCAAAAACCATGTATACTTGTTTTCTGAAGAGCCCAGGATTAGTATAACCTGGGGAGGCACAACTGATCTAATAGGAAAGACTTGGAGAGCTTGTATTAAAAAAAAAAGAAATGAAATGAAAAATAAAAAACCCTACTTAACTAGGTTATCTGGCTCAAAAGAGAAGAGGGCTTAAAATTACTGCAGGCATCAGGTGTAGAGCAGTGGTCTGTTGGTAATTCTAATCAAACACTAAGAACTTAGACTTGATAAAATAAATAGAACATTTTACTGTCCATTGGGAAAATTATTTCCATAAAAATAGTAATTTTTCTCTCCCAAATATCAAGGGAACTTAAATATCAGGTAAATTTTTGCATGCTTGGTTTAGTTTAAAATATACATTTTAAGCGGAGTCATTATTGTAGCTATTTTATTTTTTTTTAGATCCCATTTAGTATTTTCTGAGAGCTTTGATGTCTGTTTTATATATGATAAAAACACATTACTCTGAGATAAGAATAGATCAGCAATAGAAATATAGCCCCAAATTGATTATCTTCAATATGAACTCTCTTTTGGGATAAAAATAACTTTCTCATTCCAAAATAAATTTGTGTTTCTTGTCTTTTATGACTAACTATTTGATTACACAGCACTGTCTTCTTTCTTTCTCTGAAGTATTTGGACATTATGCTTCTGTATTTTCCTTGACTAGTTCACTTCCAGTTGAAATCCAATTAAAACCAGAAGTTAGTTTTTCATTAGCAGAAACTGTGGGTTCTTTTGTGACTCAGAGAACAGGAATGAAGGTAAATCAACAATGAATTTATTAAAACCTACAAGCAACCATTTCTAAAGCTAAGAGACTTAGCGTGGAGGGAGAAGTATTATTAGTGTATTAGTGTTAGAAGTGTATTAGTGTTCCTTTCCAAGCTTCTGTGGTGGCTCAGACAGTAAGGACTCTGCCTGCAATATAGGAGACCTGGGTTTGATCCCTGGGTCTGGAAGATCTTCTGGTAAAAGGAATGGCTGCCTAATCCAGTACTCTTGCCTGGAAAATTCCCTGGGTAGAGGAGTCTGATGGGTTACAGTTCATGGGGTTATGAAGAGTCAGACATGACTGAGGGACTAACACTTTTACTTTTCAATAGAAATAAGAGTGTACCAATGAGGTCAACCCTTAGATCTGTCCTAATGATAAATCTGAGGTACACCACTATTCATGCACTTGCCATATCATTCTCATTGGATCTTGATGTGTTGAAATAGCACATCAGACCACATATTAAAACAATTTTTACTTGTTACTTATAATCCTAAAGATTAATTATGTCCTCATAACTTTCTCTTTTAGTCATGAAATTTATTCCTTCTTGCTTTCTGACTAATTGGGAATTTCTATTAAAACATAAAATAGAAGTAAATAAATAAAAAAATATTTCTAAGGGAAATTTAATTCGTGCAAAATTACTACTTGGAGAGAATATTGTTAAGAAGAGTCTAGGGGCTGATATCTCTAGACAAAGACTGAGGAACACCCTGAACTCTCATTCAATCTGTTTCTCTGTGGGATCATCCGATTTCTGATTTGTTGAATGATATTTAAACAAATGAAAAATATGAAAATGGCACCAAATATATTTTTGAATTCTCAAATTAAACTTTATTAGTAATAAAAGTTTAATATATTTTAAAATAATAAAATATGTTCATGTACCAATAAACAGCATATGCTAAGTCACTTCAGTCGTGTCCGACTCTGTGCGACCCCATAGATGGCAGCCCATGAGGCTCCCCTGTCCCTGGGATTCTCCAGGCAAGAACACTGGAGTGGGTTGCCATTTCCTTCTCCAATGCATGAAAGTGAAAAGTGAAAGGGAAGTCGCTTCTTCGTGTCTGGCCCACCAGGCTCCTCCATCCATGGGATTTTACAGGCAAGAGTGCTGGAGTGGGGTGCCATTGCCTTCTCCGTAAACAGCATATGCATATGCATTGTTTCATTAATTCTTCACAGTAACCTTATAAGTAATACTATCAGCTTGTAGAAATAAAATTGGCAGTACTGTATGCTTAATTTCCCTAGAGTTCAAATGTTTAAATAAGAGGCAATCCCAAGGTTTTAAGCCAAAAATGTTTGACTAAAGCCACATGTTTTCATACAATCTGTCATGTGACTTAACACTGAGATTTAAGTGCAAACCAGAAGAGGAATATCAATCTTATGAGCTAATTCATAGCCATTGAATGCAGTCAAATACATTTCATTTTAAAATCAGAGAAGTATAGAATGTAGGTATTTTTTGAGACCCCAAAGAAAAAAAATTACAAAAATTTTGGAGAAAACTATTGGACCAATAATGATGAAAGGATTATACAAGAGACATCATAAGCCAAATTTTTTAAATCATCCAATAAATACTGAAAGCAAAAGAAAAATAAAAATTCATTAAAAAGATATGTCAGGAATCAGCAGACAATCACTTTATTTAAATCTCATTGCTATGTCATTAAGAAGAAAGAGCCTGCTGCTTGTGGCTTTCCTAGAAAATAAAACTATCATTTCTGCATTTATCTTTATTAAACTATTGTTATGCTAACCACTCAATATTTGATGTCTGTACACACAGAAATTACAATTTAATAGAGGAATAGGGATTTATGGAATACGAATGGGAGATACTAGTTTTAATGGAAAGATTAAAACTTATAAAGAAGGTGAGGTGGGGGTTGGGATTGGGAGTTCATGTACACTCGGGGCTGATTCATGTCAATGTATATATAGCAAAACGAATACAGTATTGTAAAGCAAAACAAAAAAAATAAATAAAAAAATAAAACAAAAAAAAATCAGTGGGGAAGAAAAAAGGTGAATTTAAAGAATGGGAGAATAAAAACAGGAAGAGAGGCCAAAAATTGCATGAGGAAACACATGTAAATGTTAGCCCATTTCTATTATCTTCAAAAACAAAGAGTTACATGTATTTTAGGAAACAGTATTGAGCTGAGAAAACAACAAAATTAATCTTTACTGACCTCACATGAGAAAAGTCAATGTTGCTGTTTAATATGTTTCCTTATTGTATTATTACAATCACCTTCTAAATTAAATATAGCTGCATTTTTCAGTCAAGAAACATGTCTTTAGACAGGTCCAAGGTTGAACCACTGGTGGATATTTGACTTTGGATATTTGACCCCAAGGTCCTAAGATTCCAAGTCTGGTGCTTGTTCCACCATCTCATTTTTTTCTTAAAGTACCTCATTCAGAACATTGTTCTCAACAGGTACATCATTTAATAAAAGCTTTGTGAAAAGATTCATTTGAGAATATTTCACTCCATATCCACTTCCCGGCTATTCTTAATTCACACTAGCATCCTAAAGGGTTTGAGAATTAGAGAAAAAATATCTGATTAACTTTGCTTATCATATCATTTTTCAAATGCATTTGACCTTGGAGACTTTTTTTTTTATTAAAATACAACACCTATTAGTCTCCTGAATTAGTGTTTTCAGGGATATCCTGTGGGAAAGACAATCTTATTGAAAATAGTGTAGAGTGCATGAGTGGTGCCATGGAGAGTTCAGGAGACAAAATCAAGAGACTAAATCAGCACCATGTCAGAGAACACTGACAATGAAGAGCTGAGGAAAATGGACTTAAGTCTGCAAGCAAATTGGAAAAAAATCTTGAAGGATTTTGCAAAAGAAAGAGATGTGATATCATACCAAGAATATCTCTTGTATTTGAGTATTTAATAATACTTACAGGTACTTCAGTAACAATTTTCAGACAACAAACCTCTGCTAACATTTAATGCCTCAAACTTCATGTAAGATATTTGCATGTTTTAGGTATATTGAGTGCCAAACTTTACTAGAATAATGGTCCTAGAGTATTTAGTCTACCATCATCCATCTTTTAAAATCATCATTTCAATGGATTTATGATGTACCATGATGAAAAATTATTGAAAATAATACCCAGGATAACTTTAGTATAGGCAGCTGAATGCAATTAATAGCTAAAATGTTTTCACTGTTGACAGACCAATTTAGGTTTGCTTTTCTATAAGTTGTGTGAATTGTTTTTATTTATCAGTAATGATTTAAATGGTAAGTTTATAGCTATTTCTGTTATACCTGCCTGTACCACAGAAGGATAAATCCTTTATGGAAAGAGACTGCATATAATGAAGTATTTAAAACCACTGATGTGCCAAAATTTCATGTTGTTCATCATTTGTTGTTGATATAATGTTATTGAAGAGCGTGGTCATCAGAGAATGTTCTCAAAATGGTCTGGGAGGCCAGTTAAAATACAGATGGTGGCTTCCTCTCAGATCAATTGAAATAATATCTTGGTTAAAGGTGGGGGAAAATATGCAGAAATTTTTCTGGGAGCTACACACGCCCATGAAGGTTTAGAAAACTTGGCCTATTAGGTCAGAGAAGGAGAAAAAAAATCTCATGCAGCCTTGAAATGTAGTTGCACAGGAGCAGTAAACCACTTAGTCAAGACTTCTAAGCAAACATTATGTATAAAAGCTCCACTGATACTCCACAAGATGCCCTCTCAAAGTTATAAAAGTAGAAAAAACAGCATAAATGAAAAAGATAGTAAATAGTGCATATGATTTTTTACATGTGTGCAAATATTATATATAACAGCCTCAGATTTTTATAAAAACTGATAAATTATTCAATCATTGCATTTCATAGACCTGAAAGCCAAGACTTAAGAACTTAGCTGCATCTCAATAATCCAAGCCTGCTCCTGATTCAAGGACTTGAACAGTTCCCTCCACATACAAGGCTCTTTCTCTAGTAATTTTTACTGGATTTCTCACACAGAAAAGCCTTATGTGTTATTATATAATTTGAGAGTGCAGTCCCAGGGAGGCAGGGCTGAAAGAAAGAAAGATTAAAGGGAAGGGAATAAAGAGAGGAAAACTAAAAAGTCAACCACTGCTTGGTATCAAGTGCAGCTAACATCTTCATCTCATGGTGCTTCTGAGAGCATAAAAGACTGTGTCTGAGGATTTGCTTCTGGGATGAAAAAGTGTTAAAAATGTATCCTTCAGCTCCCATCTCCCATTAATCAAGATATGTATCCTGAGGCATTGGTTCCTCTGCATTTCCAGATCGCTTGTGAATGGGTACCAAGCAATTCAGGCAGTATTTCATGCTTCACCATCAACAGGGAAGCCACTATCTAGAGCGATTCTGGTGCAATGTTTCATCTGCTTGAAGTTGGTCAGAATCCACATGAAGTTAGTTTACAGAATAACAGCTGGAGAGAAACTAGTGTCTGAATGATCCAGACAGGTGAGTCTGAGAGGTTCCATGAACACAGCTTCATCTCCCCAGTGTCATTTCCATGAAAAGGACCGTCTGATTCACTTAGTAAGGTACAATATTTGTTATAGCAATTAACACTTTGTGGTATTATATTATAATTTTTTTTACTACTATTTTCTTCTCTCTCTAGGATATAAGTTTCATGAGTACAGGGACATTGTTTAGGTCATTGCCTTCACTCCCGTGTAAGCACAGTACTCTAACCATAGCAGACGCTCAGGAAATACTTGTTGAAAAAAATGAGTAGATGAATTGATTAAGTAACTTGTCCAAGGTGGCTCAGTCAATTACAGAGTCCAGAGTAGAACTTAGTTAATATGGATTCAAGTCATTTAACATTGTGTTGAAACAATGTTGCAGAAAATTGGATTATAGTAAAGGGAATAAAATAAAGTTAAACATGGAATGTTTCATATGTCACAAATATTCACATAACATTTATGTCTTCATTTACCTAGGTAAACACTGTCCAATAGAAATTTACTAGATGATGAAAATGTTCTATATCTATACAATATGGTAGGCACTAGCCCCATGTGGATATGTATGGAGTACATGAAATGTGGCTAGTGTGACCAAGTAGATTTTAAATTTTATTTAACTTTAATTTAAATTTAAATAACTATATGTAGCTGAAGTGAAGTGAAGTGAAAATCTCTTAGTAGTGTCCACCTCTTTGCGATCCCATGGACTCTACAGTCCATGGAATTCTCCAGGCCAGAATACTGGAGTGGGTAGCCTTTTCCTTTCTCCAGGGGGTCTTCCCAACCCAGGGATTGAACTCAAGTCTCTCGCATTGCAGGCGTATTCTTTACCAGCCAAACGACCAGAGAAGCTCATGTTGCTAGTGACTGTCACATTAAGACAATGCATCTGTAAATGTGCCTATATTTAGTCACTCAATCCTGTCCGACTCTTGCGACCCCATAGACTGTAGCCCGCCAGGCTCCTCCAATCATGGGATTTTCCAGGCAAGAATACTCCAGTGGGTTGCCATTTCCTTCTCCAGGGGATTCCTTACCCAGAAACTGAACCTCAGTCTCCTGCATTGCAGACAAACTCTTTCCTGACTGAGCTACAAGGGAAGCCTTTTATCAACTGAGCTGTGAGGGAAACCATGCATCTGTAAGTTTTTATAATTTAACACCCTAATCTTTCTAATAACTGCAAACTTGACAAACGAGTCAGTTTTAAATGTTTAAATCAAGAGGAGCAACAATTTGATGCATATTTTGTATTTAAAATTTTCCTCTAGAAACTTGCTTGAGGTTTAAATAAATAAAGGGAAAGTTTGATTCAGAACTTTGAAACTGTAAGTGTTTAGGGGCAGAAGAGGCAGAGTTCAGTGGATTGTTTGAACAGTGGAAGGCTTTTTAATTTCTCCCTGAATTATCTAGTTGGATTCAGTACTTTCAAGACTAGATCAAAAGTTCTTACAAATGAAGTTTTACATTTTTAAATTTAAAACAATACTTTTTCTTTTGACTCTCTTTACTTCTTGAAAAACAGTATTAAATTGTTTAAGTCTGAAGATAACTGCTTCAGCTCTGCTCAGACAGCTTGGTTTCTTTGCTCATTAGGAATGGTATCCTGTGGATGGGAAACCAAAGGTACACCGGTCTTGAGGTGGGCACATAGTGCAGTGAGCCTTCCCCAAGCCTGCTCCCTACACCACCCATCAGAGGCAGAAGAATGTTTCAGAACTCTACATGAAACTAGCTGAATGAATCATTGGAATATTATTTCATTTTCTCCCAGATTTCAGTCTTCCTAGAAGCAGCCAAGCTGTCCTAATCTTTTCTAAAAGTGAAGTCAATGTGGAGATAAGAATATTCTCTAAAATATCTCTGCTGAAAGAAACAAAGAAAAAGACACTGGGCTGATAACAAGCCATTTTGGCTTTATTCGTTGTATATTTTCTCCTACTAAAAGGAGAGAGTGAAAACCATTCAGTCAAAGGAATAGATGACAAGATAATAAAAATATAATTTGTTATAATGCCAGAATAACAAGGGCTGTAATATGACAGAACTGAAGGAAACACGTGATAGAAAATTAGAGACAGCATTAAACTTAACCCAATTAAGATGGCATACATTTAATGACCTCCGGAGAAAGTTAATTTTTAAACCACTCTCTTGTTCTCTACCTGGAAATATCTCTTTATGTCTAACTTAAATATCTCCTAGTGCAATTTAAATTCATTTCCTTTTTGTGATGCCCAATGGAGAAAAAGTATGAACTACTTTCCTTTGAGGCATAAGCCATAATTTGTTTAAAGATCGATAAATATGCAGCTTCTCAGATTTCCCCAGCTAATGACTCTGTTTAATGTTTCCGTAGAGGTCTCCATTATTGTCATCCTACTCTGAACTCTGTCTAAATTCTCTGCATTCCTTTAACTTGATGAGCCTCACAGTTGTTTTTCAGACTGCAACTGTGAATGGCACACAGCACTCAAAAACTAGGCTTGGCTGCTATGCGTGCCCTGCCATTAAACATAATATTCATTGTGCCCATTGTTCTGCATTCTCCTAATGTTCTACACTGGAGTGGAATCAAGTATGAACAGAAATGCTAAGCATTTGACTCCACTTCACTGACATTTCTAGATCTGTAGGTAAAAGCTGTCTTTCAAGTCTTTACCTTTCCCACTTGATTTATTTATTTTTTTCCCTCTCTTTATTTTTTGCTCTCTTAAAAGGGGAATTGCCACGATTTGGCCATATATGACTTGGCTGCTATATTTTACTTTCACTTTTCACTTTCATGCATTGGAGAAGGAAATGGCAACCCACTCCAGTGTTCTTGCCTGGAGAATCCCAGGGACGGGGGAGCCTGATGGGCTGCCGTCTGTGGGGTCGCGCAGTCGGACATGACTCAGGCGACTTAGCAGCAGCAGCAGCAGCTATATTTTAGAGTTTCTCCCAGTGTTATTCTTTTGAAAGCTTTAGTAATTAGATTAGAATACCTGATTTTCTGCATTTTCTTTCCTATTATGATTTTCATTTTAAAGCCTCGAGAAAATGACTTGACATGGTGTACAAATGCACACCTTTCAGTGCTATATGCTACCTCTGACTTTTTTTTTCCAAATTATTATTTCATTAGTTATTTTACTGCTTTCCTACTAATTCACAAGAAAATTTCTCTTTTATTTTCTTGCTGCTGCTGCTAAGTTGCTTCAGTCGTGTCCGACTCTGTGCGACCCCATAGACGGTAGCCCCCCAGGCTCCCCCGTCCCTGGGATTCTCCAGGCAAGAACACTGGAGTGGGTTGCCATTTCCTTCTCCAATGCATGAAAGTGAGAAGTAAAAGTGAAGTCGCTCAGTCGTGTCCGACTCTTAGCGACCCCATGGACTGCAGCCTACCAGGCTCCTCCGCCCATGGGATTTTCCAGGCAAGAGTACTGGAGTGGGGTGCCATTGCCTTTATTTTCTTACAGTTGTGCAAAAAAGTAGTAAAATCACGATTAGCCTGGAGGTTTTAAAGGTAGTACGGGTATTAATTGGGCTTCCCTGGTGGTGCAGAGGTTAAAACGTCTGCCTGCAATGTGGGAGACCTGGGTTCAATCCCTGGGTCGGGAAGATCCCCTGGAGAAGGAAATGGTAACCCACTCCAGTATTCTTGCCTGGAAAATCCTGTGGACGGAGGAGCTTGGTGGGCTATAGTCCACGGTCGCAAAGAGTCAGACACGACTGAGCGACTTCACTTTCACTTTCACTTTCACGAGTATTAATTGGACGCAAATAACTATCTTTTAAACTATCTTTTGGGCTTCCTTGGTTATTTAGACGGTAAAGCATCTGCCTGCAATGTGGGAGACCTGGCATTGATCCCAGGATTGGAAAGATCCCCTGGAGAAGGAGATGGCAACCCACTATAGTGTTCTTGCCTGGAAAATCCCATGGATGGAGGAGCATCGTAGGCTACAGTCCATGGGGTTGCAGAAAGTTGGACACGACTGAGCGACTTCACTTCACTATCTTTTAGGCTGGGAAAGATTATTGAATCTGGACAACAGGGCACAAATACAGTAAGGAAGCTTTCAGTTCAATTCAGTTCAGTTGCTCAGTCGTGTCCGACTCTTGTCCAACTCTTTGTGACCCCATGAATCGCAGTAGGCCAGGCATCCCTGTCCATTACCAACTCCCAGAGCTCACTCAAAATCATGTGCATTGAGTTGGTGATGCCATCCAGCCATCTCATCCTCGGTCCCCTTCTCCTCCTGCCCCCAATCTCTCCCAGCATCAGCATCTTTTCCAGTGAGTCAACTCTTTGCATGAGGTGGCCAAAGTACTGGAGTTTCAGCCTCAGCATCAGTCCTTACAATGAACACCCAGGACTTATTTCCTTTAGGATGGACTGGTTGGATCTCCTTGCAGCAAAAGGTCTCTCAAGAGTCTTCTCCAGCACCACAGTTCAAAAGCATCAGTTCTTCAGCGCTCAACTTTCTTCACAGTCCAACTCACATCCATACATGACTACTGGAAAAACCATAGCCTTGACTAGGTGGACCTTTGTTGGCAAAGTAATATCTTTGCTTTTTAATATGCTATCTAGGTTGGTCATAACTTTTCTTCCAAGGAGTAAGCGTCTTTTAATTTTATGGCTGCAATCACCATCTGCAGTGATTTTGAAACCTCCCCCCAAATAAAGTCAGCCACTGTTTCCCCATCTATTTGCCATGAAGTGATGGGACCAGATGAAATGATCTTCGTTTTCTGAATGTTGAGCTTTAAGCCAACTTTTTCACTCTCCTCTTTCACTTTCAACAAGAGGCTTTTTAGCTCCTCTTCACTTCCTGCCAAAAAGGTGGTGTCATCTGCATAGCTGAGGTCATTGATGTTTCTCCTGGCAATCTTAATTCCAGCTTGTGCTTCTTCCAGCCCAGTGTTTCTCATGATGTACTCTGCATAGAAGTTAAATAAGCATGGTGACAATATACAGCATTAACGTACTCCTTTTCCTATTTGGAACCAGTCTGTTGTTCCATGTCCAGTTCTAACTGTTGCTCTCTGACCTTCATATCAGTTTCTCAAGAGGCAGGTCAGGTGGTCTGATATTCCCATCTCTTGAAGAATTTTCCACAGTTTATTGTGATCCACATAGTCAAAGGCTTTGGCATAGTCAATAAAGCAGAAATACAGTGGATGTTGGCAATTTGATCTCTGGTTCCTCTGCCTTTTCTAAAACCAGCTTGAACATCTGGAATTTCATGGTTCACATATTTCTGAAGCCTGTCATGGATAATTTACAAATGAGCAAAAGCTATATCTCTCAAAATATTACTTCATGTCTTTGCTTCTATTTTCCCTCTTATGAATCTAGTGTAATGAGTTAGAAATTCTCTCTCAATTTGAAATTTTTGTAGAATGACTGAGGCTATTGCTGGGGAGTTTTCTTTTTATTTGAAAATCAAGCACTTAATTGTGACTTGTCCAGTAGCCTATATTTGATGACCATAAGAACACATTAAAGAATATTTTTTAAAAAAGATTAGTTGACTATGCAATATTTTATGTGTTGTCGAGGCATGTCTTCAACAATAACAGTCTGAGGTGTTTAATTCTGTAATTTTTTGAATAATTTTCACTTCAAGCTCTGGAATGCTGATAATTTTCACTTATTTAGTACAACTGTCATGTGAAAGTATTGGTCTTTAAGTCGTGTCCAACTCTGTGGCATCATGGACTGTAACCTGCCAGGCTCCTCTGTCCATGGAATTCTCTAGACAAGAATACTTGAGTGGGTTGCCACTTCCTTTTCCCAGGAGATATTCCTGACCCAGAGATTATACCTAGGTCTCCTGCATTACAGGCATTTTTTTTTTTTTTTTTTTTTTTTACCATCTGAGCCATGGAAGCCCATAATTGTCATAATTTATTATTTTTGTTAGGAGATCTGTTTCAGTCACAAATTCAGGCTTAGTAGTTTTCTTAGAAACAATGCAATGTCTTCTAATGAAACAATAATTTTTACATTTTTGAGAAAGCATTCTAATTGAAAATGTTAAATACCTACATTTATTTCAGAAACAAATACTTTACCATAACAAATTAACATGGGTGATTATTCTTATTTTGTTTAATGTTCTTATCAACAGCTATGCCCTTCTGTAATAGCAACCATTAACAGTCAATATTAGATTACTATGAATAACAACTTATGCTATCATAACAAAAATTACAGAATAAAAATCAATAATATTTTACATAGAGTTCAGACAAGTAAAACTTCCATAGCTAATTTCTCTTCAGGACTAAATGGATTATTCAAATAGACACTAAAACTGATTCTTAAAAATGGGGCATTATTGCTGTCCTAAAAATGGTGAGGTTCTATGTTAGCATAATTTACAATACTCATAAAGAAAATATGAAGTGACTTATAAAAAGTACTTTATCAAAACTTGGGAAATGTTTATTAATATATTTACTATGTAATTACCAAGCCAACATTACCTTAGTTAATCTGTGTGATGAAAGAGGGACAGGTTTAGGATCAAAATACATGCTATGCAGATGCAGGGGGCTTAAGTCCAAATCCTGAGAACACCAGAGAACTCCTGACTCCAGGGAACATTAATAGACAGAAGCTCATCAAATGCCTCCATACCTACACTGAAACCAAGCACCACCCAAGGGCCAACAAGTTCCAGAGCAGGACATGCCATGCAAATTCTTCAGCAACGCAGTGACATAGCCCTTAGCTTCAATATACAGGCTGCCCAAAGTCACTCCAAACCCATTGACATCTCATAACTCATTACTGGACACTTCATTGCACTCCAGAGAGAAGAAATACAGCTCCATCCACCAGAACACTGACACAAGCTTCCCTAACAGGAAAACTTGACAAGCCACCTGTACAACCCCACACACAGCAAGGAAACTCCACAATAAAGAGGATTCCACAAACTGCCAGAATACAGAAAGGCCACCTCAAATACAGCAATATAAACAATATGAAGAGACAGGAATACCCAGCAGGTAAAGGAACAGGATAAATGCCCACCAAACCAAACAAAATAGGAAGAGATAGGGATTCTACCTGATAAAGAATTCCAAATAATGATAGTGAAAATGACCCAAAATCTTGAAAACAAAATGGAATCACAGATAAATAGCCTGGAGACGAGGACTGAGAAGATGACAGCAAGGAAACTCCACAATAAAGAGGATTCCACAAACTGCCAGAATACAGAAAGGCCACCTCAAATACAGCAATATAAACAATATGAAGAGACAGGAATACCCAGCAGGTAAAGGAACAGGATAAATGCCCACCAAACCAAACAAAATAGGAAGAGATAGGGATTCTACCTGATAAAGAATTCCAAATAATGATAGTGAAAATGACCCAAAATCTTGAAAACAAAATGGAATCACAGATAAATAGCCTGGAGACGAGGACTGAGAAGATGCAAGAAAGGTTTAACAAGGACCTAGAAGAAATAAAAAAAGAGTCAATACATAATGAATAATGCAATAAATGATATCAAAAACATTCTGGAAGGAACAAATAGTAGAATAATGGAGACAGAATATGGGATTATTGAGGTAGAAGATAGAATGGTAAAAATAAATGAATCAGAGAGGAAAAAAGAAAAACGAGTTAAAAGAAATGAGGGCAATCTCAGAGACCTCTGGACAATGTTAAATACCCCAACATTCAAATCATAGGAATCCTAGAAGAAGAAGACAATAAGAAAGACCATGGNAAACTGGAGCCTATTACACATAAGTTAAGTAAGCCAGAAATAAATACACCAATACAGTATACTGACACATAAATATGGAATTTAGAAAGATGGTAAGGATAACCCTGTATGCGAGACAGCAAAAGAGACACAGATGTATAGAACAGTCTTTTGGACTCTGTGGGAGAAGGCAAGGGTGGTATGGTTTGAGAGAATGGCACTGAAACATATATAATATCATATGTGAAATGAATCACCAGTCCAGGTTCAATGCATGATACAGGATGCTCAGGGCTGGTGCACTGCGATGACCCAGAGGGATGGTATGGGGAGGAATGTAGGAGAGTGGTGCAAGATGGGGAACACGTGTAGATTCATGCTGATGTATGGCAAAACCAATACAATATTGTACAGTAAAAAAAAAAAGGTAGAAATTAAAAAAAAACTGGTATGTCACTGAATAATTGTGTGACTGAGAACAAATTACTCTGTAGAATTTATTTTTCCCTAGTATAAATGATAACTACTACCTCATACAATTAAATGTGGCTAAGTGTTATAATTATGATCAATAAACTATTCACTCAACATAGCTTTTTTTTTTTTTAAAGGAATCTGCCATATTGGGAGATTAAAGCATATATGACAAAGCAGTGTTTTTCACCCTCTGCTTCTTGTCTAGTTGTTAGAAAGACATTTTTCAGTTACTTCATTGTGAAAGTAAAAGTGAAAGTGTGAGTCGTTCAGTGGTGTCCACTCTTTGCTACCCTATGGACTGTAGTCCACCAGGTTCCTCTGTCCATGGGATTTCCCAGGCAAGAATACTGGAGTGAGTTGCCATTTCCTTCTCCAGAGAAGCTTCCTGACTCAGGGATTGGACCTGCATTGAAGACAGATTCTTTCCCATCTGTATTTCAAATTATTGTGTTTTGCAGATATTGCATTTTTTACAAATTGAAGATTTGTGGCAATCTAGCTTTGAGTAAGTCTTAGGCACCATTATTTTCAATAGTATTTGCCCACTTTGTATCTCCGTGTCACGTTTTGATAATTCTGCTATATTTTAAGCTTTTCCATTATTATTATATTTGTTATGGTAATCTGTGATCAATGACTGTTGATGTTACTGTTGTAAAAATATTAAGTTCACTGAAGACTCAGATGATGGTTAGTATTTCTTAGCAATATTTTTAAATTTAATTAATTTATTTTATCTTCAGCTGTGCTGGGTCTTTCATTCTATGAGCAAGCTTTCTCTATTTGTCTGAGTGAGGGCTCATTGCAATGGCTTCTCTTACCGTGGAGCATGGTCTCTCAGGCACACCAGCTTCTGTAGTTGTGGCACAGTGGTTTAATTGCCCTGCAGTATGTGGAATCCTCCTGGACCAGGTATCAAACCTGTGTCTCCTGCATTGGCAAGTGGATTCCAAACCACTGAACCACCAGGAAAGTCTTACAGTATATTTTAATTGGGGTATGTACAATATTTTTAGACATAATGCTATTGCATACTTAATAGACTAACCTAGTATAAACATAACTTTTATATGCACTGGAAAAACAAAGAATTGTATGACTTTCTTTAGTTGAAATATTTCCTCTATTTAAGTGATCAAGAATTGAAGCCTCCATATCTTCACAGTATACCTATAATCATAATTTATTGCAATTGTGATGGGTATTATTAAGGAAAGGCAAATAGGGCTAAGATAGTAACTACATCTGAGAGCTAGCCTAGTCTCACGTGTAAATGCAACCACACCCAAGGAAGTGGTCTTTAAATTGAGATTTAGAACAAGAGGAGGAGACATCAGCCTAATAAAGAATTAGAGATGCCTTTATTCCGGAAGAACTGAAAGTTCTATGATTCAAAGTTGAGGGTCAGTGAGATCATGTTGTTTAGTTACTAAGTCATGTCCAACTCCTTGAGATCCCATAGACTGTAGCCTGCCAGGCCACTCTGTCCATGGGATTTTCCAGGCAAGAGTACTGGAGTGGTTTGCCATTTCTTTCTACAGGGGATCTTCCTGGCCCAGGGATAGAAACCTTATTTTTTCGTTGGCAAGTGGGTTCTTTATCACTGAGCCACCTGGGAATACCAGTGAGATCATGAGAGAATCTTAAATTTCTCTTTTCTGTTACTCATCTATTTGTGAACTCCCTAGAATGGAGCATAGCATGCCTTCTTCTTTTTTCCCTTTAATGCTAATTTAATGTGTGGTATTGTATATGACAGATATAAAATAATCACTGGATTGAAGTCTAGTTATTTTAGGTGGGAAGGTCCAACTGAAATATGCTTCTGTAGATATCAAGCAGTCATAAGTATAGTTTCATTTGACAAAATATTCTTATGTTCATTTATGTGAATCAGAATTCATTGACTGTCAGGGCTGAAGCCAATAGGAATTACTGGAATTTCATGGGCTTATTCCATTTTTTAAAATTTGTTACTGTCTGTAGTTAATAGCAGTCAAAACAGTGCATCTGTATTTAGTGAACCATTTACCAAATCAACTGGTATATCCCCAACTGAAAATATTTTTTGAAACATGAGGAATTTTTACTAAAACTATATAGTCTTTTTTTTTTTCTTTTCAACCCCCTAAAGGATTTGTAACCTAAAATTGTCCATCTCTTTATGTGGGAGTGAAAGTGAAAGTCGTTCAGTTGTGTCTGACTCTTTGCAACCCC
Source organism: Aepyceros melampus (assembly GCA_006408695.1). Taxonomy (NCBI): domain Eukaryota; kingdom Metazoa; phylum Chordata; class Mammalia; order Artiodactyla; family Bovidae; genus Aepyceros; species Aepyceros melampus. The sequence continues at coordinate 66,917 of SJXQ01012941.1, read as the reverse complement.
ATAGAGTCCATGAAATTCTCCAGGCCAGAATACTGGAGTGAGTAGTGTTTTCCTTCTCCAGGGGATCCTCTCAACCCAAGGATCAAACGCAGATTTTCCGCACTGTAGGCAGATTCTTTACCAGCTGAGTTGCAAGGGAAGCCCAAGAATCCTCGAGTGGTTACCTATCCTATCCCTTCTACAGGAGATCTTCCCGACCCAGGAATTGAACTGGGGTCTCCTGCATTGCAGGCAGATTCTTTACCAACTGAGCTATGAGGGAAGCCTTATGTGGGAGACTATTTAATATTTTGTTAAAAAAAAAAAAAAAAGATTGCTGAGCTATCTTCCAGAGCCCTCTCACTAAACAATGTGCTCATTATTTTTAGTTTGTATGTGGATGTTTCCTTCTTTATTTCATCTAAGAGTTAACATTATCATACGCAATTTATAGACATTCTGCTTTAGGCTGAAGGAGTCAATAAATGTTTATTGTAATTGTTTTTAGCGGTCATTCTAAATTAATCTTTTCTACTAGTATTACTACTGATCTTTAACATACTGTCTTAAATATAGAATTTAAAAGGGAAATTAGCAAATGTAGCATAGCTATAAAAAATCAAGTTGTTTCGGTTTTTATACTTCTTTGGAATATTGTAAATCCTAATTACATATTCCACATGTTTTGTGTGGGTACAAAACATTAAAAGAACTTTCTTGATTATTTAGTTTAAAAACACTATTGCTAAGCAGCAAATATATTCAGAATAAAATCTATTAAGTCAAACACTACTTAAATGAACAGGGAAAAGTGTGACAAATAGAGATACTAAAATTGCATCTTTTAAATCAGTAACATCAGTACCAGTTGAAGTTGACTCTAATTGAAATGCATTTTCATGTATTCAGTGCATTCCAAACACAAGCTTCATGCAATTATCTTGTTAGCCAAGAATGGACAAACATGAAAACATGTTATTTCCGCTGACATTTAAAAGTTTGGATATTATTGACATATACTGATTGATTGATTGCCGAGGCTATGCAGATATATCCAATCTCTTAGGAGCAAAATTGCAAATCTGCCTGTGAATTTCTGTTATATTATGATTTTATTTTGGTAGAATGTCATGCTTTCTCTTCCTTATAACACTTTCTTATCTCATTATATCCTGTTATTTCATTTTCCTTGGCTCTCTCTTTTTACCAATCTGGCTCTCAGTTTTTTTGTAATTTAAAATCTTCCCAACCTAACAAAGAACTTTCCTCTTTCGTTTTATTCTTTCTGGATCCACTGTTCACATTGGCTCTCCTTTTTACTTGACACTTAGTCCTGTTAAAAATATATTTATTATGTATTATCTCAAATGTTTATTCTAATACATTGAACAACTAAAAGGCAATACTGAATGTAACATGGTTTTTCCTCAATTTTTACCACTGACATAATCTTTTCCTCTTTTACTAAAACTCTAATCTTTAACATTACTTGGCATTATAATTCTGCTCCAATTCTCTAAATATTTAACTATTTTAACATCTATGTAAAAATTTCTTTATACGTCAAAATTTGCCTTATTCTTTCTTCCAAATATGAATGAATGCTGCTTGACATTTTCAAAACTCCTACTTCTTGACATGCTTAATGGATTAAAATTTAATAAGGGTTCATGCCACAAGTATTATGTGAGAAACAGTATAAGTCTGCTTTCTCTTCTGCTGACTGTTTCAGTGACTATAATTTTGACTATTAATGAATTATGAAACCAGGTTAACATGAAAAGGTTATCAAAATTTCTATTTCCATTGTAAGAATTTTCTCATACTAAAATAGAGTCCTAAGGGGATAAAATTTAAATCATTTTTATTTTGTTGGTGCTATTTATTATTATTATACTAGATAGGAGAGGAAAAGTTGTTATTACAGAGAAAAATTCTTGCTCCCTAGGGTAATAGAGGATTGGAAATAGCTAGGAGAGAACTTCAAGAGATAAACGACTGTCATCCTTTGGGCCTTAGGGAAACCCTAAAGAGACATTGCTTATTTTCTGATTTTACTTGAGCGTGACAATGGAAGAAAGGGACTTTATTGTTCTTACTTTTCCTCTGTACCTCCCACTATTCCACTTTGAATATCTTATATCTTCAACTCTGGATATCCCTCTATCTCCCACATTTCTTTATTTTTCTCCTTTTCCTGTGATTCTGTTTTATTAGGATTTCTCTCAAATATGTAATAAAAATGCTTGGAGAAATATTTTGGTACAAATGATTACAAACGTGCCCCCAAGACCAAATGATAAGAGTATATCTACACATGACCATATCTATATTTAAAATTCAGTTATTTGAAATACTGCCAAGTTCCCAACATATTCATGCTATTCCATGTCCCCCTCCAAAAGACTAAAACTATACAGCTATTGGTTTACCCCTGATTTTTGACAATATTTCTTTACTTGTAGCATAATGTATCCTTAATATGTAATATTCACCTTGTATTGAGTTTCCTTATATAACATTTTCTAAAATAAGATTTGTATTTTTCAACATTTCTATGAAATTAATTTAATTTTATTCTTCCTTTCTTCTATACTTGAAATCCTAATGTCATTTTATATTTTAGAACTGTATCCAACAATGCTTTGTGAAAACAAAATTTGACTAAGTTAATTGTAATCACTTTCCATTGGAATAATCTAGGTTTTCATTGTATTAACAATTGAAGTAAAATATTTTTAAAATATAAATGCATTATTAATAATTAACATTATAAAACAAAAATATTATTGTCATTGCTGTTATTCAGTTGCTAAGTCATGTCTAATTCTTTGTGATCCCATGGACTTGTAGCATTCCAAATGCCTCTATCCTCTCCTATTTCCTGGAGTTTGCTCAAATTCATGTCCATTGAGTTGGTGATGCTATCTAACCATCTCATCCTCTGCCATTTCCTCCCCTTTTGCCTTCAATCTTTCCCAGCATCAGGGTCTTTTCTAGTGAGTCAGCTCTTAGCATCATATGGCCTAAGTATTGGAGCTTGAGCTTCAGCAACAGTCCTTCCAATAAATATTCAGGTTTGATTTCATTTAGGATTGACTGGTTTGATCTCCTTGATGTCCAAGGAACTCTCAAGAGTCTTCTCCAAATCACATTTTGAAAGCATCAATTCTTTTGTGCTTAACCAACTCATGTCTATACATGACTACTGGAAAAACAGTAGCTTTGACTATATAAACCTTTGTTGGTAAAGTGATATCTCTGCTTTTCAATATGCTGTCTAGGTCTGTCATAGTTTTCTTCCCAAGGAATAAGTGTCTTTTGATTTCATGGCTGCATTCACTGTCTACAGTGATTTTGAAACTAAGAAAATAAAATCTATCCCTGCTTCCTCTTTTTCCCCTTCTATTTGCCCTGAAGTGATGGGATGAAATGCTTTTCTTAGTCTTTTTTTATTTTTTTAATGTTGATTTTCAAGCTAGGTTTCACTTTCTTCTTTCATCTTCATCAAGAAGACTCATAGTTCTTCACTTTTTGCCATTAGAGTGGTATCATCTGCATCTCTGAGGTTGTTAATATTCTCCTGAGAATCTTGATCCCAGCTTGTGATTCATCCAGCATGGCATGTCACATGATGTACTCTGCATGTAAGTTAAATAACAATATACAGCCTTGACATACTCTGTTCCCAATCTTGAACCATCCCGTTGTTCCATATCTGGTTCTAACTGTTGCTTTTTGACTTGCATACAGGTTTCTCATGAGACAAATAAGGTGGTCTGGTACTCCATGTTTTGAAGAATTTTCCAGTTTGTGGTGACCCACATGGTCAAGACTTTAGTGTAGTCAGTGAAGTAAAAGTGAATGTTTTTCTGGAATTCTCTTGCTTTCTCCATGATCCAACCAATAATGGCAATTTAATCTCTGGTTCCTCTGCCTTTTCCAAACTTGACTTTTTCTAAACCCAGTATTTTACATGCTACTGAAACCTAACTTGAAGAATTTTGAACATAACCTTGCTACCATATGAAATGAATGCAATTGTACGTCAGTTTGAGCATTCTTTGGCATTGCTCCTCTTTGGGATTGAAAAATATTCAGTTCAGTTCAGTTCAGTTCAGTCACTCAGTCGTGTCCGACTCTTTGTGATGAATCAGTGAATCACATGCATCTCAGCATGCCAGGGCTCCCTGTCCATCACCAACTCCCAGAGTTCACTCAGACTCATGTCCATCGAGTCAGTGATGCCATCCAGCCATCTCATCCTCTGTCATCCCCTTCTCCTCCTGCCCTCAATCCCTCCCAGCATCAGAGTCTTTTCCAATGACTCAACTCTTCGCATGAGGTAGCCAAAATACTGGAATTTTAGCTTCAACATCATTCCCTCCAAAGAAATCCCAGGGCTGATCTCCTTGCAGTCCAAGGGACTCTCAAAAGTCTTCTCCAACACCACAGTTCAAAAGCATCAATTCTTCAGTGCTCAGCCTTCTTCACAGTCCAACTCTCACATCCATACATGACCACTGGAAAAACCATAGCCTTGACTAGATGGACCTTTGTTGGCAAAGTAATATCTCTGCTTTTCAATATACTATCTAGGTTGTCATAACTTTTCTTCTAAGGAATAAGCGTCTTTTAATTTCATGGCTGCAGTCACCACCTGCAGTGACTTTGGAGCCCCCCAAAATATGGTCAGACACTGTTTCCACTGTTTCCCCATCTATTTGCCATGAAGTGATGGGACCAAATGAAATGATCTTAGTTTTCTGAATGTTGAGCTTTAAGCTAACTTTTTCACTCTCCTTCAACAACTCCTTCAAACTCTCACTTTCAACAAGAGGCTTTTTAGTTCCTCTTCACTTTCTGCCATAAGGGTGGTGTCATCTGCATATCTGAGGTTATTGATATTTCTCCCGGCTATCTTGATTCCAGCTTGTGCTTCTTCCAGCCTGGTGTTTCTCATGATGTACTCTGCATAGAAGTTACATAAGCAGGGTGACAATATACAGCCTTGATGTACTCCTTTTCCTATTTGGAACCAGTCTGTTGTTCCATGTTCAGTTCTAACTGTTGCTTCCCAACCTGCATATCGGTTTCTCAAGAGGCAGGTCAGGTGATCTGGTATTCCCATCTCTTGAAGAATTTTCCACAGTTGATTGTGATCCACACAGTCAAAGGCTTTGGCATAGTCAAGAAAGCAGAAATAGATGTTTTTCTGGAACTCTCTTGGTTTTTCCAGCAGATGTTGGCAATTTGATCTCTGGTTCCTCTGCCTTTTCTGACACCTGATTGAACCTGAGTTCACGGTTCACATATTGCTGAAGCCTGGCTCGTAGAATTTTGAGCATTACTTTACTAGCATGTGAGTTTACATCTTGTCTAAATATAACTATGTAGCAAATTTTTGGAAATGTAAATAATAAACTATTGAGTGTTGCTTCTTGAGCAGAGTGCTTTGAATTTAGACTGGGAAGAGATTTATTATTGTATATTCTTTATCACTTTGTTTAAATGGTTTTGCTGTCATAACAAGTAATTAGCTTTTATTTTTGAATAATGGATGATGAAGACCACTGAACAGTGCCTGACACGTGAAGTATAGATTTGTTCTTGAGAAATAACAAACAACCAAGATAGTCAGAAAAATGTATTTGCTGAAATTAAAAAATGTTTCCCAGAATGTACTTACACTGTACACTCAGAGACTCACACACACATGTGTGCACAGTTGATTAGAGTTCAAATATTAGCTAATAAGTTGATCATCATTCACAAAGTAATATGATTTCACATATATATCATATTTACTCAAAGGTCTGAATCATGGACATCAATTTTCATTATTTAGAAAAATTACTAATCTTTTGAAGTGTGACTATATATATTTGTTTCTAATATTGATTACACTCCTGAGTGTCTATGATTTTCATTCATCAAGGATTAATCTCAAAGCCAGCTGTCTAGTCCCTTGCAGACAAAGTACATGCCAAGAATATTATAGGATGTCACAAAGACTCATGGAGACTGAAGTCTCAATCCTCCAAGTGAAAGGACAATCTTGTCCCTTACCTTTTTAAAGATGGACAGACTCTGGTCCCTCTGGGGAAAATGGAGCCAGAGACAATGCTATCTGAGCCTTGTCATGACAACGTCTCTGTTTGCTCCATCAGCCCTACTCAAACTTGCTGAGAGAAATAAAGACAGTTGCTTTTCAAAACGATTAGGAGTTTAATGATCTTTGGAGATGAGATTCTTGGTTGAGAATCTAAATTAAATGATCATATTTTAAACTACAAAGAACTCAAAGATAGTTTATGTTGGGAAGAAAATGGGAATAGCCAGTGATATTCTCATAATGTTAATTTGATTGTATGTTGGTCTGCTTACAACCAGATGTCCTCCTTTGCTATTGAGCACATTGAGAAATTAAGATTCCATGCATTTCTCTAATTGCTCCCTTGAAATGAAAACTTCTGTGCTTTTCTCACAGCCATAACAAAGACGAAAACTACAAATCTATGTTAAAACATTCATTTTTTTGAAAAACAAAGATTGAGAGATAAGAGTGTTATTTAGTTTAATCAGGAGTGTGTATGATGATAGCAATTATAGTTTCTCCCTAAAAGTGTCAGCTGCCCATATGAAGGAAACTGGGAAAGTTAGAGCTACATTTTCACACTTGCCTAAGAAATGCACATACATATAAATCAAACAGTGCTCTTGGCTAATTATCTAGGCAGTAATCACTCTCAAATTTGCTACAAAGAAATCAATTCTTAAAATTCAGAAGGAGATATAACAAACGTAGCTCTAGTCACTAACCAACAAAAAACCATGCCAAGTTCAGTACTCTGCTCCTGCTGCTAAGTCACGTCAGTCGTGTCCGACTCTGTGTGACCCCATAGATGGCAGCCTACCAGGCTCCAGTCCCTGGGATTCTCCAGGCAAGCATACCGGAGTGGGTTGCCATTTCCTTCTCCAGTGCAGGAAAGTGAAAAGTGAAAGTGAAGTTGCTCAGTCGTGTAACTTGGTCATTTTAAGTTAAAATGGGACATTTAATATATTAATTTCATTTTTTCTTTTAAAAGTTTTAACTAAAGCATTGTTCTGTTAAGTTCCAACCTATGTTCTATCTCTGTATAATGAGAAGGTTAAGAAGCTTAGTTATCCAAATCAAAATGACTTATTTAGAATTAGAGAAATATTGTGTATGCCTTTTACCTTCATATTTTCTGAAAGAAAAAAAAAACTAATATAATTAATTACAATTCTTTAACTGTATTTTACCAATCTGTATGTTAAGTTTTCGGAGAAGGCAATGGCACCCCACTCCAGTACTCTTGCCTGGAAAATCCCATGTATGGAGGAGCCTGGTAGGCTTCAGTCCATGGGGTCGCTGGGTCGGACCTGACTGAGCGACTTCACTTTCACCTTTCGCTTTCACGCATTGGAGAAGGAAATGGCAATCCACTCCAGTGTTCTTGCCTGGAGAACCCCAGGGACGGGGGAGCCTGGTGGGCTGCCGTCTATGGGGTCGCACAGAGTCGGACACGACTGAAGTGACTTAGCATAGCATGTTAAGTTTTATTTAGATGGAGTTTTCCTGTTGCTACAACTACACCTTTTGTAATTGCTTTCATGGTATTAATTCTCTGATTTATGCTAGGCATTTGAGAAAGATGAGAGAAAATTGACCTGTTAGTATTATATGTATATTTGAAACAGGTAAAGAAGGTGTTATTTTTCTACAATAAGAAATAAAAACATGAGACAGTTACTATAAATAGAAAATATGTTTCAATAAAATCATGCAAATACGAGTATAAGACAAACCAGGAGAAAATGGAGCATATCTGGAGGATAACTGTTAAAATAATAGATGAAAATCGTGATATACAATTAAAGGAAATGGATATATCTGGTCTGGAAAATTATAAACTTAAAAGAAAGTTAAGCTACTCACTCCCAATCCACTGCCTACTACTGAATTTAAGGCAGACCCTATTTATCTTTCACTTGGACTATTATAATACCCTGCTTACTGATATCCATGCCACAAGTTTCCAAGTGTTAATGTTCATCCTTTATTTTACTTTCAGAAGAATTTATTGAAATATGTATATGAGTATGTCTTTCTCTTTGGAAATATTAAATTTTGCTTTCACCTGGAGGATAACACCTAAACCTTGAAACACATTAAAAGCCTTCACAGAGTTCATCAAAAAGTAAATTTCAGGTGTCGACTTTTGTCTTTCCAGTCACTCCATGTCTCTTACATGTAAGTTTTGGAAAACTGATTTATTTGGATTACCATGCACACTCATACTTTTAAACATTTATTACTTCTATGCTTTCTTGGACTACACTTTCTCCTTTAATTTTTAGTTATGTGACAAAAATTCCTTGGAATCTATCTCAAATATTATTTCTTTTGTGAGTTCTTCTCTGACTTTCTAATGAACAGATAGTCTCTCTTTACCTTCTATTGATTTGATTTTACTTTGATACATATCCGACCATTATCTAGTTATTTGTTTATTTGGTTCATTTCTCCAAGGAGAAAGGAATCTCTTTGGGAATCAACACTCACAGTTCTCCTGTGGATAACTGCAGCAATAAGACAGTTGTCTGGAACATAGTTGATTCTATATCTATCTTATTTTTTAAAATGTAAAAAATAGAAGTGCTCAGCAGGAAGTAGATATTGGTTTTCAAGGCTATTAGAGGAATTGGTTATATCGACTGAGGCTGAACTTGGAATTTCCCCAGAACACTAGCAAAGCACTGAATTTATATTTGAAGAGTAATTGTAGAATATCAAGTCACAAACACACACATATAAATATACATATGTATAGAACTACAACAATAACACAAAAAGATCTCTTCATAGAATATCACTAGAATCAATAATTTTCATGGAGTAATCATACTGGAGATATCACATGTTGGAAATTTCCATTCATTATTGATCCCTGCTTAGTCTGTGGTGAAACTTCATTCAAAGAGCTGATAGATATAACATGATAAGAGATACAAGAATTCATGAGACATTCTTGACTGACTGGTGTGGTAAAACAGAAAGTTTCAATAATTGGAACAATTTCTTTACCAATACACAGCATAAAATTTTTTGCTTTATTATTACATTATTAAATAGGAAAAAAAAACCCTACTGTTTTCTGCTCAAGAAAAAGTGGGACTTTCTAAGTCCAACAGAGTTAAAACATATGCTGTACATCCTGAATGATAACTAGATGAAACAAAAAGAACTCTTGGAAATTTATAAAATAAATTTGAAACATAAACAGATAACATTCATTTTTTGTTTTAACTGAGATCAAAAGAAAGAAGCATATATTAAGATAACCACTAATATATAAGCATAAAGAAATGCATATAAGAAATCAATATATTAAAGATTTAGATAAAATTCAAATTTGATTTCATCTTACATCAGTATATTAGTACGGCCAAATGTCTACTATATTTTAGTTCTCTGTCAGTCCTTTACTTTATCCCTATATTTTGAAAGATAATTACAGGTATTAACAACCATAACAATAACAAATCAGTGTATTTCAGCTTTGCCTGTGATGGGAAACACATGAACCCAATGATATGTGGTTGAGAATGCTGTACTAGCATTCTAAGGCTATATTTCCATTGTGACACAGTATATTTTTCTCTTTCTGCTCAAAGAACAAGTAAAATTGTGCAGGAGAAAGGATGTACAGATGGAGGTGGATAGAGGCATCTTAACTCTTAAATTAGTTCTTCACAACTTAGTTCCCAGATGTTTGTTTCTCATGCCCCCTGCTATATTGAGGAGAATATGCTATTGTTTGTCAATGAGTCATATACTGTCTTCACAAATTTGGAAAAAATGCAAAGCTATAGTTGGGTATAGTATGAGTCACTGACAGACCATGAAAAGCTCCAAGAGATATACTCAGAGCTACTTTGCATTCTTAAGAAAATTGATCCTCTTTTTCTGACAAGGTCTTCCAAATACTCAAGGTTTTCCTTCCTTGTCAATGGATGCAGTCATCGAGAATAGGTAATCCATTCAAATGATAAACATATTTTAAATTCAAGCTATCCTTTTTCTTTCTGGCATACTGCTCATGTCTCACTGCAAACCATTTTTTACCATATATACAGAATATCTTTTCCTGTCCTTAAGGTACAATACATTACATTTGACAAAGCATACAGATGGGTAGCTTTTCACTGATTCTGTATAATCCTGGCAGATGGAATGAGTCCCTCTCACTACATTGGGTCTTCTGTACTAGGTTTCCTAACTTTCTCATCACAAGGCAGTATCCTGAGAATCACATTTTAACCTCACCCACCAAAGCAAAACAAAAGTAGGATATTTAACTGCACCCTTAAAAGGCAGAGAATTTGAAAATTCTATTTCTCAACAATGGAACATATAAAAGCAGCTACTGCATCTATAGCTCTCTCATATTAATGTGTCTAAGAGGAACAATATAATAATGAGATGTTATGATAAGGTTTAACATAGAGTAAAAATATTAAACTTCATTTGGCCTAAGCAGCTACTACTTTTTAAACTTCAGATATTTGGATTTTCAAATATACATATAAAGTTACTGAATTTTTTAGACTGATTAAAAGAAATGAGAGTTGGGGCCCAGTGGGATGCCACAAGGAAATATTCAAATATTTGAAGGGCAGCCCTACAATAAACGGTGCAGATACACATGTGTCATTAAAACTCATGAATGCCCTTCATGGAAAGCTAAACAACTATACTATATAAATAAATTTTGTTCCACAAAAAAATACAACATCATATGGGATCATAATCTTCCTGACATTGGCTAAAAAATTTGTTCTGAATCCTTTACAGAATTTATTGGAATATAAACTTCTGGTGGGAAAAGTTTTGTTTTGTTTGCTCAGTCACTCAGTTGTGGCTGACTTTCTGAGAACCCACTGACTGTAGTCTGGGAGGCTCCTCTGTCTATGGAATTTTCCAAGCAAGGAGAATGGAGTGGGCTGCAATTTCCTTCTCCAAGGTGTTTCATTTATTGCTATCTTATTCTCTTTGACTAGAATAGCATCTTCCCCATGGTAGACTCTTGATTTATCCTATGAAGAATCAAAATAACTAAGGACACTAAAGATTTGATGGAAAGTTTTTAAGATTTCCCTGAGAAATTCCCTTTATATTCATGTCTTGCTCATAAGCATAGACATTAATAGAAAACTAAATTTTTGATTATACTTTAAAATAAAAAAATCTTTTAAAGATTAGTCATTACAGATGTATGGGGGTTGTTTAAATAATGTTAAAAATTGCTTTCATCTAATTTTTCTTAATGTTATCCAAAACTAAATGTGAATTGTAAATGAAATTCAAAATGGAGGCACTAACTATGGATGATAACCAATGAGGCATCTCCCATCTGATGTCTCATGGACAAACCAAATGTATATCTAGACAGTTTTGTTTTTACAGCAAAGTTTTTCTATCAGATTTGCACCATGAAAATGGCATTAGCTCTGCAGAGTTGTGTAGCAAATTACTTTGAAATGTATCAGCTTAAAACAAAATATATATTATTTTCACAATTTCTGAAGGCCAAGAATCCATCCATGAGCAGCTTAGCATGGTGCTGGCTTACAAGGCTGCAGTCAGTCAAGCTGTCAACTGAAACTGCAGTCAGATCAAGGCTCTACAAGTTTATGTGTTTATTGACAGACCTTTCTTTCTCAGTTTTGGCTGCTTGTTGTCCAAAGTCAGCAGTCCCTCAACAAGTGGGCTTTTCACAATGAGAGAGAAAGAGAAAGAGGATCTGAGATGGAAGCTGAGGTCTTTTATAACCTAATTACAGAAGTGAAATATTTACTACATTACAAGACATGTTATTGGTCATACAAGCCATCCCTAGCACAATGTAGGCGTAGACCTGCATAAGAGTGCGAATACCAGGAGAAAAGAGTAATTGGGAGTCTTACTAGAGGCTGCCTACTATAGGAATCACTGAATCAATAATTTGTTAGTTGAATTATAGACACTATGGGACAGGTGACACTAGTGGTAAAGAACCTGCTTACCAATGCAAGAGATGTGGGTTTGATCCCTGGGTCAGGAAGATCCCCTGGAGGAGGGCATTATAACCCACTCCAGTATTCTTGCCTGGGGAATCCCATGGACATAGGAGTCTGGAGGGCTACGGTCTATAGGGTCGCAAAGGGTTGGCCATGACTGAAGCGATTTAGCACACATTCACATATGCATGGACACTATGTTTGATTACACAATTGAAGATAAGATTTGGAAACCACAATGGTGGGAGCGGGAGGCCAAAATGAATTTTCTGGCTTATTGTCTAAAAAAGTGAAGTCGCTCAGTCGTGTCTGACTCTTGGCGACCCCACGGGCTGTAGCCTATCAGGCTCCTCCGTCCATGGGATTTTCCAGGCAAGAGTGCTGGAGTGGATTACCATTTCCTTCTCCAGAGGATCTTCCCGACCCAAGAATTGAACCTGGATCTCCTGCGTTGCAGGCAGATGCTTTACCGTCTGAGCCACTGTGTCTCACGCATATGTGATTACTTTTTTAAGAATTTCATTTCAGTTAAAAATTGTTCATATTTCTAGCAACATAGAGACACCTATAAGAAATAAAGAAATAGCCATTTTCATTGTGTATTATGATGCTGCATACTTCGAAAGAAAAAAAGAAACCTGAAACAATGACTTTTAACAGATCAGAATATCAAAACAACTCCCTTCATGTAAGTTCAAGTAGTTGAAATAACTTAGGGACTGTTTCTAGAGGTTATTATTCTGTAATGCATACATGTAGTATTAAAATATCACCCTCATGATTATTAACATCATCAAGCAAGCAAAAGAATATTCTTGTAAATGTGAGTCAGAAGCAAGGTTTTTTTTGGTTTCTATTCACATGCAACAGTTTATTGGCAATTTTTCTACAGAAATGCATATTCTCCTCAAGTGTAATGTCCTTGGGAATAATAGCCACAGAACAAAATGCTGGGTTTGTAAAACATTTTGAGCTCTGTGGGGAACAAAATTTGCTAGGAAAGTAAAAAGAATTATTAGCATCAAATTTATAATTTATTCTGATTCTCTCCCCAGATCCTTTCCTTTGCTCTAAAGGAAGAAAGTCCCAATAAGGGAGAGATGGAGCCGCGAGCTGTGAAGTCTAGTTATGTTCCTGGGTGGAACCTTCCTCTGGGCTCCAAGATGCACAAGGATTCTCTTCAGGATTCCTAGTTTCAAGAACAAAACATTTCTCTGACAAATTTAAGAGGAAAAGACATTTACTTAAAAAAAAAAATGTTGGGCAATCCAAAGAATCCCTGAGAGGTCTAGAAAACTGGACTTGGAACATAACATAAGCAGCCCAAGATAATTTCAAACTAAATAAAGAGAAGCAGGTTAAGAAAACATAGCTTTCCCAGGTAGCAACAATACTTTGTTTTTCAGCCTTTGGCATATATTTCATAACTAAAAACAGACTGTAAGCAGGAAAAATTATCTACACATTTGTTATTCAACATGAACTTGACAATACATACTGATTTATAAACATAAATCAGGTATTAATTTAAGTATTGGGGATAGAGTTGTTATACAAAAAAATCAAAGCTCTTGCCTACATGGAGTTTGTATTCTAATGAATTCTATCAGGTAAAATGCTGTTTATACTGCTTTGATCAATTTTATTCAATTTTCATCAATAAATAAATTTATTATTGATTTACCAATTAAAGTTTTAACTATACTCATTAAGGTTATTGTTCTTCTCTTATATTTCCACTCCTGTGAGATTACTGGGAATTGTGGAAGCCAGATCTTATCTGGGATTATTCAGTGTGATCCCATAATACCAGACAGAGTAAAAAATAACAAGATCTGATATAAGCATTTTAAACTTTTTCTTCACACAAAATGATAAGCAATACTTTAATTATAGGATTTGCTAAAAAGTAATTTTATGGTATAAAACATATTTGCTCTAAGTATTTATTTATTTATTTTTGATCATTACATGGAAGAAGGTTTCTATGATTGTAAATATCAGTATTCTATTGACTAATGTGCTGTGCTTAGTTGCTCAGTCATGTCTGACTTTTTGAGACCCCTTGGACTGTAGCTTGCCAGGCTTCTCTGTCCACAGGATTCTCCAGGCAAGAATACTGGAATCAGTTGCCATACCCTCCTCCAGAGAATCTTCCAGATCCAGGGATTGAACTGTTTCTCTGAAGTCTCCTGCATTGAGACTATTCATAAACTCCTCCATTGACTAATACTTAAATATATCAGTAGTTTAATAAATTCCACTTTTTCATGAACTAATATAATGTTCTCCTACATGAGAGATAAATATGGATATTTTTAGTAGATCCTTTGAAAGTTATATAATAAGTCTGCTACTGCTGCTGCTAAGTTGCTTCAGTTGTGTCTGACTCTGTGTGGCCCCATAGGTGGCATGGCGGCCCACCAGGCTCCCTCTTCCCTGGGATTCTGGAGTGGGTTGCCATTTCCTTCTCCAATGCATGAAAGTGAAAAGTGACAGTGAAGTCACTCAGTCGTGTCCGACTCTTAGCAACCCCATGAACTGCAGCCTACCAGGCTCCTCCGCCCATGGGATTTTCCAGGGAAAGAGTACTGGAGTGGGGTGCCATTGCCTTCTAATAAGTCTAACATACGTTAAAGTTGAAGCATGACTCTTTTATGCTTTATTCAACCTGAATTGATGTCCATTGGAAGCAGAGGATTAAGCCTCTCTGAAGACAGCTTAGAGCTTGGGGACAAAACGTTTGTGAGGGCTCTTAGACAGAGAGAGAAAACTCATTATATCTGACTCATGCTTTTCTCAAAGTAAACTCACACAAGCTGTTATTTCCCAAAACATATTATCTATTTTTGAAGGATAATTATTTAGCAAACCACTAAATTATGAGACTATGAGTGACTTAGAAAATGGAGAGAGATAAGTAACTCTGGCTCTGAAAAAGCAAGATTTCACAATTAAAAAAAAAATCTAACCTAGAAGAATTTGAAAGTCATTTTATAAAGCAAGACTTTTCTTGACTTAAGAGCTACATGATGGGACAATGGAATTTTAAACACTACAAAATTCAGTGGTTTGCAATCAGAAAAAATGTCCATGTAATCCCACCATCTTGATTTATCCTTGTAACCCCACTTATTTCTTGGAAAAACTGTTGGTGGTTTTAGCAAAGTTCAGATTCTTCTCTTAATGACCTTATCAGATTTCATTCCCTTGCATTTACTTAAGGATTTTTCTCCAGCAATGGTTCTAGCTGACTCTTGTATTGCATAAAACATGCTGTAAACTTTGTAGTCATTATAAAAACATCACACACCTTCTTAAGCCTTGTTTCCTCTTCTGTTAGAAGTATACTTCTCTGTTCCCTTTTATTACACAATGTACTAAAAAGTTGTTTCCAATTCATCTCTTTGGGTTCTCTCTTAAACTCACCCTAATATTTCATTTTGTCCACAGAATTCCATTAAAATTTTTCCTATCAAGACTACCAATTACTGATTTCCTATCAAGACTACTATATATATATATATATATATATATATATAATTGGAATATATGTATATTCCAATAGGAAATTAATACTCAGCTCTTATTTTACTTGTGGGAGAGAAACAGACTTAATTGAAATACTTCTTTCCCACTACTCTGCTGGTTCCCTTCTATCCTCACTGGCTACCCACATCCCCTAAGTTTCAATGCTAATCAGATCTTGTATGTTTTTTCTTCATTTCACTTACTACTAAAGTGCCCTCATAGAGTCTCTCGGTTTTAAAACCATTTATTTACTGATAACTTCAAAATGTTTATCTCCAGTTTAGATTTCTCCTTTGAACTACTGAGTTCTAGATCCATTTGTCTACTTCAGAGTCTGGGGTCTTTACTCTGTTCTCTATTAGAGACAAAGTGAAAGTGAATCGCTCAGTCGTGTCCGACTCTTTGCGACCCCATGGACTATAGCCTACCATGCTCCTCTGTCCATGGAATTTTCCAGGCAAGAGTACTGGATTGGGTTGCAATTTCCTTCTCCAGGGGATCTTCCCTGATCCAGGAATCGAACCTGGGTCTTCCACATTGAGGGCAGATGCTTTACCATTTGCGCCACCAAGGAAGTCACATTAGAGACAAAAGACAAGCTCAAAGGCAATTCCTAATCTTCTCTTCTAAGCTTGCTCCCACATTCCTTTTCACTCCTTCTCACTTCAGTTATGGCAGCACCATCCTTCTTAGACTGAAACCTTGGTGTTACAATGAATTTTCTTTCTGTCACACACATTTAATGTATTAATAAATCCTGTTGACTCTGTCTTCCAAATAGCTTTCGAAAATGATCACTTCTCACCACCTCCACCACTCTCACTATGGTTCATTACACCATCTTCTCTCACAAATCGTTGTCAGAGCTCACAAGTGGTCTCCCTATGTATGCTCTTATCACTCCTCACACAATTTATTTTCCACATGTCAGCTGCCAGCCAGAGCTATCTGTTTATGTATGTAGGATTGTATCACATCTCTGATAAAAACATTCTGCTTTACTCAGAGTACATTAAGCCATTATAATAGTGAGTAAGCCCACATTTCAGTGGTTCTTGACACAGGCTGCATATCAAAATCATGTTGGGGGATTTTAAATGATACCAGAATCTGGGTCTCATTCTCAGAGATTTTAGTTTAACTAGTTTTATATGAGATAAGGCAATGGCACCCCACTCCAGTACTCTTGCCTGGAAAATCCCATTAACGGAGGAGCCTGGAAGGCTGCAGTCCATGGGGTCGCTGAGGGTCTGACACAACTGAACAACGTCACTTTCACTTTTCACTTTCATGCATTGGAGAAGGAAATGGCAACCCACTCCAGTGTTCTTGCCTGGAGAATCCCAGGGATGGAGGAGCCTGGTGGGCTGTCGTCTATGGCACAGAGTCAGACACGACTGAATGACTTAGCAGATTTGGGCTTTGATATTAAAGATATGTTCAGTTCAGTTCAGTTTAGTCGCTCAGTCATGTCCAACGCTTTGCGACCCCATGAATCACAACATGCCAGGCCTCCTTGTCCACCACCAACTCCCCGAGTTCACTCAAACTCATGTCCATCGAGTCCGTGATGCCATCCAGCCATCTCATTCTCTGTCGTCCCTTTTCCTCCTGCCCCCAATCCCTCCAAGCATCAGAGTCTTTTCCAATGACTCAACTCTTCGCATGAGGTGGCCAAAGTACTGGAGTTTCAGCTTTAGCATCATTCCTTCCAAAGAAATCACAGGGCTGATCTCCTTCAGAATGGACTGGTTGGATCTCCTTGCAGTCCAAGGGACTCTCAAGAGTCTTCTCCAACACCACAGTTCAAAAGCATCAATTCTTTGGTGTTCAGCTTTCTTCACAGTCCAACTCTCACATCCATACATGACCACAGGAAAAACCATAGCCTTGACTAGATGGACCTTTGTTCGCAAAGTAATGTCTCTGTTTTTCAATATGCTGTCTAGGTGGGTCATAACTTTCCTTCCAAGGAGTAAGCGTCTTTTAATTTCATGGCTGCAATCACCATCTGCAGTGATTTTGGAGTCCCCCAAAATAAAGTCAGCCACTGTTTCCACTGTTTCCCCATCTATTTCCCATGAAGGGATGGGACCAGATGTCATGATCTTAGTTTTCTGAATGTTGAGCTTAAGCCAACTTTTTCACCCTCCTCTTTTACTTTCATCAGGAGGCTTGTTAGTTCCTCTTCACTTTCTGCCATAAGGGTAGTGTCATCTGCATATCTGAGGTTATTGATATTTCTCCTGGCAATCTTGATTCCAGCTTGTGCTTCTTCCAGCCCAGCATTTCTCATGATGTACTCTGTCTATAAGTTAAATAAGCAGAGTGACAGTACACAGCCTTGATGTACTCCTTTTCCTATTTGGAACCAGTCTGTTGTTCTATGTCCAGTTCTAACTGTTGCTTCCTGACCTGCATATAGTTTCTCAAGAGGCAGGTCACGTGGTCTGGTATTCTCATCTCTTTCAGAATTTTCCACAGTTTATTGTGATCCACACAGTCAAAGGATTTGGTGTAGTCAATAAAGCAGAAGTAGATGTTTTTCTGGAACTCTCTTGCTTTTCGATGATCCAGCAGATGTTGGCAAATTGATCTCAGGTTCCTCTGCCTTTTCTAAAACCAGCTTCAAAAAATGTTAGGTAACTATAAAAGGCAACCTGTATTGAGGCAACTCTAATCCTAAAACTTTCCCTCACCCTAACACACAGTCTGATTCGTTGGCTCAAAAACATGGAAACTTTTATATTATGATCTGGATCCACTGTGTCTTTGAGGTACTTTTTCTCCTCCCAGTTCCTTCTGCTTTAGTGCTATTCGGTTTCTTTTCTATTCATAAAACATAGCAAACATTTGTTCTCCTCAGAGGTTTTTCATTTGCTTTGACTTCACTTTCACTTTTCACTTTCATGCATTGGAGAAGGAAATGGCAACCCACTCCAGTGTTCTTGCCTGGAGAATCCCAGGGATGGGGGAGCCTGTTGGGCTGCCGTGTATGGGGTTGCACAGAGTCGGACACGACTGAAGCGACTTAGCAGCAACTTTTTCCCATAACTTTATTGCCTTCCAACATTGTATATGTCTGACATCCTTATTTCAGTCACAGTATAGTAGAATATATGCTCCAGGAGGGCTAAAATTGTTTTTCTGCTATATTCCCAGCCCCTAGGGTGTCTATTGTCCATAATTGGGTCTCAATAAGTATTTACTGAATAAATGGTCTATTTTATAATCTTTAGCTCAATGCAAACATGTAAGATACATTTAAAAAAAGTCTTAAAAAAAGAAAGACAGACACGTTTAAGAGGAGTGGAATTGGAAATATTCTCTTTTTGATGTGCTGATTTGAGTCACCAGTTAAATACTCATGTGAAGATGTTCACCACTAGGATGAAAAATGACTCAATAGTTCATGAGAGAAGCCAAAGGTTTAGGCATATACTTAGTAGTTGTCCAATTAGAGCTGATGGCTGAAACCCTGGGAATGAATTCCAGTCTCAATAAAGAG
Source organism: Aepyceros melampus (assembly GCA_006408695.1). Lineage (NCBI taxonomy): Eukaryota > Metazoa > Chordata > Mammalia > Artiodactyla > Bovidae > Aepyceros > Aepyceros melampus. Next base: position 47,812 of record SJXQ01012941.1, on the reverse strand, counting down.
CATTCCGAATGAAAAAGGAGGAGAAAAAACATCACAAGAGGTTAAAGAGAAAGAATTCCTGAAAGAAACTGAGGTGCCAGAAAGTATGTCAGGGACAGCTCATTGTGAAGCGAACTTTCCATAGGAAATGGCCCTGTTTCCTTGGCTTCCCTGACCACTGTTCTCATGGCACCCGCTACTTTCTCTTGATCACTGAGTCCAGATGCCAGGAACCATCTGCACAAATGTGGTTCCTTGTTCTATTCATGCTACAGTATGAGATAAATGAAGCTATCAGAGGACCAATCTCTATTTGTCATTAAGGGACTCCTTTGTATTACTCAGATACAGAGTATCTCCCTTGTATTACTCAGGTGAAATCTGGGGCTGCATTGGGTGAATTTAGCCTCTTTTGAGTTCCCTGTGAGGTAATAATGCTACTTTGTATTCAAAATGGAGTTTAACTGGTAATGATAAGCATCTGCAGAGACTTCACAGAACCCTCAGCAGCAGGGAAATGTGGAGTGGAAGGTGCTAAAACTGTAATTAGAACAAGGCATCTGTCTCCCAGCTCCTACAGAGCAGCTACTAATCAATGTGATCACTCTTTTGAGTGGGGAAGTGCACACCCATGGTTCTGTTGGACTTTTTCCCAGCCACCAGCCAACTGAATGCTGGTGGAGAGCACCCTTGGCTTTGGAGAGGGAGAAGAAAGCTTTATTGCTTAGTAAATGTAGCTGTTCACTTTTAAAAAGGTGTTTGGTGGGGGCATGTCTTGATTTCCATTTTCTGTAAATAGCTTATTTGCAGAACGATCTGGAGGCCAATTTTTTTCTAAAAGTATGGTTCACTTTGAAGCAGTTTCAGACTGATTATCCAGGATTTTTGATTTCTTCTCCCATAAGTTTAGTTGCCCTTCATAATTTTGATCCCTTCTGGCAGGTTTATTGAAGAAGAGAAAGAAGATTTAATGTAATCATAAAATTTCCCATCTATTACCAATTCTGATTTGGGCAGCATTTTCCAATGTATGGAAAATTAAAATTCATCTTCTATAAAATTCATCTGTAAGAATCTTCTTGAAAAAAAAAAGAGTGCTTTAATCCAATACTTCGGAGAATGCTGGATATTATATCTCCCTTTTTAGAAACTCACAGTGCACACAAGGTATTAAAGGCTTCTAACTGTACTACAATAAAGAAACTGGTTTAAACTCTGTTGAACTCAGCATGGCCCAAACTTATTGCTCTAGGAAGTTTTTCTTTTCTTTTTTGAGGACATAAAACAGAATTAATGTTCCAAAGAAAAGGGTTTAGTAAAAGCTAAATTAAATATTTCTTATCATTGACATTTAAATTATGCCTAAAATGATGTACAGAGATTTCCCGAGAATTTTTTCATTTCTACTTTCTATTACCACTAATAAGTGCATGTTACGTAATCATTTGGGATAAGTGGGTCAGGATTCTTGCTCATTCTTCTCAAAAGAATAAAAATATATCAATCCTTTTATCATGATGATCAGCGTATTTAAAAACTGACTCCTATTCTCATCCAATATAGCCCCAGAAGACAGCCTAGGGTACAGTCTGTCTTTTCTACAGATGTTGATGCCTGGTGTCTCTGAGAATTCCACACCAGACTGAGACAGCCTACTCTTTCTTTAAATCTTCACATTGGAGAGTGTTCAGGAACTGATAGCATTTAAGATAATTTCCTAAGAAGCTGAAAAAGAAGGCTCACTCACCAGTGCATGAGGTCACATGTTCATGTAAAGACATGAAGCAGACATTAATGATGTAGCATATATACATTTCCATAGAGGATAAAAGTACAAATAACTGTAAAGTAAAGGAAAGAAAATTTAAAAGACCCCACAAAACAGGTAGTAGAAAGAATATGGTTATGATGACTATAACATTAGTTAAACGTTTAACAGGGCATGGTGGAGTACTAACCAAGAGAATTATTAGACATTTCTGAAGTGTAAAATCACTTGACTCAGAAAGAGTAAGTCAATATGAAAAGAACACTTGGAGAAGCCAGCTGAAATACATCAGAACTCTGTTGAGAAGGCCAGATAAAAAAGTAAGGAAAAGTCACCAAATGATTAAAAAGCTTTTATTTTATACCTGAAAAGTCAGTTATAGATACATAAACTAAGTTTTGCCTTAGAGAGAGATTATGGTTAACAAGAACATCCTTTTGTTTTTCCAAATTAGGAGGTTCATGGGTTGCAGAAGGAAATCTCGAAATAAAATGTCCTAGAAATGGTTTTGGAGAAGGCAATGGCACCCCACTCCAGTACTCTTGCCTGGAAAATCCTATGGGCAGAGGAGCCTGGTAGGCTGCAGTCCATGGGGTCGCTAAGAGTCGAATACGACTGAGCAACTTCACTTTTCACTTTCATGCATTGGAGAAGGAAATGGCAACCCACTCCAGTGTTCTTGCCTGGAGAATCCCAGGGACAGGGAAGCTGGTGGGCTGCCGTCTATGGGGTTGCACAGAGTTGGACACAACTGAAGTGACTTAGCAGCAGTAGCTGCAGCAAAATGGTTTAGGGTGTGTGTGCATGCATATGTGTGTGGTATGGGAAGTGAAATGAGGAACAAGGGTAGGGGAGAGAGAGATTTTTAAAGTTACAGATGACTACAAGACCAAAATATATATATTTGTAAATATGATTGGATGTGTAGTATGTTGTGTAACTCTCCTTTCTCTGTTTCCTCAAGGGTTTTCAGAAAACAAGGAAAAACAAACATATTTTTCCATTCTTGCTTTCTGCAGTTTGATATATTTCTATTTAATGTTTCATCCTTCCATAGGAAGAAGATTTAGACATTTAGTTTCTACCTAAACAGGAAAAATTAGCAACTGGATTGAGGAAATTTTAATATGTAGCAGACTTAAGGAACAGTGAAAAAGAAGGATTACGATTTTAGTGTTGAGAGATATCATCATAAAAGTTATGCTACTCTACCTTGAAAGATAAATACTAATATTGTTTTAATTCTAAACTTATATATTGAATTCACCTTAATTCACATTTATTGAAGAAACTTTACACAAAGACAATTCTGTCTAAGGGTCTCACTTTAGTGGTAGGTGCTTAGAATCAAAGTGTCAGACATTCATTCACAGTGAGTATATTAACAGCTTTGAAAACAAACTTGGTTCTGCATGGCTAACCAGCTTTGTTGATCTTTTCTCCACATTCATTATTAATCTCTGCACAGAGTCATTAAGTGTCTCAGTCAGTATTCTCCAGAGAAATGGAACCAATAGGATGTGTGTGTGTGTGTGTGTGTGGTGTAAAGAGATCTGCTTTAAGGAATTGTCTTGCTGCTAAGTCGCTTCAGTCGTGTCCAACTTTGTGTGACCCCATAGACTGGAGTGGGGTGCCATTTCCTTCTCCAATGCATGAAAGTGAAAAGTGAAAGTGAAGTCGCTCAGTTGTGCCTGACTCCTAGCGACCCCATGGACCACAGCCCACCAGGCCCCTCCATCCATGGGATTTTCCAGGCAAGAGCACTGGAGTGGGGTGCTGTCATCTTAAGTGATTACAAAGGCTGGGTACATCCAAAGTCTGTAGGGTGGGCTGTCAGGCTGGAGGCCAGAGAAGAGACAACTTCAAGTCTGAAGGCTGTCTGCTTTGGATAAACTAAAGGATCAAATACAAGAAAAGACAAGAAGATGATGGTGATGTAATTGAGAGGAACAACAACAACAAGGGAAGGCCATCTATAATTAAAGCAAGAAGAAACAATAAGCCTTCATGTTTGTTAGAAACCGTCGAACTCCATCCTGAGCGTCTTTCCACATTTGGTGTTCCATATGTAAAAAATAATGTTAAAAGTTACTTCATACACACAGTGATCTTGCAAATAATGACAAAAACAATGGCAAAGAACTATTTACCAACAAGAAATACATTTGATTCGTTTGTTGTACTTGAACTACATATCTTTTGTTCATTTTCCAATCACACTCTTGGAAGGAGAAATTTTACCACGTTTCTCTAGAGTCATAAAAATCCAAGGTAAATTCAGATCAAAATAAGTAGGATTTAAGTTTCAGCTTGCCTCCACATTTGGTGTTCCATATGTAAAAAATAATGTTAAAAGTTACTTCATACACACAGTGATCTTGCAAATAATGACAAAAACAATGGCAAAGAACTATTTACCAACAGGAAATACACACATGCATTTTCAGACTGTTGATTCGTTTGTTGTACTTGAACTACATATCTTTTGTTCATTTTCCAATCACACTCTTGGAAGGAGAAATTTTACCACGTTTCTCTAGAGTCATAAAAATCTAAGGTAAATTCTAGATCGAAATAAGTAGGATTTAAGTTTCAGCTTGCCAGTAGAAAGCAGGATGGTGTGAATTTTTCCACCATTTCAATAAACGCTGTCAAAAAACATTCTACTTTGATATTCTTAAACCTAAAAGATTTGAATTCATTTAATGTTTTTGAAGAGAGTGTATCTGTTGCCTCTAGGGAACATTCTCTGTTCTTCTTTCTCCCATCCAACTCTATTCTCCATAGGGTGCCTATATTGTCAAATTGCACTATCTTTATTCCACGTACTTTAAACTCTCCAATGGTTAAGGTGTACACAGCAGGACTCAGCAGTTACTTGTTCTAAATCTGTTCAAAATCCTCCCACCCTAACTGCTGGCACGGCCGGGTCCGGTGCCAATCAGATAGTTCATTGTTCTTGGTAGCTCACACAGCTGCTCATCAAATGCACAGCTGTGGCACTGACCTTTAATAATATTATTCAGAGACTCAGCCTCATTTTATGAAACAGGCATGTCCTCATTTAAAATTCCCAAGAATCTTCTATTGGCTTTGTAATTGAATCTATATTTTGTTAAACTGTCAAGGAAGTTTTTTTTTTTTTTAAATCAACAATCAAATAGTATATTAATAAAACTTGTCTAGGATCTGTACAATGCCAGCTAATATTAAAATGGTCTTTCTGTATATGAAATTCAGGGAAAGTAAAACAGAAGGGGCTTAAATGACTTGAGAAAATGTTCATATGTTGCTGCCTCAGTGTTCCTGAGGAAACAGAAAATTATTATTAAGAGGTTTACTGAAGATATGGTTTGAAGCAAAATAAGTCTAGTGTTTATTAGAATGAGAATTTTAGGTAATTGGATATCTATCATTGGCTAGGATATATTTTTAGATATCTTGAGGCCTATTTTACAACTTTACAAGATTTCTGTGAGGTGATTTATTTTTTTTAACATTTAACATGACTATTCAATAAATGTATATTACCAAAGGGATGAGACCTGACACTCTTTTCGAAATTTTTACGTTATAATGCATTAAAACTTATTATTTAAGGTAAATAGCTGTATATCCAAGATGTGTGAATGATAACACATCCATAGATTTGAGTTGAGAATTTTAGGTAATTGGATATCTATCATTGGCTAGGATATATTTTTAGATATCTTGAGGCCTATTTTACAACTTTACAAGATTTCTGTGAGGTGATTTATTTTTTTTAACATTTAACATGACTATTCAATAAATGTATATTACCAAAGGGATGAGACCTGATACTTCTTTTTGAAATTTTTACGTTATAATGCATTAAAACTTATTTTTTAAGGTAAATAGCTGTATATCCAAGATGTGTGAATGATAAAACATCCATAGATTTGAGTTACTACCACAATCAGGAGACAGAACTCTTCATAGGCCTTCAAAACTCCCTCATGCTATATATTTAGAGCTTCATTTCCCCCAACTTCTCTAGCCTTAACTCCATCACTATAGTTTTGTCTTTCTTGACAATGTCATAAAATATAATTATAAATAAAGGTGAGCATTTAACACTAGCTTCTTTCGCTTAGCATAATGAGTTTAAGATTAATTAATAGCTTGTCCCTTTTTGTTGCTGAATAGTATTTCACATATGATTTTACCACATTTTTTTTTTCTAATTTTACCCATTGTAGGGCATTTGGATTGTCTCCAGTGTGTTAGTCACTCAGTTGTGTCCAACTCTTGGTGACCCCATGGACTGTAGCCCACCAGGCTTCTCTGTCCATGGAATTCTCCAGGCAAGAATAGTTGAGTGGGTAGTCACTCCCTTATCCAGGGGATCTTCCTGACCTAGGAATCAAACCCTGGTCTCCTGTATTGCAGGCAAATTCTTTACCATCTGAGCCATCAGGGAAGCCCATCCAGTTCTGGGTAATTTGAGTTGCCATTGAAATTTGTGAAGAGGTTTTTATGTGAATATATGTTTTCATATTTCTTGTCTAAATACCCAAGGATAGTGATCTGGTAAGAATGTTTTTAACTTTATAAAGCACTGCCAGAGTATTTTATAGAGGTGTATCATTACAGGTATTGTACCAGCAATGTATAAGAGTTTCTGTTGCTCTATATCCTCATCAGGATTTGATATCATACAACTTTGGTATTATTTACTTAAGTCATTCTAATGTGTTGTAATTATATCATATAGTGATTTCAATTAGCATATTATTAACAGTTAATGATGTTGAACAACTTTTCACGTATTCATTAGAGAGCCATAGAATCTCTCAAAGTATCTGCTCAATCCTTTGCTCGTTTTTAATTATGCTGTTTGTTTTCTTGTTTTGAGAGTTCTTTATGTAGTCCTAATGATTGGTAATTTGAAAATACTTCTTTCAGTCTGTGGCTTATATTTTCATTCTTTTATCAATATATTTCATATAGCACAAGCTTTTGGTTTTTGATGAATTATTTTATATATTTTTTCTTTTGTAGGTCAAAATCTATTTGTCTGAAAATATAAAAATATTTTCATTTTACCCCCAAATTTCATAGCTTTATATTTTCCACTTGCATCTGTGGTCTGCTTTGAATCAATTTTTCATATGATATTTGAGATTTAAGTTGAGATTTATTTTTTTTGCATATGAAATTTTTAAAAAGAATTTTTTTTGCAGTCATGTCAAAATCAAATGGTCATATTTGTGTGGTTATATTGGCTTGGCCAAAAAGTTCATTTGAGTTTTTCCATTATAACATATAACAAAACCTAAAAAAACTTTTTGGCCAACCCAATATTTCTGGACTTGTTATTCTGTTCCATTGGTCTATGAGTCTATCCTTCTGCCATACCAAAGTCTTGGTTATTGATATAGATACTTTTGATACCCAAGGAGTAATATTCTGTACACAGTTTTATTTAAGTCTGGAGACGAGAGAAGAAGTTGAGGTTGGGGATCTAAAGTTGTTATTACATAGAGAAACTATTTAAAAATAATGGCACTGAAGGAGAGAAAAAAGAGGGGAGAGAGAGAATGGCAGGAAGAGAATACGGATTCAAGTTAAATCCTTTTATGCTCCAACACTTAGAAGTAAAGTAGAAGAAGTTTAGAAGGAGAGGCCAGTGAGATAAGCGAAAAATAAGAGTGTTATATCATAAAATATGGAAGAAAAACATTTCAAAAAGCAGCATGTGAGACACTGGCAAACAGTTGAGAGTTAAAGCAAGCTGAGTATGAAGAAATGAATGAAACAAATCTTAATTTTCATATTTAAGAAATGAACAGGAATTGAGGAAAATGATAAGTGGTCAATATCAATAACATTTTGGAGAAGTTCAATATGAAAGATAGCCCAAAAATGGAGAATTAGCTGGAAGGGGATATCAAAGTAAAGAGGTTTTTGTTTTGGCTGTTTTCTGCTTTTTTCAGTTTTGTTTATTTTGGTAACATGAAAGCATGTTTGATACAAATGGGCATGATCTAACCGGAGAAGATAATTGTTGATTCATAATTGAGGCACTAGACAGGAGCAGAGGCTGAGTGGAGGAATTGTCTGCAGGGGACTTCCTTTGGTTTACCAGATTGGGGGAGGGGGTCTTGCTTGAATCCCTCAGCAATACGTGAACCGTGAACTTCCGGATGTTCAAGCTGGTTTTAGAATTGGCAGAGGAACCAGAGATCAAATTGCCAACATCCACTGGATCATGGAAGAAGCAAGAAAGTTCCAGAAAAACATCTATTTCTGCTTTATTGACTGTGCCAAAGCCTTTCACTGTGTGGATCACAATAAACTGTGGAAAATTCTGAAAGAGATGGGAATAGAAATCTGTATGCAGACCAAGAAGCAACAGTTAGAACTGGACATGGAAAAACAGACTGGTTCCAAATAGGAAAAGGAGTACACCGAGGCTGTATATTGTCACCCTGCATATTTAACTTATATGCAGAGTACATCATGAGAAACACTGGACTGGAAGAAACACAAGCTGGAATCAAGATTGCTGGGAGAAATATCAATAACCTCAGATATGCAGATGACACCACCCTTATGGCAGAAAGTGAAGAGGAACTAAAAAGCCTCTTGATGAAAGTGAAAGAGGAGAGTGAAGAAGTTGGCTTAAAGCTCAACATTCAGAAAACAGATGTGTATAAGAGACAGCAGCAGCCCTGGTCAATAAGAGGTGAGCAGTCCCAAATAATACTCCATGTGCTTAGGGGAACACCTCTTTTTGGGGCTTCTGAAGTTACCCTCCCACTGGGAGTACTTATATGCAGAGTACATCATGAGAAACACTGGACTGGAAGAAACACAAGCTGGAATCAAGATTGCCAGGAGAAATATCAATAACCTCAGATATGCAGATGACACCACCCTTATGGCAGAAAGTGAAGAGGAACTAAAAAGCCTCTTGATGAAAGTGAAAGAGGAGAGTGAAAAAGCTGGCTTAAAGCGCAACATTCAGAAAATGAAGATCATGACATCTGGTCCCATCATTCCATGGCAAATAGATGGAGAAACAGTGGAAACAGTGTCAGACTTTATTTTTTGGGGCTCCAAAATCACTGCAGATGATGACTGCAGCCATGAAATGAAAAGATGCTTACTCCTTGTTAGAAAAGTTATGATCAACCTAGATAGCATATTCAAAAGCAGAGACATTACTTTGCCGACTAAAATCCATCTAGTCAAGGCTATCTTCCCTGGTGGCTCAGAGGTTAAAGCGTCTGCCTGCAATGCAGGAGACTTGGGTTCGATCCTGGGGTCAGGAATATCACCTGCAGAAGGAAATGGCAACCCACTCCAGTATTCTTGCCTGGAGAATCCCATGGATGGAGGAGCCTGGTGGGCTAAAGTCCACGGGGTCGCAAAGAGTCAGACATGACTGAGCGACTTCACATCACTTCACTTTACTTCAGTCAAGGCTATGGTTTTTCCAGTAATCATGAATGGATGTGAGAGTTGGACTGTAAAGAAGGCTGAGCGCCGAAGAATTGATGCCTTTGAACTGTGTTGAAGAAGACTCTTGAGAGTCCCTTGGAGTGCAGGGAGATCCAACCAGTCCATTCTGAAGGAGATCAACCCTGGGATTTTTTTGGAAGGAATGATGCTAAAGCTGAAACTCCAGTACTTTGGCCACCTCATGCGAAGAGTTGACTCATTGGAAAAGACTCTGATGCTGGGAGGGATTAGGGGCAGGAGGAGAAGGGGACGACAGAGGATGAGATGGCTGGATGGCATCACTGACTCGATGGACGTGAGTCTGAGTGAACTCCGGGAGTTGGTGATGGACAGGGAGGCCTGGCATGCTGTGATTCATGGGGTCACAAAGAGTCAGACACGACTGAGCAACTGACTGAACTGAACTGAACTGAAAAGGGATACAGGGTATATGTAGCATTTGTTTCATTGTCTCTTTATATTTTTGATTCTATTTTTCTTTGCAGTTGTTAAATCTGTATACATGGAGTTTTGATTGATTGATTTTTGTATAGATGAAATTTAAAACCTCTGCTATACATATATCCATCAATGGGCATTATTAGCATGCTGGGTAGAGTGTTGGTTGTGTAACTCAACACTCTGAATGCTGTGTTGGGCCTTATTTTTCCAGAGTTGTGTTGTTGTTTGTTTTTTGGCAGCATTGAGGATGGGTTTGTGCATCTTAGTTCCCCCACCAGGAATGGAACCTGTGTCTCCTGCAATGAAAGCTCAGAGTCCTAAGCACTGGACCACCAAGGAAGTCTCTCAGAGTTATTTATTCAGTCATTTCTTCAAGGGAAATGAAATGATTTAGTTGGAGCTAAATAAATAAAAAAGTGAAATAAAAAGGCATGCTAACATATGTGGCTAAACAATTGGAAATCCATAGCAAATGAAATCACTTACATCCTTTGTGAAAGTGAAAGTCGGTCATGTCTGACTCTTTGCAACCCCATGCTGTACAGTCCTTGAAATTCCCCAGGCCAGAATACTGGAGTGGGTATTCTTCCCCTTTCCCTTCTCCAGGGGATCTTCCCAAACCAGGGATCAAACCCAGATCTCCCTCATTGCAGGCAGATTTGTTACCAGCCGAGCCACAGGGAGATCAGTCCTGAGTGTTCATTGGAAGGACTGATGTTGAAGCTGAAACTCCAACACTTTGGCCACTTCATGTGAAAAGTCGACTCATTTGAAAAGACCCTGATGCTGGGAAGGATTGAGGGCGGGAGGAGAAGGGGACAACAGAAGATGAGATGGTTGGATGGCATCACCATCTCAGTGGACATGAGTCTAGGTAAACTCCAGGAGTTGGTTACGGACAGGGAGGCCTGGCGTGCTGTGGTTCATGGGGTCACCAAGAGGCAGACACGACTGAGCAACTGAACTGAACTGATCGAGGCACAAAGGAAGCCCAAGAATACCAGAGCGGGTAGCCTATCCCTTCTCCAGTGGCTCTTCCTGACCCAGGAATTGAACGAGGGACTCCTGCATTGCAGGCGGATTCTTTACCAGCTGAGCTCTTAGGGAAGCCCTTCACTAATAGTAAATTAGAGATCAGTGATTAGGATTCCACTGCAGGTATCAGTTATAGCCGTCTAGCCTGCACCACCACGCCATCTCAGCGATGGCTGGGCCACCACTGTCGATCCTAGCACAGCACCATTCACACAGATTAAGAAAAATACCTTTGGGACCTAAAAAGTGAATTTTTTATACATATAAGAAATATCTATCTAATCAAATAAAATTATTTATTTAGTATAATTTTGATAAAATAAGAAAATAACCACAGGATACAGTTCTCTGTCCTTTTACAATGATTGAAGACTTAGATGCTTCTTGGTGTAAATGTAGATAGTAAATCTTGTGGTAAAGTAATTGATGATCAGGGAAACAGAAAAAAAATACATAAAAGCTATGACATATCATTAATTATTCCAAACTACAAGTGAAGATTTTTCCTTATCACACTATTTATAAAGAATTATGATCACTTTATTTTCATAGCTAAATAATGTATTTTATATGTGAAACATGATTGCAAACTATTTCTTGTATAGGGAGGGAGGAAAAACACTTTCTTTGCTATGTTCTATATATTGGTATACATATATCTTGCTTTTTTTCTGAAAGATTTATATCGATAGTTGTATAGATGACATAGGCTATATGGAGGCATAGAAAGCATTCAGTCAAAACTGTTGCAAACATGCTGGCAGCATAAACTCTATTGATTGGATCTTGTGAATTCATAAATCAGATTTTCCCCACATATTCATTCAAACTGCAAGGCCAAAAACATTTTATAATTTGTTTTGAACTTTTTTCCTACATTAAGAAAATGATTTTTGAAACATGTAAGTTTTTGTTTCAAAATGTAGACAATTAAATCTCAATTCCTACACCAGTTATCTCTTAAAACTTTATTTGTATAAATTTTAGGTACATCAAAGTCATAATTTTATATTAAATAAATCTAAAAGCATGTTCTTTTTATTGAATTTTTTTAAAATAAGTAGTCTGATCACTTATTTTGATTATTCTAAACAGCATAGTCTTTTGTTCCCAGATAATATTTCATGACCATATGGTGACTCATTTTGAATAATGCCTGGCAATTGAAGTGACAATAGCTATTTCTTCATAATTCCCAACAGAGATTAAAAGTGAAAAATTCAATCTTAAGAATCTTTTTAGAAATCTTGGCACCCAATTTGCCTCAAAAATAAAAACAAACAAAAAACTTACATTTTTTATGCAAAAGGGAGTATATCGTGGAGGAAGTCCTGGAACTGAAGTCAGAGGAACTAAAGTTCAAGCACAGGTTCTGTCACTTTCTAAGTGAGATGCCTGGATTCCCTCCATCTCTCTAACTCTTGACTTTCTCAACTGTAGGACAATGTGGTAGCACCATTTACTTCCTCTGTCACAAGGTAATGGTAAATATCAAATCGAATGAAATAATGTATAATTGCTATTACTAAATGGGGCCTGAGTACGGTGATAAGTATGTTTTCACATGTGCATTTGTTTTTGATCCCCTCAACAATCCCATCATGCTTATCTCATTTTAGTAGTAATAAGAGTCAGCCTGGAGAGTTTATACAACTTTTTCCAGGTCATATGATGATAGAAGAGCCAAGACTTTGCTGTTGTTCGTTGTTTAGTTGCTAAGTTGTGTTGAACTCTTTGCAACCCCATGAACTGTAGCCCATCAGGCTTTTCTGTCCATGGGATTTCACAGGCAAAAGTACTATAGCAGTTGCCATTTCCTTCTCCAGGCGATCTTCCTGACCCAGGGGTCAAATCCAAGTCTCCTGCATTGGCAGGTGGATTCTTTAACACTGAGCCACCAGGGAAGCCTGAGGAGCCAAGACTATATCCCAGATTTTGTGAAGTAGAAGCCCAGGCTCTCAAACAGATTTTAACTGTTTTGAATAAAAGATTCAAGCTATTTGAGAGCTGTTTTCATCAAACAACATGTTAGAATTTTAAAGAAACATTTGGAAAGTCTAATCATTTTGGTTTCTTTCTCATCTTGGACAGAGTACTCTCTTTGCCTTGGTTTCTGCCAGTGAAAAATAAGGGAGATATTCATAGGTAACCTCTTCTAAATTCATTTAATGCACTACATTGAAGAAAAGAGATATAAATTATCAACTTTTTCAGGGATAATTTTTTTTTAAAGAAATAACTTGATTTTACTCATATCTTAGAAGTAAGGTGACCAACTGTGTCAATTTATATAGGATTCAGGAAGGAGGACATGGGATTTTGAATGCTAAAACTAAGAACCATATCTTATGTTCAGTTGCTCAGTTGTGTCCAACTCTTTGTGATCACATGGACTGTAGCCCATCAGGCTCCTCTGTCTATGGGATTTCCCAGGCAAGGATACTGGAGTGGGTTGCCATTTCCTTCTCCAGGGCATCTTCTGATCCAAGAATAAAGCTGAGAAAGTCCTAGGCAAATCAGGATGAGTTAGTCACTATACTTATAAGCTTAGAATCAATCTTCTTTTATTAAATAGATCCAGGCTTAATTTACACAGACCAGGTATCCCTTGGTTTCCTTCTAATTGATTAGACAGTCTTTGCAAAAAAAAAAAAAAAATTGAACTGGAATTCTGACCCATTCCTGTTGTTAATTCAGAACTAAACTGGAATAAACAAGCAGAAAACCTCAAATCCTGCTGTATTATATACCAACAGCATAGTCTTTTGGATGTAAGTAGTAAAAACTAATTCAAGGTTGCATAAACTAGGAAATTAATTTTGTCTTATAATGACATGGGGCATCTCATTGAAGCCTATGCAATGGGACTAAAGTTGGGTCTCAGAAATGAATTGGAACCAGGGGCAAGTTCCCTTTGTTTCTCAGTTGCTCTTCTTTTTGTATTTCCTCCAATCTCCCTCTTCCCAACTTTGTGAGCCTCAAGTTCACATGGTGAAAAACATGACAGTACAGCTAAGATGCAATGTATTACAGCCCAGGTGACAGACCTTAAAAGAGAAGTTGTCTCTTTGGGCCCAATTTCAAATTCCTGGGAAAGAGACTGACATTGTCCTTCAGTCATTGGCTGAAACTAGGGTACAGAGTCATGAAACAGGAACAAGACTGTAGAGAATCACTTCTGTAACCAAGTGGATAAGCCCAGAGAGGGACAGTTCCTAGAAAGGAAAAAAAAAAAAAAGAGCTAGGCAGATAGTATACATGGTATCTATTATACTATTTTAGTTAGCTTTCAGAGACAGAAAATAACTCACACACATTTACTGAAAAATAAAATAATAAAATGAAACTATATGTTCATGTCTGATGGGTAAACAGGAAATTGTCCAGGTTTCTCTTGCTTTCATCTTAAAGTTGTTACTTGTTTTAATTGAAAATTCTGGTGCAGAGTTATGTCACACAGACCCACAAAGTATTCAACACTATCATTTGCAATATTTCTGGAGAAACAAGAACCTCCTTTTCTAGGAAGTTAATTCACGAGTAAAATAATTCAACTTACAGAAAAGCAAATATGTTTGGATAGCCTAACCAAATTAAAGTTGTGACTGTGATGTATTTCAGACTAATTCGATTTTTTCTTTCAGAAAAAAAGAAAGATAGATAAAAGCAAATACTATTATGCTATCAATACCTTGAAATCATGTAGCTATGGGTCAGCTTCTTTAAGCAGTCTTTTCTGACAATTTCAGTTATTTCTGTTCTTTACTTTCTCTGAATTTGTTTATATTTAAAGTTAGTACCACTATATATTACTTGATTATTTTAATTGATTCTAGTAATGCACTGTGAGAATATAAATTACTTGAGAGTTGAGCTAATATTTTTATAGTTTTTAACACTCTCCTATTCTTCTTGATTTTTATTTTTATTTTCCTCCTAGTCTTCATTCTGGCAATCTCTTCTTCATCATTTATGGAACAATAAATAAATTTGTGGAGCTATATACCTTTCTCTAACTTGGATGCTAGAGAGACAAAAAGAATAAGAACAAATATTTATTGAGTGGTTACTATGCACCTGGCAACTTTGTAAGTGCCTTACATTGATTGTCTCACTTAATCCTCCTAGAAGCCTGTAGATGTTAGATGTTATTTCGTTTATTTTACAAATGAAGACACTTTAATAGGTGAAGAAACAAAGAAACTAAACTGAGACTTTAGGAATCTTCCCTAAACACCAGCTAATAAGGAGATTTCAACACTTGGCATGCTCTTGACTCATATAATATGCCATTCCCATATTTCAGAAAATTTTAGATTCAAAATAAATTTTGTGAAAATTTAGGGCAAGTACTCAAGTAATTTTATTCTCTCCTTAACTTCCACATTCCATATTGCCTAATGGCTAATTTGAGCTGTAGATATAGTTGGAATCAAGTGAATATTTTTGATTACTTCATAGTTTACAATAAAGAATAAATAGTAATTAAATTGTACTCACCTGGAATTTGTTTGCTTTGATCTGATGCTCCATTATAGAAGTTTGCTTTTTGTGCTCAGAAATTTGTTTTAGTTTGAATTCTGATGACATATTGTGTTTCATTGCCAATGTCTGACTAATTCTCCATATATAAAATCAAAATTACTTATTTCCTGTGCAAAGTTTATGTATATAAGAACTAGTTTTAGTCTAGCTGGGTCACATACTGGAAAAATGATGTACATTCCCCAGTGAGGTCAGGGAGCACGCATTCCCCAGAAGGAAGAATCGATGACTAATTGAGTGATCAAGTTAATGCAAAAATATTTACATTAAACATAATTTAACTTCAAGCCATATTTTCCAACATATATATATAAATACAGATTACGTATAAATACATATATAAATTAAGATATGGAATTTGCTAAGAGAACAGGGATAACATTTCAAGTGAAGAATTTCTATTTTAGTAAGATTCTATTTTTTGGCATAAAGTATCTTCTATTCTATATATGCCATCTTCAGCCTACTTTCAATTATACCAGATACTTTGCAAAGTTTTTCTAATTCAGTTATTTAAGTTAATAGTGTTTCAAACAGAGTCAAGGCGAGAAGTTATAATAAACTCTACTGTGATCACGTTGAGGTGTTAACATCCTTTAATACAAATGGACCAGACAACAACAGAAAGCCAATTATGCCAATAAAAATAAGGACATCTATATAAAATGAGATAAATTGTTCAGAGTAAGTTTCTTCTAAGATTTTTGCTTGAATAACTAAAATATACTCACCACTACAAAATGTTTTTTGAATAAATGACAGAGACTTGAGTTTTTTATGATGTATCTAAAATGGTAATGAAGAACCAACCCTTTGGCAAGAAACTACAGAACTAATGAGTCTTACCTAATGTTTCAGAACTGAAATCCTCATCCTTACAGGAGGCAGGAAAACATGGCAAAAGGACACACAGTTCTTACAACAGAGATAGCCAGCTGTACCCACTTAAAATAGTGATTCGCTGGCAAGGATTGGAGAAGGGTGGGATGTTCACATGGTTCCAGTTAATATTTCTGTTGATAGCAAGGCAAATCAACAGCAAGCCTGTAAAGAGAAGGTATGGTGCAAAAGAGGTCCAGATTTCTCTAATTCCTTGTTGGCAGAAAAGAATCTATGGAAGAAACAGGAACAGAATCAGAGAAGGAACAGAAAGGCCGGTTGTTGAAGGCAACTAGGAGATCATTTTGCCTAAGAAAAAGCTGAAGGCCAGAAAAATCAACCAATATACTCAAGTTCACATAACTCATAAGGAAAGGTCCTGGTTTTTCTACCAGCCCTGAAAGTCCTTGCTACTTCGTAGTTTGCATTTCTCTTGCACTCCTATAAGCAAATGAGAAGCCTCCTTCTCCTATCTCCATCCCTTAAATTCCTTTAACTGCAAGCAACTAATCTTGTGATTTCAGGAAAAGGGGCTGTAAATATTCTTTGAACCTCTTAAGAGCTGCCAGCTAATTGGTTGATCCATTACTCTTTTAAGCAAAAGGGAATATTTGTTATTCTATTTATCCTATACATGAGATGCCTTCTTATTTAAAAAAAACCACAGATTGGCAATTTATTGATTTATTCTGGAATAGCTTTAGTTATGCAGAGGCATAACAAATAACAAGACAAAAATAACATTTTCTCTTGAAGCTTAATATCTATAGGGAAGATTATTAAGATATTGAATTCTCCAGACTTAAAATCCTTGACTATTTATGAAATTATATTCAATATAATCTGCCAGCACTGAAATAAGCTAGGTGCAAGCTATGTGCAGATAAGCATTATGAGATCTTATATGACTTCAGAATCAGACTCCACTCTAACATTTCAACTTGTTATCCAACTTTATGACTCAAAACTCTCTCAAGAAGTCTAAGTACTAGAATGTTTTACATTATTGAATATGCTATTTCAGGTACTAGGTCTTGTCACCGCATTAGGTGCATTATCTGATTGTATGTTCAAAGCAGCCTTATAAGATACATAGTATTCTAAGCCTCACTTTCAGATATAGTGATCAGTCAGTTCAGTTTAGTTCAGTCACTCAGTCATGTCAGATTCTTTGTGACCCTACGGACTGTGGCATGTCAAGCTTCCCTATCCATCACCAACTCCTAGAGCCTGCTCAAACTCATGTCCATCATGTCGGTGATGCCATCGAACCATCTTATTCTCTGTCGTCCCCTTCTCCTCCTGCCTTCAATCTTCCCCATCATCAGGGTCTTTCCAATGAGTCATTTCTTTGCATCAGGTGGCCAAAGTATTGGAGTTTCAGCTTCAGCATCAGTCTTTCCAATGAACATTCAAGAAGATATAGTGATCAGGATACAGTATTTCTTCTACATTTATAATAAGTGAAAGAACCAATATTGGCACTCATGTGTGTTTGGATCCAGTGTGCCTGTACTTAAACACTGTGTTACATGAAATACAAATTATTTTTATGTCCCATTCCCAGGACATACTATGCCTTGTTTTGACCCCTTGTCTGTGTCCTTAGTTATAGTTATACAATTAGTATAACTGACTGCTATTCAGTCTGACATTTTCTACTTTTGAAAAATTTCACAATATAAGAGGCTCACCTCTGTCAATTTTTATATGAAACCTACTTGGATGCTTCTAATTAGGATTGATCATATCCACTTATGAGATTCTCAAGTAGTATTATGCAACTTATAAGACTTTCAATGGCTACACATCAATTTATAAACTACTTAATGGTAGAACTGGAATCTACTTGTCCTTGAATCTCCATGATTTAAGTCAGCATGTAGAAAGAGGTTTGGTGTAAAATTAATTGAAAAAAAAGCCTGCATATGACTGTATTTTATAGCTCCTTCCCTATTTGTCTTCCTTCTGATGTTGTGTGAAAAGAACAATTTTGTGACCAAGTAAGACATGTATTTCTATTTGGCAAAAAGCTATTCTGTCTTTTGTCTTTCTTATCATTTTTTATTTTCTACGCAGAAAATTTCTCATAAGGATGAACCAAAGATGAACAATGGATATTCAAAACAATGTGTGAACCTGTGTATGCATCATGTGAGTGTGACTGTGAAAAATCAGAAAGTTCCCTCTCAGGAATCAGTGTGTCTTTAGATATGCTGATCGCCACACACACACCCCAGGAAAGATCTTTTGTACTACTGCCAGTTTCTGATTTTGTGATGGGTGTGAAATGACAAGATGCCATCGTAATTTTGTTTGCTGTCAATGTCCTTATGGGTTTTGATGAATGTGTTCAAACAGTAGAGTGCATAGCACACTTTAAGAAATAGAACATTTGTTTCATGAGGTAAATGTTGACATTCTTTTCAATTTTATTAGAGGAACTCCTGGAACACTTCAGAAGGTGAAATTCTTGTATGGAGTCTATCAAACATCTCATTTTCTAATCCTTTACTCCTTATAAAGCTAAACTGGAGTGTGCCCAGATTTTCTAATGTCTTACCCAAAATAATAACAGTAATTATTGAGAAAGCACCTTGACATCATTTCAAATGCACCAACTTTGGAGTTATGTTTGAAATTTGATATGGTGTGTGTGTGTGTGTGTGTGTGTGTATATATATATATATATATATATAT
>SJXQ01012941.1:0-28098 GCA_006408695.1 Aepyceros melampus | reverse complement strand
TATATATATATATATATATATATATGAAGGAGTCAAATTCAGTCAAATAGGGCCAAATCTAACAAAACTTATTCTTGATTCTCAGAACTATTGATCCTGTTCTTATAAAGAAAGGCATTCTCAAACACTGAAATATCTCTTAACTATTGCATGGGCAAATAAAACAAATGTGTCTTCATGAACTAGCAGTCACAGGATGTGTTAAAGGACTTTGGAAGTGGATGGAGTGAAACCAAAGGGCTTCCTATCAAGATGGAATATTACTTGAAAACATTGTTATACCCTATGTATGTTAATCCTGTCAGGAAGCAGATAGACTCAATACAGAGATTAGAATGAAGTAGTTACTTGTGGAAACCCAGACAGAAAGAGTTACCATCATCACTATCCCTAAAGGCAGGAAAAGGAGAAATTGTGAAATAGCGAAAACTGAAGTCTTTCAGGAGGGGCTACTAGACAGAAGTTTAGGCACAGAGGGACATAGCCTCTAATAGAAATGCAGATCACAGCAGGGTGGGAGCAGGAAAGATAGGCCTTTAACTCTGTTTTTCTCTCTGACCTCCTCCTTGTGTCTTCTTTGGAGGAAAGTGTGACAGACTATGTGAGTCAGCCTGAAACACAGGGACAGAGAAGGGCAACCAACCAACCCGAGGAGAGAGGATGCTAAGAAAATAGAAACAGCATGTTCTCTTCTCAACACTAAGTATGAGGGGAAAAAAAGATACATATAAAGAGGGAAACCCAAAACCTTATACCTAGGAAAAAATCAAAATGAACTTCTCTACTGAGCAGATATTTAGTGGTAACATTAAAAAAAAAAAAAAAAAGGAATGGAGCTGCAGACCAACTTCCAGTAATTTTGTACCTAGAGTGAGCATGGTTGTGAAGTATTCATCTAATACCTTCATTAAAGAAGGCTTGGTTTACTGCCATGGATGTTGTCATTATTCCTGTTAAATTGTGAAATGGTGTCTGACTCTTTGTAACCACATGAACTGTAGCATGCCAGGTTCCTCTGTCCTCCATATCTCCTGGAATTGCTCAAATTCATGTCCATTGAGTTGGTGATGCCATCTAATCATCTCATTCTCTGCAGCTCCCATCTCCCTTTGTCTTCAATCTTTCCCAACAGCAAGGTCTTTACCAGAGTTGTCTGACTGTGTCAGGTGGCCAAAGTACTGGAGCTTCAACTTCAGCATCAGTACTTCCAATGAATAGTCAGGATTGATTTCCTTTAGGATTGACTGATTTGATCTTGCAGACAAAGAGACTCTCAGGATCTTCTCCAGCACAATTCAAAATCATGCAGACCTTTGTTGGCAAAATAATGTCTCTGCTTTTCAATATGCTGTCTAGGTTTGTATAAACTTTCCTTCCAAGGAGAAAGCATCTTTTAATTTAATGGCTGCAGTCACCCTCCACAGTGATTTTGGAGCCCTAGAAAATAAAATCTGTCATTGCTTCCAATTTTCCCCTTCTATTTGCCATGAAGTGATGGGAACAGATGCCACAATCTTAGTTTTTTGAAAGTTGAATTTCAAGCCAACATTTTCACTCTCATCTTTCATCCTCATCAAGAGGTTCTTTAGTTCCTCTTTGCTTTCTACCATTAGAGTGGTATCATCTGCATATCGGAGGTTGTTGATATTTTCCCCAAAACACTTGATTCTAGATTGTGAATCATCCCAGCCCATCACTTCATTTGGTGTACTCTGCATAGACATTAAATAAGCAGAGTGACAATATACAACCTTGTACTTCTTTCCCAATTTTGACCCAGTCAGTTATTCCATGTTTTGTTCTAACTGCTGCTTCTTGACCCACATACAGGTTTCTCAGGAGACAGGTAAGGTGGTCTGGTACTCCCAACTCTTTAAGAATTTTCCACAGTTTTTTATGATCCACACAGTCAAAGGCTTTAGCATAGTCAATGGGGGAGAAATTTTTCTGGAAGTCCCTTGCTTTCTCCATGATCCAATGGAGCAACTGGCAATTTGGCCAATTGGCAAATTAGACTCTTCTGGTTCCTCTGACTTTTCTAAACTCATGTGGGTATCGTCTTATCTCAAAGCGGCAACCCAAAGAATTTGCAACTAAAATAAATAAATCCATTCCTGTTACATTGGAGCAAAACTGCAAACATCAAAGATAAAAAGACAATCTTAAAACCTACCATAAACTTTTCATACTAAGGAATGGCAAATAAAATAGTGGCAAACCTGATCTAGAGTGGGGAGGGATGTGGAGGGTGAAGGCTCAAGAGGAAGGGGATAGATGTATATATAGCTAATTCACTTTGTTGTAAATCAGAAAATAACACAACATTGTAAAGTAATTATACTCCAATTTAAAAAAAAATGAAAAAAAATTGAAAAGAACCCACACACAAAAATACTATCAGACCTCTTTTTGGCAACTACATATGTTGAAAAACAGCAAAAGGACCTACAGAGTACTGGTAAAAAATGGACATTGTACTTATCCAAATTATCATTCCATAGAGTGAAAATTTTTCAGATATTTTAGGTGTTTCAAAGACTAAAACATCATACCATACACAGACCATCAATGAAAAAATTATTAAAGGACTTTTTTTGTTTTTGTTTTCAGTTGGAAACATTAACATGTACAGTCTGGAAGGAGGGGCTCTGGGATTTGACTTGGGTAGTCAAACTCTATTTAATGTATTACCTCTTTTTGCATTTTTTCATACCTGGTACTTGCTATGTAGCACTCCAGAAGACCCAGATGGATCTTAGGGCTTATAATATCTTGATATGAAGATCTCTAATTATGCATACACATGTAAAGCACATATATTAGATGAGGCAAATGCCCCTGTTAGATAAATAAAACATCATGGGCAGGTGGAAAAGTTTAAATTTTTTAAATTTATTTTTTACAAATTCTATGGGGGCAGGAAATTTACCAATCTATTATTTTTTTCTCAATTGAGATATAATTGACATGTAAAAGCACATCTATTTAAGGGGAAGAAGCAAGCCCAAAGGGAGAGCATGTGATGTGAGAAGCAGGGAGCAAAGGAATCAATTAATGGATATAAGAGGAGGTACATTTAATTGACTGTTCATTATAAAAAGGGACACCATGATGTGTGTAAAAAATAAGCAAAACAAAAACTTTAGAAAATGATGAAAAGATTTTAAAATTGAAGAGTTGTGTGATAGTTTGAACTTATAAATTCCACATTGTCTTTAAAAAAATATTAATAAGATGATTGACTTTAAGAGTTTACAAGTGAATATTTATAACTAAAAGTGCATTTAAAAATTATATTTTCCAACCAACTTAAAAAAATTGGAGAGAAAGAAGAGAAATCTATTTGTAGCATCCAAACTACAAGGATACAGATGTACAATGGAAAATGTTATTAATTCACTATGGTAGGAAGGGAAAAAAGAGAAAGCAATGAGAACATATAATAAGCAAAAAATGCAAAGTGTATAACTTTGCATCAATAACTTTAATAAATGTAAAATTTATAGTATTATCAAAGTTAAAACCCAATTGCAATTTATTTTTAAGAGAATGTTTTAAGAGAAAGGTAAAGTATACAGAACAACTAAATCAATGAAGGAAAATGATATACATCCCAACCTGTAAATAGGGTATAAACATTTTTGTAATAATATGAAGTTAAACTTTATGTTTTTCAGAATTGCTCATGAAAATTGACATGGTATAGTTGAGATGGTAAGTGGTAACTTTTATGTTATATATTCTTTACCACAATTAAAAAGAAGTACATCTCTATGCTTCCATTTAAATAAAGTCCAGCACACACACACACACACACACACGCACAATGACAAGGCTTATTGGAAAAATGATATTGAAGCAGACAACTCAAAATCAGTATGAATTCACAGTGAATTGGGAGGATGTAAAGTTCAAACAAATATGTCAGCAATAAAAATAATATAAATGGACTAAATTGGCAAGTTAAAAATAGAGAACTGTTATAGTGTATTTTAAAAATTTACATATTCAATTCAATAAATGTTAATCATTAACCTTAACTAAATGTTAACTTATGTTAATTCAATAATTACAACTAAAATATAAGGAAAATTGAAAATATGTAATATTGATACTAAATTAAATGGACCAACTAAAAAAGATAACTAGAGAAATTCTACACTATTAATACTACATGGAGGCTGGCTGGCTACAGAACATAGGGTCACAAAAAGTTAGACACAACTGGACATGCACTCATGCATGCACACATCTACCAGCACAGCTAAAATTACGAAGACTGATACAAATGTTGCTGTAAAGGTAGAAAAACAGCACAATGCAAGGAATGCTATAGCTGTCTAGTGGGCAGAGGACAGATTTTTTTGCTAAACATCTTACAGTTCACAGGACAGGCCCTATGTGTGTGCAAGTCACTCAGTTGTGTCTAACTCTTCGCGACCCCATGAATGGTAGCATGCTAGGCTCCTCTGTCCATGGAGTTCTCCCTGCAAGAATGCCAGAGTGGGTTGCCATTCCCTTCTCCAGAGGATCTTCCCCACCCAGGGGTCGAACCTTGGTCTCCCACATAGCAGGCAGATTCTTTACTCTCTGAGCCATCAAGGAAGCCTGGACAGACCCTACTCTCCCACCAAACATTTTCTTGCTTCAAATAATAGTGCTGAAGTTGAGATATCCTGCATAGACTCAACAAAGAGGCATAAAAATATGTATCCGAAGTGGTTGTATCAATGAAAGCTGATGCATATACAACTCTCTGAGATCTGAATTATGAGAGTTACTTGCAATATATATCAGTTGTTTTGTTGTTGTAAGTCATGTCCAACTCTTTTTCAAAGCCATGAACTATACCCTACCAGGCCTCTCTGTACCTGGCATTTCCCAGACAAAAATACTGAAGTGAATTGCCATTTCCTTCTCCAGGGGATAGTCAAATGTTCATCACAGAGCCACATCAATATGATAACAACAAAGATGTGTGTATGTGTGTGTCTGTGTGTGTGTGTGTGTGTTAGCCACTCAGTCATGTCCAACTCTTTGTAACCTCAGGGACGGTAGTTTGTCAGACTTCTCTGTCCATAGAATTTTCCAGGCAAAAATACCAGGGTGGATGCCATACCCTTCGCCAGGGGATCTTCCCCACCCAGGGATTGAACCCTGGTCTCCTGCATTTACCGTCTGAGTCACCAGGGATGCCCAACAAAAGTAGCGGTATCTGATTTCTTCTCAGAAAGTAAAAACAGGATTTCCTATCTTTGACAGAAGCAAAATGAGACAAGCACTTACCCTTTTTGATTGTTTATTGGCAAAATTGGACAATGCTAACAATTTAAGATTGTCTATCACAGATGATTGCGATAGGCAGTGTTTTATCTTCTGCATCCAGGAAGTGACAGTTGTAGCAAGAACTGACCCCAACATATTTGTTCAGACAGTTAAACACAAGATCTTGTTAAAACAGAATTTTATTTTCAGAGAGGATACAAATATCGGTTAATTGTGGATTTTTGCCATGTTTTATATTCTTGGTGAAAATGGATAGGCCACTTTGAAAACTGTAGAGAAATATATTGATTAGAGGGGCGGGCATGGCAACCCACTCCAGTATTCTTGCCTGGAGAATCCCATGGTCAGAGGAGCCTGGGAGGCTGTGGTCCATGGAGTCACAAAGAGTCGGACAGGACTGAGTGACTAAGCACATGTTGATTAGAAGTAAATATATTATTATTTTAGCCATAATACTTTCATAATCAGAGTGATTTTATGAGCCACATATAAATAGCAAAAAATCAATGTAATCACATAGGCTATTTAAATGCTTAGTGACCAATTTAATCACACAAACAATGGCTCTGGTGGTAGTTAAGATGAAGAGAATATATGAATCATCTACAACAAAATTAATTTTATTTTATATCAGTATCTATCTATCCATCTGTTAATATCTATCTATCTATCCTTCCATATAATTTTAAGAGGTTGTTACTCCTTTTTGTATTGGCAAAGTTAAATATAGTAAGTATAAGTGTCTTACAGTGAACGAGAAAGTTTTCTGTTTCTTTTATATATTTTCATATAACCTAGTATCAAGAGAAAATCTCAATGAGATTTGCTAAATACATGATGATTATAGTATTGAACAAATTCTGTGTAACACTGTTTCTGACGTTTGTAGACAATGTACCTTGTAATGAAGAAAGATCTGTAAAACAAAACAGGCCCTTCTATCTCTTCTCTATTATAATGTATGATTCATACTTTATATTAATGTAAAAATTGTACAAGTTATTGGGAAATACTTAATCTTATTATAAAAGTCATCATTGTTGCTGGGTTCAGTTTAAAACTACACACTTCATAGTGGAGTTTGCTGACAGCAGAAACTGGTCAAATTAAGTTGCATACATAATAGGTTGCAAAATTGCATATAGATAGACTGTAGAAATTTCTGAGGCAACCGAAAAATAGAAAACTATGTCATACAGACATTTCAATTCTGTGAGTTACTGAACAGCACACTAAAATGTCCTCTGATTTCTGTAATTTAAGCTGCTCTTCTTTTTCTGATTCTTAAGATATTTATCTACAGCTTGGCTTTATATACAACAGTTAGTTCTTCACTGTCAAGTTAGAGTCAGATTCATCAAGAAACAAAGGGAGAAAAATCAAATCAATAAAATTAAAAATGAAAATGGAGAGATCACAACAGACAACACAGAAGTACAAAGGATCATAAGAGACTATTATCATCAACTATATGCAAATGGACAACTTGGAAAGAAATGGAAAAATTCTTAGAAAAGTACAACTTTCCAAAACTGAACCAGGAAGAAATAGAAAATCTTAACAGACCCATTACAAGCACGGAATTTGAAACTGTAATCAGAAATCTTCCAGCAAACAAAAGCCCAGGACCAGACAGCTTCACAGCTGAATTCTACCAAAAATTTAGAGAAGAGCTAACACCTATCCTACTCAAACTCTTCCAGAAATTTGCAGAGGAAGGGAAACTTCCAAACTCAGTCTATGAAGCCACCATCACCCTAATATCAAAACCTGACAAAGATGCCACAATAAAAGAAAGCTACAGGCCAATATCACTGATGAACATAGATGCAAAAATCCTTAACAAAATCCTAGCAATCAGAATCCAACAAACATTAAAAAGATCATACACAATGACCAAGTGGGCTTTATCCCAGGAAAGCAAGTATTCTTCAATATTTGCAAATCAATCAACGTAATACATCACATTAACAAATTGAAAAATAAAATCCATATGATTATCTCAATGCTGCTACTGCTGCTGCTGCTAAGTCGCTTCAGTCATGTCCGACTCTGTGCGACCCCATAGATGGCAGCCCACTAGGCTCCCCCATCCCTGGGATTCTCCAGGCAAGAACACTGGAGTGGGTTGCCATTTCCTTCGCCAATGCGTGAAAGTGAAAAGTGAAAGTGAAGTCGCTCAGTCATGTCTGACTCTTAGCGACCCCATGGACTGCAGCCTACCAGGCTCCTCTGTCCATGGGATTTTCCAGGCAAGAGTACTGGAGTGGGGTGCCATTGCCTTCTCCAGATTATCTCAATAGATGCAGAGAAAGCCTTTGACAAAATTCAACATCCATTTATGATAAAAACCTTCCAGAAAGCAGGAACAGAAGGAACATACCTCAACATCATAAAAGCTATATATGACAAACCCACAGCAAACATTATCCTCAATGGTGAAAATTTTAATGCATTTCCTCTAAAGTCAGGAACAAGAAAAGGGTGCCCAGTTTCACCACTACTATTCAACATCATTTTGAAAGTTTTGGCCACAGCAATCAGAGCAGAAAAAGAAATAAAAGGAATCCAGATTGGAAAAGAAGAAGTAAAACTCTCACTGTTTGCAGATGACATAATCTTCTACATAGAAAACCCTAAAGACTCCACCAGAAAATTACTAGAGCTAATCAATGAATATAGTAAAGTTGCAGGGTATAAAATCAACACACAGAAATCACTTGCATTCCTATACATTAACAATGAGAAAACAAAAAGAGAAATTAAGGAAACAATTCCATTCAACATTGCAATGAAAAGAATAAAATACTCAGGAATATATCTGCCTAAAGAAACAAAAACCTATATATAAAAAACTATAAAACACTGGTGAAAGAAATCAAAGAGGACCCAACAGATGGAGAAATATACCACATTCATGGGTCAGAAGAATCAATATAGTGAAAATGAGTATATTACCCAAAGCAATCTATAGATTCAATGCAATCCCTATCAAGCTACCAATGCTATTTTTCAGAGAACTAGAACAAATAATTTCACAATTTGTATAGAAATGCAAAAAATCTTGAATAGCCAAAGCAATCTTGAGAAAGAAGAATGGAACTGGAGGAATCAAGCTGCTTGACTTCAGTCTCTACTACAAAGTCACATTCATCTAGACAGTATGGTACTGGCACAAAGACAGAAATATAGACCAATGAAACAAAATAGAAAGCCCAAAGATAAATCCACACACCTATGGACATCTTATCTTTGACAAAGGAGGCAAGAATATACAATGGAGAAAAGACAATCTCTTTAACAAGTGGTGCTGGGAAAACTGGTCAACCACTTGTAAAAGAATGAAACTAGAACACTTTCTAACACCATACACAAAAATAAACTCAAAATGGATTAACTATCCAAACATAAGACCAGAAACTATAAAACTCCTAGAGGAAAACATAGACAAAACACTCTCTGACATAAACCATAGCAGGATCCTCTATGACCCACCTCTCAGAATATTGGAAATAAAAACAAAAATAAACAATGGGACCTAATTAAAATTAAAAGCTCCTGCACAATGAAGGAAACTATAAGCAAGGTGAAAAGACAGCCTTCAGAATGGGAAAAAATAATAGCAAATGAAGCAACAGACAAAGAATTAACCTCAAATATATACAAGCAACTCCTGCAGCTCAATTCCAGGAAAATAAATGACCCAATCAAAAAGTGGGCCAAAGAACTAAACAGACATATCTCTGAAGAAGAAATACATGGCTAACAAACACATGAAAAGATGCTCAACATCACTCATTGTCAGAGAAATACAAATCAAAACCACAATGAGGTACCATTTCACGCCAGTCAGAATGGCTGCTATCCAAAAGTTTACAAGAAATAAATGCTGGAGAGGGTGTGGAGAAAAATGGAGCTCTTACATTGTTTGTTGGAATACAAAGTAGTACAGCTACTATGGAGAACAGTGTGGAGATTCCTTAGAACCTGGAAATATAACTGCCATATGACCCAGCATATTACCCAGCCATGGGGCAGGAGGGGGGAGGTGGGGGTCGGGATTGGGAGTTCATGTACACTAGTGGCTGATTCATGTCAATGTATAGCAAAACGAATACAGTATTGTAAAGCAAAACAAACTAAAAAATAAAAGTTAATTTAAAAAATAAATAAAATAAAAGAAGAAAAAAATAAAAAGAATACATTTGAATAAGTTCTAATGAGGTGGACAAAACTGGAACCTATTATACAGAGTGAAGTAAGCTAGAAAGAAAAACATGAATACAGTATATTAACACATATATATGGAATTTAGAAAGATCGTAATAATAATCCTATATGCAAGACAGCAAAAGAGACACAGGTGTATAGAATGGTCTTTTGGACTCTGTGGGAGAGGGCGAGGGCAGGATGATATAGGAGAATGGCATTGAGACATGTAAATTATCACATGTGAAACGAATTGCCAGTCCAGGTTCAATGCATGATACAGGGTGCTTGGGGCTGGTGCATTGAGATGATCCAGAGGGATGGGATGGGGAGGGAGGTGGAAGGGGGGTTCAGGATGAGGAACACATGTACATGCATGGCAGATTCATGCTAATGTATGGCAAAACCAATACCATATTGTAAAGTAAAAAAAAAATAATAATAAAATTAAAAAAAAATTAAAAAAAGAAAATAGCTAAAGAAATAAATAGTTGTGGAGAATTCTGTTGCCCAAATAGCACTTTTATAGGGAAGTTGGGCTTCCCTGGTGGCTCAGAGGTCAAAGCGTCAGCCTGCATTGCAGGAGACCTGGGTTCGATCCCTGGGTTGGGAAGATCCCCTGGAGAAGGAAATGGCAACCCACTGCAGTACTCTTGCCTGGAGAATCCCATGGACAGAGGAACTTGGTGGGCTACAGTCCATGGGGTCACAAAGAGTCGGACACGACTAGCGACCTCACTTTCATTATATAAATATAGCTTTTATTAGAACATAATTGCTTTATAATGCTGTGTTAGTTACTACTGTACAACATCATGAATCAGCAGTAAGTATACACATATCCCCTTCCCTCTGAGCCTCCCTCTCAGCCCTCCCTCTCTCTCCATCCAGCCCTCTAGGTCATCACAGTGTACCAAGCTGAGCTCCCTGTGTTATACAGTACTTCCAACTAGCTATCTATTTTACATATAGCAGCGTAGTTTTAAAGCCATGGGGGATATATCATAATCCTCTCTGTGAATTTGAGAGGTGTAAGACATCACCTAAGACATCCTAAGAAGAATAAGAAAATTGTTTCCAACTTTTCATTCTTTGTATTGTGTGTAGGTAATATTGCTGCACTTGAAACTTTGTAAAATAGAACTGATCAAGACTGTCATTGTGTAAGGCAGTTTGTCCAAGGAAAACATGATGGTTTGTTATCTTAGCCATGAAAATAATTTACATAGTGAATTGCCCATCTGTACAGGCTTGGAAGAGGAGAACACAAATATTACATCTGAGCTGATTTTACCCTTTCATGAATTTTCTGGTAAATCATTCATAAAACCCATTTCTACAATTGATCTCAGTCACTGGATTTCCTGAACATTTTTCTTAGGGAAAAAAAGATTTGTACGTTTTTCTTTATTCCACTATTCACAGAGAAGTAAGCTTGACCTTAAACAAACTAAGGACCTAATCGTCACATTATCTGCTACATGTGGGATGTTGGTCAGGTCAGCTGGATGCTATGCATAAGGCACTGGGCAACTTGTCCAAGTCCCTGATGCTACTGCTTTTCTTTATGTTAAAAGGAAGAATTCTGAGCAGATAAAAAGACAGACTGCGATAGGCTCTAATTTAAGAATTCTAAGAAATCCTTTAAGGTCCACTATTTCTAGGATATTAAGATAAATACTGTGAAAAAAAATTTTTATGGATTTCTTGCTTATTCATTATGGCTTATTTTCAGAACAGACAAATAGAGGAGACAGAAAGTTGATTATGCTTTCTAAGGGTTGAGAGTAATGGAGGACTGGGGATAATAGCTAAATTGTACAATGTTTTTAATGTGACAAAAGTGTCACGTTACTAAAGTTGATAGTAGTGATGGTTGACAATTTTGTGATTATGTTAAAACCACTAAATTATACATGTTAAATGAATGAATTATGTGTTGTATAAGTTATATCTCAAAAAAGTATTGGAAAATAAACACTTTCCAAGCATATTGCATAAGATATTGTTTAAGAAGTATAGTTAATATATATTGAATGCTTAATGTATCTCAGCTACATTAATATGTCCAAAGCACAATAGATGTATTTAATACTTTTCATATATTATTTCATTTAATATTCATAATAGCATTATGATGTTAATGCATTATTATTATTATTATAATTCTCACTTTATTTATGTGGAAATTGGCACACAAACAGTGAAATAACATGACAAGAATACACAGCTAAATTAGGTATCTCCCCTTGAGGGGAATGTAGCAAGTCTAATACAGTGGAACAGACTATAGTGATAGCAATCTTTAGAAACACAGTTCAATTTTTAACCCTCTTCTAAAGCATAGAGCAAGAGCTTCTATATACTCCATCATTTCCCAGGTTACAAAACATCATTTAAACCTTGCAGAAAGAAATGGATCCAAATGATAACACTGGTACATGAAAAGCATACATGTAAAGCAACTCTAAAACAGCTCCTACATTTATTTCTGTAAATCATAAATTCTGTGTATTTGTTTGTAAGCACACTTTCAAACTTGATTTGGTTCATCAAAGAAACAACTGTATGAACATCAGACTTAATGCTCAAGCAAAATTTTTGTATGTGGTATATAGTTATGTATATAAGAATATGATAGCAATGTATGATGCATAATTTTAAAAGAAGGAAATAAAAAATAAAAGGTGATAAAATTAGGTACTGATAGACACATTACTTTGTTAACTCATGAGTCTTTTATTTTGTACTAGCCTAGGTTTTATAGTTGCATTTAAACTTTCAACTGAGCATTAAAATATATTTATTAAAGGATGCAAAAAGTAAATATTAATACAAAAATCCACGTGGAGGAAATAAAATTCAACAAAATTCTGAACGTAAAAAGTCATAAATCAAGGTTTCTTTCTCAGTCTTTCAGAGGTTGTATGGTCTTTCACACATCAAGTTCTCCATCTTTTAATCTATATTTATCTGCCTCTTAAAGTAACTTGTATTCCGTATGTCCAAATATGGCAGCTTCAGTCTCAATTTGAGAAATATCATCACCTCAGATATGCAGATGTTACCACTCTAATAACAGAAAATGAAGAGGAACCAAACAGTCTCTTGATGAAGGTGAAAAACCTGGCTTAAAGCTCAACATTCGAAAAATGAAGATCATGGCATCCAGTTCCATCACTTCATGGCAAATAGAAGGGGAAAAAGTGGAAGCAGTGGCAGATTTTTCCTTCTTGGTTTCCAAAATCACTGCAGACATAAAATTAGAATACACTTGATTCTTGGAAGGAAAGCTATTATAAAACCTAAGGCAACATATTCAAAAGCAAAGATATCACTTTGCCAGCAAAGGTCTGTATAGTCAATGTGATCTTTTCAGTAGTTATCTATGGATGTGAGAGTTGGACCATAAAGAAGGCTAAGCGTCCAAGGACTGATGATTTCAAATTGTGATGTTGGAGAAGGCTCTTGAGAGTCCTTTGGATAGCAAACCATTCAATCCTAAAGGAAATCAGTCCTGAATATTCATTGGAAGGACTGATGCTGAAGCTGGTTTGGTTTAGTCACTAAGTCATGTCCGACTCTTGTGGCCCTAGGGACTGTAGCTCATCAGGCTCCTCTGTCCATGGGATTTTCCAGGCAAGAATACTGGAGTAGATTGCCATTTCCTTCTGAAGCTCCAATACTTTGACCACCTGAAACAAAGAGTTGACTCATTGGAATAGACCCTGATGCTGGGAAAGATTGAAGGCAAAAAGAGAAGAGGGTGGCAGAAGTTAAGATGGTTGGATATTTCACTGACTCAATGGACATGAACTTGGGAAAACTCTGGGAGATGGTGAGGGACACGGAGGCCACGGGGTTCCAAAGAGTTGGACATGACTGAGTAATTGAAAAACAGTATCAATGTATTTTCTATTGTAAGCTTTAAATATTGGCTAGCTATACACTGTGACTTTTAATTCCACATCTTGAAAGAAGGAATCTGACATTACTAAGCCATTACTAAACCATTACTAAGCCAATGGATTGTCTAATTTTGGATCAAATGTATATTTCATATAATCCATGGCTGAGGGTGCAGAATTCTGTGCATTAGCCCTCTGTCTCTGTGGGCTTCACATTTGCAGATACAACCAACTGCAGATCAAAGATATTTGAAAAACATTCCAGAAAGTTCCAAAATGCAAAACTCAAATTTGCCACTCACCACTACTTATATAGCATTTACATTGTATTTGCTATTAATTACATAGAATTTACATTGTATTAGCTGTTACAAGTAACCCGGAGATAATTTGAAATGCACTGGAGGGTATGCATAAATTATATGTAAAAACTGTACCATTTTATGTAAGAAACTTGAGCATCTGAGGATTTTAGTATCTGCCGAGATTCTGGAGTCAATCCTCTGAGGATATCGAGGGACAACTGTAGTATTAACATATAAATGTTCTCTTCCAAAGATCTACAGACAGAGCAAGTTTCTAGAAGGTGCTCTGGGATGGGCATAATGAAAGATTTGAGAAAATACACTTTCACTTTTTTGTCTAAAGTTACAGTACAGAAGAATCAGATGGCCACATTTCTTGAAGTGCCTTCACTGTTTGCTCTTTTTTACAAGTTATGTCTAACAAAAGAAGATTAATATTTTCAGGTTCTTTACCACTAGTGCCTCCTGGGAAGCGCCTTTCTTATCTGAACTATTGCCAAATATCAACTCTGATCCAAAGTGTGACCTCAGACCTAAAATTTATGTATGAGAAAATGTAATTCCCCTAAACAGGAAATAAAAAGTCAAAAAGAGAAAATATTATAGTACCATAGCTAGCCAGCTTTTTACATATAAGAACAAATTATTACAATGTATTTATTTTAGGAAATGATGGCAAAAATAATGAAATGTTAATAAAAACTGAAAGCGTGTCATGATATCCTGTGATGTACTCCTTTTTTTCTCCAATACAGGGTTAGTCATGGCACAAGTTTTCAAAGTCTTAAAAATTGTTGTTGTCGTTCAGTTGCTTAGTCATGTCTGACTCTTAGCAACCCCATGGACTGCAACATGCCAGGCTTGCCTGTCCTTCACCATCTCTTGGAGTTTGCTCAAATTCAGGCTCATTGAATCGGTCATGCCATCCAACCATCTCATCCTCTGTCATCCCCATCTCCTCCAACCCTCAAAAGAATTATATTAGCAACCTTCAGTCATTAACAAAAACATTCTATTTTGTTAATTTGTCATATGAGGATTTGCTGCACATTTCATCTTCTAAATATGTAGTTGGTGTATTCAGTTATCTCATTTGTTTTTTAATTTGATGACTATTGGTGAAGACATTGGTGAATATTCTAATGTCATAGAAAGTTCTTTGCTATTAGATAGTAAATTACTTTACTATTAAGAAATGCGACTTTAACTATAGCTTTGGAGGCAAGTAAAAGATACAAGAAAAGATACATTTATATTCTGTAAATGAAATATTTAACCTCTATCACAGTCTACTCCAATCATGTCTCAGGTAGTGACAAGATTGGAAGGTACTGATGTTCCTTGCAGGGAGCAGCTGGGATAAACCGACCAGTTCTCTTCTACCTGGGTCCTAGAATGAGAAATTATGAAAAGATTAAGGGTTACTAAATAAATATTTTACAATGGTGATTATCTTTCTAAATTTGTGTACTGCCTGGATCACTAGAAGTACAAACGCTAACAGCTGTTTTCCAGGCATGCACAGCTGTTAAGAATGTGTGGGACTATCAATTTTAAGTTTCTGTATCACAATCTAGAAGCATCATTAACTACTAATCCAGCCCCTAAAAATTGGATTTTTTCCCCATCATTTGCTTATCCTTACCCAGCATAAAAAAAGTTTCAGAATTTTTAGTTATTGTCATTTATAAAATGAATACAACAAAACTAAGTCCCTATGTAGACTCCAAAATGACAGTTTATTTATTTATAAGTGTTTGAATTAAGAAAGGACATTTACTTGTAGACATAAAGTCTACATAATGTCCCATGATTTATTTAATCTTTTTCATTTTTAAGTTAGTAGCTTTGAAATTTTCCCTGATAGCTCAGTTGGTAAAGAATCTGCCTTCAGTGCAAGAGACCCTGGTTCCATTCCTGGATTGGGAAGATCCCCTGGAGAAGGGATAGGTTATCCATTCCATTATTCTTGGTCTTCCCTGTGGCTCAGCTGGTAAAGAATCCACCTGCAATGTGGGAGACCTGGATTCTATCCCTGGTAGGAAGATCCTTTGGAGAAGGGAAAGGCTACTCACTCGAGTATTTTGGCCTGGAGAATTTCACGGACTGTATAGTTCATGGGGTCACAAAGAGTTGGACACGACTGAGTGACTTTCACTTTTTTCAGACTGACAAAAGTGCAGAGTTGCTTTTAGATACCACTAAGGAGCTGGTATTCATTAGATGGGGAGAAAGACTTAAATTAAAAGTTTAAAGTACTGTATTATTAATATTTGAAATGTTATCTAGCACTAAGAAAATTCTTTAAGAAATAACTTGAAGTCCTAAAATAAATCTCTTAGTCTCTGGAAACATCTTGTTCACTTTTTTGGGGGAGGAGGGACAAGAAAAAATAGTGTTTAATAACTGAGGAAATACAGAGCAAGAACTGGTCAGTGGGACATTTCTTATTTTTCTGGTTCTGTTTACTTGAGACACTCATGTATTTTAGACAAGTGGGAGGAGATATATTTTAATAAGGTTTTTTTTTTTTTTTAACAGATATTGTTTCCTAGACTTAAGTAGTTTGCACATAGTTGAAAAGTAAGAGTGTGTTTGTGCTAATGGATTTCTCCAGTTCCTTCCTCGAGTAATAGGATGAGGTGGAGGAAGGTCATTGACTTGAGTGGAGGAATTCAGGCTTCAACAACCCACAGACCTTGGTTCATATTCCATTTTCACTATATGCTAACTACGTGTTCTTGGAAATTGCTTGTCTGTTTCCATAAGTCTCTTATCTTATTGAAAAATTATGAGACAATAAAACAACTTTATAAGATTATCATGATGATCATGTGACAATGTGTAAATACACTCAACATGTTTTTGAGGCTGAATGAAAATAATTTCCTTATCCTTTCTGGGAAAGAAATGGGACAGAGATCTCACATTATAAACATGTGGGGTCAAGAGATCAGTTGTCTTTTTCTATCCTTTAGAGTTTAACCTGGTAACTTATTTGCGATCTATATCTCTGAATTAAATTAAATGCAGGAGACCAGTTTTTAATCTCTGGGTTGGGATGATCCCCTGGAGAAGGGAATGGCAACCAACTCCAATATTCTTTCCTGGAGAATTCCATGAACACAGGATCCTGGCTGGCCACAGTCCATGGGGTTGCCAACAGTTGGACATGACTGAGCTACTAACACAGACACAAATCCACTTCTTACATTAAGCATAAAATTGCTAATTAGACAATGTAGAACCAACTAGTATTCTCTTCGAAAATAAGTCCCAAGAAGATGCATAAAAAAAGAGTCAAGAAGCATTTTAAAACCATAGAACTAAAACTATAGTTTGAATTGAAAGCACTTAAAGCAAATTAACTGCTTGAAGTCTGTGCCATCCTAGCCTTTTTCTTTTTTCATTATAAACTAAAGACATTTTGTTCTGTAAATCTCTGTGACCTTGATAAATTATGGAACTGTAGCTTTTAATTTTTGCATTTGCAAATAAAAATATTTAACTAATGGTCAATTAACTGATGTCCAAATTACCTTTGATTAAAAAGTATTATAATTGTGGAACCTATAAACTCTAAAAGTTTTCTTTTAATAGTTGGTTCTCTCATGCTGTCCATACAGTATATTTTGGGACTTGATATTTTCTTTCAATTTTATGTTCATACGTTTAACAATGTGATGTCTGTGGCTGAATTTCATTCACTTTCTCTACTATCTTATTATAGCAATAATATTCTATTACTCATATTTAATATTATTTTATTGTTCATAATATATTTATTTATGAATATGCTAAAATTATATATACATTCCTCTGTAGATTACACATTTAGATCTATACATACTTTTATAATAATTGAAATCAAATTATATTTATAGTTGATAATACTCTTTACTACTTAACATTGTAAGATAATTCTGCATGTTAATTAAAACTTGTGAAAATAATTTTATGACTATGTGACTTTTGTTTATGCACCATAATTTCCTTAAGCCATTCTTTAATGATAGAACTTGTTTTTCCTCCAGTTTTTTCCTGATAGGAAAACACCAAAATTTTTTTTAATGCTTTATTTTTTATTTTTCCTAAGGAAAGATTCCCAGAAACAGAAATATTGATTCAAAGGGAATAAGTGTTTTTACGACATTTTAATACTTATTGCAAACTGCTTTTATGAGATTAAACTATATTTTACTTCTACAATATCTGTATAATAGTAGCTTTTGACTGCATCCTCTTGTCCTTGGGTATTTTCTGAAACAAACAAAAGACAAACACAAAATTTGCCATTTTTTTAGGCAAAAATTTGTATTATATTATTTTCATTTGTATCAGTAAAGTGGATAGTAATTCACTATTTATTTTCTCCACTTTTATGAAGCGTCTGTTTATTTAATTAGCCCATTTAATTCATTGCATGCTTTTTTTTTTTTAAATTTAAAAAAGGAGGCAGGACTACTATTCGTCAGTGACTCATTTGATCATGCAGATTGTGCCAACCATAAAATGGTTTGTTTTCTGAACTGAATTGATTGCTTTCTTGTGAAAGAACTCAGGGAAATGAATTCTAAGTGATGTGACTTGTTCAATTCCTAGAAGCATAATGATTAAAGTAGAGTTATTTTTGGTGATGGAGTTTTCAGAGGAAAATATTTATATATCTCTGAAAAGTCAGTTTTCAAGTGAAATTTACTCTTCTGCAATAGATAGAGTCCAGTTATGGAATTGCCTTATATATTTTCATCACTGACATTTCAATATTCTTTTATTTCTTTCTAATCTATTTTTCTGTTTTACTCAGCTCATGAAAACCAACAAATATTAAATCCAGACCAAATTTCTAAAGATATTTACTTAACATTTTCCCTCTCTTATAACTGGGTAAGAGTTGCTTCCAAAAACTCAAGTATATCACTTGAATCTTACATCTATGATACTCACTTTTCTTTTCTAATGACTTATCTCATCTTCCTACACATTTTAAATTACTTCCATTTCTACTCACTCAGAGCAGTGATCTCTTTCTGATCATAATTAGTTTACTACAGATGCTCATTAACAAATAGAGGTTTAAAACATGTTCTAACAGATGATAAATTTCAGCATTTTATTGATATTTAGTTTAAGGATGTGGGGAGTCAGACCATTCTGGTTTAAAATCACTTTAAAAAGCAGTAAAACTTTTAAGCTGTGTAATCTATTAGTTGTATATCACTAGCACTTCTCTGAGCTATAGCTTTGTGAGGATTCAAAGAAATACTTAGAAAAATTGTTTAGTGTAATGAGTGGCAGAAAAGAAGCACCCATTGACTAGGTTTTATCGTAAGTCATCTAAAAAATTTTAGTATCTTTTGTTTGCCATCATTTGAGGGAGGGGACTAAAAAATCACACAATTTATAAAATAGAACAAACAAACCTTTCCAAATAATAAATGGTTTATTTAAAGAAATGTGTGCAAATTTTAGTTGTTAGATTTGTAGAGTACATTCTCAATATTTATTTTTCTGGTTTGTCATTAGGATATTTCCAGTGCCTCAAACAGTAAAGATTCTGCCTACAATGCAGGAGGGGTTTGATTCCTGGGTTGGGAAGATCCCCTGGAGAAGGCAATGGCTACCCATTCCAGTGTTCTTGCTTGGAGAATCCCATGGACAGAGGGTCACAAAGAGTCAGGCACTATTGAGTGACTAACACTTTCACTTTTAAACTTAGGGCAATGATTGTCAACTCGAGTTTCATAGAATCTGAAGATTCTACAGACTTAACATAGGGGCCCACATCAGAAGACACCAAATGGGTAGAAGTGTATCCCTACTCACCAGAGCAGCTCCACTGTTACCTATTATTTATGTAGAGAAAGTATTTTGTTTTTTGTAAGAATCTGCTATTTTGCTTTCAGATATCAAAACTTTTCTGAAATTGGCCTCTCAACTCTCTAAGCCTATCAAAGATTTTTGAAGATGAGAAAAAGAAGCACAGTTTGTGCGTTCCTTGCAAAATGACAATGCAGAGCCCTTTGGTGAAAAATTATTAGGATTTTAAGACAGTGACTTCAGACTCTTCAAGTCTGGGGCTTTTCAAAGTGTATAGTCTTATTCAGCTGTACATATAGCACACCTATGAATCCAGCCCTGAAGTTGGGGCAGAAACATGCCCAGGCAGACACATCTGTAGCGGATGAAACTTCTAAGGCTGGGACAAAGGCCATAGGAAGGGAAGGAGGTAGTGATGTTGCCAAATGCTTGTCCAAATCTGCAGGTTCCTCCTCCCCACTTCTGCCAGCAATGCTGCTGAGCTTCTTGCCACTAACATGATGCCATTATTTGCAGGAATCACACCACCATAGCCACGTTCTGATGGAAAACAACAAAAAGGTCAGTCAGTTTTATCATGTTAAACTAGGAAAATGGAAAGTATTTGAATAGCTGTGTGCAGGTTATATATATTCTTGAAGTATTATCTGGTTTATTAAAAATACTAGCAAAATATTTAAAACACTCATTTCAAATGAGGCAATTTGACTCTGGGAGGCAACCAATTTCTATCTCAGGAGAAGGAATCACTTGAGCTTGAGTGTCCAGTCAACTACTGCTTTATGTTTAATTTTATTCTTTCTCTTTTCTTTCTTTTTTTTAAGCACATGTAGTGGTGTGTGGTTTAGTCACTCAGTTGTGTTTGACTTTTGCGACCCTGTGGACTTTAGCCTACCAGGCTCCTCTGTCCATGGATTCTCCAGGCAAGAACACTGGAATGGGTAGCCATTTCCTTCTCCGGGGGATCTTCCCTACCCAGAAACGGAGCCTGTGTCTCCTGCATTGGCAGACAGATTCTTTATGACTGAGCCATCAAGGAAGCCACCACCACCATGACTTCATGATTATTTTTTTTTCTTTTCTTTCTTTTTTAAAACGCAGGCAGAACTATACATCTTGTGTATTGTATTGGACTGATGGCCCAGCAGTGTCAGAGATACAGCTGTAATGATGCAGAGTACGCGTGATGGTGCTGAAACTTTACATATCTCCACCTTAACTTGGGACAAAAGCTCTTGTGATAAAACAAAACAGACACATGCAAAACAGTCCCTTTTCTAGTCAAGGGTTTGTTTTTCAGCCTCTTCCTCCTGGGGCTATTTTAAAGATGCCACATCTGAGAGATTTACAGGTTCCATTATCTCTGAGCTTTGATTTAGTACGCTTATTCTTTAGGATATCAGGCTGCCAGATGTTAGATCCTGCCAATTTCTCTTTGACAGGCTATTCTCTTCCTATGTGAAAACTGTATTGCAAGAAGTCTTCTTTATCAAGGAATTCTTATAAAAATTATACAAAGTTAAAAGGTAAGCCCTTAGAATCTGTTAGACAGGTACAGCATTACATTTGATGTAAGGTTCAAACTCAAACTCCCTTATTTATTGATTTAGATGCTGTGCTATTCTGCCCAGATGTCCTCTCGGGACTGAAGCATTCATTCCCCAGCTTCGGGAAGGATGTCTGCTCACAGCTAGCAGCTGAGTGGCTTCCTGGGAGTTGCCCAGGTCTAGAAGGACTGCCTTTCTGGGTCACCATGCCTTTGATGACTGGCAGACACAGAGTATAAAGGCTGATTCTCTTATCCCAGCTGAGAACACCTCTGAAGGCTATGCCAGCTTCAGGGCTCCCGTGGAGCTGACTGAGGCTTTTGTTGTAGCACAGACTTCTTTGGCCCAACCCTGCATTCTTCTTTCACCCACAGGTGCTGAACCCAATAGAGGACCAGCTACATAATTTGTGACACCTAGAGCAAAATGAAAGTACAGCCCTTTGCTCACACAGCAGGCAAAGAAGTTCCACTAAAAATACTAAAATAAAAAATTTGTACCTTTTTTTTCCCTCAGTCTCTCTTCTCTGAGTTATTATTATTATTGTTAACTACTTGATGTTATTCTAAGTAGAAAAAAATAATTTACATTGTTAGCATGAATTTTACTGTTCATCTGATATTGTACAATATCTGCTTTAAATGAAAACATAAGTGTATTTAATTCACATGCAGAATCACTGAAATTATACTATTCAGTTTTTTGTTCCTCAGGCATATGTTCTAGTCTGCCTTCCTTTGTGCTCTGTGTCTTTTATATACCCCTATGAAAGGACTGTGCCCCAATATTCCATAGGCTAAAGTGAAGCCATAATTTAGACAATCGTGGGTTGGGAATTATGGAGACTATTATTGTTCTGGAAAATCATTTATTTTTCAATCTTTCTTTCGTAAATCTCTATTAGCTATGATTCTATAGTATGAAGAGCTTCCTCAGGAAACAGAAATAGTAATTTCCCTTTAAAAATTCCATG
Organism: Aepyceros melampus; assembly: GCA_006408695.1. Lineage (NCBI taxonomy): Eukaryota > Metazoa > Chordata > Mammalia > Artiodactyla > Bovidae > Aepyceros > Aepyceros melampus. Next base: position 6,050 of record SJXQ01012941.1, on the reverse strand, counting down.
ACAGCCAATTGTTGTTATTCAGTAATAAGTAATGTCCAAATCTTTGAGACCCCTTGGAATATAGCACACCTGGCTCCTCTGTCCTCTATTATTTTCTAGAGATGGTTCAAATTCATATCCATTGAGTTGGTGATGCTATATAACCATTTCAACTTCTGCCACCCCATTCTCTTCTTGCCTTCGATTTTTCCCAGCATCAAGGTCTTTTCCAGTGAGTCAGTTCTTCTTAACAGGCGGCCAAAGTATTATAGCTTCAGCTTCAGTATCAGTCCTTCCAATAAATATTCAGGGTTGATTTCCTTTAGGATTGACTAGCTTGATCTCCTTACAGTCCAAGGGACTTTCAAGAACCTTCTCCAGCACCACAGTGCGAAAGCATCAGTTCTTCAGCACTCAACCTTTTTTATGGTCCAACTCTCACATTTGTGCATGACTACTGAAAAACCATAGCTTTGACTATATGAACCTTTGTTAGCAAAGTGATGTCTCTGCTCATTAATACGCTGTCCAGGTTTTTCATAGCTTTCCTCCAAGCAGCAAGTGCCTTTTAATTTCATGGCCAATACTATTGTTTATAAAAATTGTTTAAGACATCTAACACTTTTAACTGAGCATAATAATTAGGTAATATGATCAGTAATGCAAACAGTATGCATTCGTATCAAAGTAATTCAATTTGGAGAAAAAAAATTTAATTATTTAAGGGCTAGATAAATGAGACTGAAACATTTTTTTATGAGCTAATAAACAAATTTGCAAATTTCTTGTAGAAATCTCAAAAATAATGAGTTGCATATATTTGTCATCATTTAAATGAATCAGAAAGGTTATGAGAGTTTTCATAGCTTCAATGCTAGGCACTTTATTTCCAAGGTGTATTCATAGTGCATATATCACTTCTATTATTTTCATTAATGGAAAGTAGAAATATATTTATTAAAAGCATGATCATAATAACTTTGGTGGAAATAAAATATATGAACATAATCTTTTGAGATGTAGTTTGTCATATTATTTGGATGGAAGGATTGATATTCCATTATTTAATTATCTTAAGAACGATAGTACAATAATTCTCTGTTTACAGATTAGTTATACTTATCAGTTAATTAACTAAGGTCATATTCATATTCTTTTTAATAAGTTTAAGCAAGATATATTTGAGAGTGTCTCTAAAGTAAAAACTATTTTTCATTTTATTGGTCAAAAAGGGAATCCTTTTAAGAGTTGTTTCACAATGAATGCAGACATATCTCTTGGAAGGAGACAAGACTGAACACACATTATACTTTAGTGCTTTTGATCTTCCCCAGTGTGCTTGAATTTTAATGGTAGTTTTCACCAACCAGAGTCTTACTTTAACTAGTCTATGGACAATTATCTTTCTTCCCAGAATCACAATCAGAATCTTTTTTCTTTTCATATGTATGGATTAATATACAGTATTTGTTTTTCTGTTTCGACGTACTTCACTCTGTATTATAGGTTCTAGGTTCATCCACCTCATTAGAACTGACTCAAATGCTTTCCCTTTTGTGGCTGAATAATATTCTATTGTATATATGTACCACAGCTTTCGTATCTATTCAGAAGCCAATGGATATCTAGATTGTGTCCATGTTCTAGCTATTATAAATAGTGCAGTGAAGATTGGGATACATGTGTCTATTTTGATTATGGCTTTCTCAGAGTACATGCCCAGTAGTGGGATTGTTGGGTCATATGGTAGTTTATTCTTAGTTTTTTAAAGGAATCTCCATATTGTCTTCTGTGGTCTCAATTTACATTACCAGGAACAGTTCAAGAAGTTTCCCTCTTCTCCACACTCTCCCCTGCATGTATTGTTTGCAGATTTTTTGATGGTGGCCATTCTGATTGGTGTGAGTTGATATCTCATTGTAGTTTTGATTTGTATTTCTCTAATAATGAGAAAAGTTGGGGCTTCCCTGGTAGCTCAGCTGGTAAAGAATCCGCCTGCAGTGCAGGAGATCCTATTTGATCCCTGGGTTGGGAAGATCCCCTGAAGGAAGGCATGGAAACTCACGCCCGTATTCTTACCTGGAGAATCCTCATGGACTGAGGAGCCTGGCAGGCTACAGTCCATGGGGTCACAAAGAGTTGTACACAACTAAGTAAGCAAGCAAGAAATTGAGCATCTATTCATGTATTTATTAGCCATCTGTATGTCTTCTTTGCAGAAATGTCTATTTAGATCTTCTGCCCCCTTTTGATTCGTTTGGTTTATTTTATTTCATTTTGTGTGTGTGTGTAATGAATTTCATGAGCTGCTTATATGTTTTGGAGATTAATTCTTTGTCAGTTGTTTAATTTGCTATTTGCTATTATTTTCTCCAATTCCGAAGGTTGTTAAGATTTAATTACCTTATTCATAGATGTTTGCTTTCTGTTTAGAAACATTAGCATGGTTTCTTTGACTTTAATATATACAAAGGACATTTTTCAGGAACTGATTATTCAATTCCATCTAATGCTCTCTTTAGCAGACAGTTTTATTTAGGGATTCTTTATATGACATCATTGCTTTTTCCGGAGCATTAACTCTATTTTTCTTACTTTCTGATTTCTAAAGTTACCTATTATCTTAAGTCATGGCACCTTAATATAGTAGGGGGCCCGGAGTACAAGGGTTAATGCAGGAGAATATGAATATAAAATTATTCCAAATATATCTGCTTTTCTATCTTTGATAAATCTTAGGCCTTAGGCTACGTATCATTACAAAAACAGACTTATTTATGGATAGGGAAATAGGACCAAAATTCAAACTTTTAAAAATGGACTTAGAGAAAAATACATTTGGAAGTTCTCATTTGAGGTTGGCCCAAAATGAATCAAATAAATTATTTCAAGGTCCTCTGAAGTCATCAGGACATGAAAATTTTAATTCAGAGGTATGTGAAAGGCTGTGCTTAATGGCAGATGCAACAAGTGAAGGAAGAGGGTAATGGGCTGAAACCCAAAGCTGGGATCAGCTTATGGAGCAGAGCTATAAAGTATACCTATGTCTCTATCTATCCCTATATATCAATGTCTCTGTTTATGTGTTTGTGTGTGTTAATCACTCAGTCGTGTCTAACTCTTTGTGACCTCATAGACTATAGTCTGCCAGGCTCCTCTGACAATGGAATTCTCCAAGCAAGAATACTGGGATGTGTAGCCATTCCTTTCTCCAGAAGATCTTCCCGACCCAAGTGTCAAACCCTGGTCTTCTGCATTGGAAGCAGATTCTTTACCATCTGAGCCACAAGGAAAACCCCAGTCTAAGGTGTGGGATATCTAATTAGACACAAGATATTTGAAACGAACAAGCCAGCTTTACTTCCTCCAATCCATGATAGGACAGAAGCAGAGTCTGGGCCTAAACAAAACTTTTGTACTGGATATGAAAGAATAGAGGATGGCAAAGCCAAGATACAGAGTAAAATTTTACATTCAATGTACATAAAACATTTTATTAAATGTATCAGAGTTGGATTATTTCTATATTTTAGGAGCCACTTACTTCTGGTTTGTTGTAACTCATTTGGCAGATGTGTTTCAATATTGTGAGTCATTCTCCATATGGAATATATTCTATGACTTAAGATACCCAAGATGAGATGACCACACTGTTCCAACATACAGATATATGACAAATATTGTTTGGCCAAATAAGAGTTAAATCTAATAGCCCTGAATGGTGCCTTATATTACTCTCTAAATTGGAACAGACCACTAAACCTTCTTAAATACATTTAATCAGTTTTGTAATGAAAAAATTTCTGCATACAAAATATAAAATTTTCACAACATATCACCTCTATTTAGAAATTGACAGCAATTGCTACATATTTGGGTGAAGCTTTAGAAATTAAAATTTATATAATTTGATTCAGACAATTCCTGATTAAAAAAAAGTAAAAAAAAATGATATTGCTATTTCCATTTTGAGGATAAATAAATGTTTCAGAGATCATGTGCCCAATAAATTTCCTGTGCCTAATATAGAAGAAAGCAAGAAAGCCAAGTATAATTATGAGAAATATGTCTATGATTGCTGGTTAAATATTATTTTTAAAGTAAACTTACATTCATAAGAACTACCAGATTCCAGTCACTTTTTCTTCACTACCTACCTGATTTCTTGTTGTTTGTTTAACTTGAGCTATGTAGAATAAATGTAGCTTAATTTTCTTAAAATAGAATATAAATCATATCCACTCCATTGATAGCATGGGAATAAGTAAAGACTCTAAATCTGGCATTCAGTTCAGTTCAGTTCAGTTCAGTCTCTCAGTCGTGTCCGACTCTTTGCAACCCCTTGAATCGCAGCATGCCAGGCCTCCCTGTCCATCACCAACCCCCAGAGTTCACACAAGCTCATGTCCATCCTGCTAGTGATGCCATCCAGTCATCTCATCCTCTGTCATTCCCTTCTCCTCCTGCCCCTAATCCCTCCCCAGCATCAGAGTCTTTCCCAATGAATCAACTCTTCGCATGAGGTGGCCAAAGTATTGGAGTTTCAGCTTAGCATTAGTCCTTCCAAAGAACACCCAGGACTGATCTCCTTTAGAATGGACCAGTTGGATCTCCTTGCAGTCCAAGGGACTCTTCATGAGAAACACTGGGTTGGAAGAGGCACAAGCTGGAATCAAGATTGCCAGGAGAAATATCAATAACCTCAGATATGCAGATGGCACCACCCTTATGGCAGAAAGTGAAGAGGAACTAAAAAGCCTCTTGATGAAAGTGAAAGAGGAGAGTGAAAAAAGTTGGCTTAAAGAACAACATTCAGAAAACTAAGATCATGGCATTTGGTCCCATCACTTCATGGCAAATAGATGGGGAAACAGTGGAAACAGTGTCAGACTGTATTTTTCTGGGCTCCAAAATCACTGCAGATGGTGATTGCAGCCATGAAATTAAAAGACTCTTACTCCTTGCAAGGAAAGTTATGACCAATCTAGATAGCATATTCAAAAGCAGATAAGAGGAACTAAAAAGCCTCTTGATGAAAGTGAAAGAGGAGAGTGAAAAAAGTTGGCTTAAAGAACAACATTCAGAAAACTAAGATCATGGCATTTGGTCCCATCACTTCATGGCAAATAGATGGGGAAACAGTGGAAACAGTGTCAGACTGTATTTTTCTGGGCTCCAAAATCACTGCAGATGGTGATTGCAGCCATGAAATTAAAAGACTCTTACTCCTTGCAAGGAAAGTTATGACCAATCTAGATAGCATATTCAAAAGCAGAGACATTACTTTGCCAACAAAAGTCCGTCTAGTGAAGTCAAGTCAATCTACATTAGCAAACTTTTAATCCTGTAAAGGGTCAGAGACAAAAAAGTATTGGTTTTGTTGACCACATGATCTGGGTTACTATAAACTCTCCATAGGCAATATATAAGCAAATGGGCATGCCTGTGTTCAAGGAACATTTGCTTAACAAAATAGACCTTTGCTCTAGATGGTGAAGGAAATGGCAACCCACTCCAATATTCTTGCCTAGAGAATCCCATGGACAGAGGAGCCTGGTGGGCTGCAGTCCACTGGGTTGCAAAGAGTCAGACATGACTGAGTGACTTCACTTTCACTTTCTAGGTGGTGAGGTGAGCATTTTTTCATACTGACTGTAAAAATACCTAAATGGTCCCCAAAGCAAAGAAAATTCTAGTCTATTACTTATGTCCTTTAAGAATGCTTTTAATGTTCCATCCCTATATTCAGCAGTTCTACCCAGAAACCAAGATCTCTGCATAGAAAAATAAAGGTAATAAATAAAGGATGAAATCAGAACACATATAGCAAGAAATGGAAAATATTTCTGAGATAGCTTATTCTATTAATGTTTATATCATTATCTGAATTTAGGGTCATTTTAATGAAGACAATGGAATTTCTAGGAAAAGTTTTTAATTAATGGTCTTAAGTAGTTAAAAATGTTTCTGAAATGATATGCTAAAATTTTATAAATAGAATAAACCTAGGCTTAGATGCCAGTGCATTCTAAAGGAAATCAGTTCTATGTTTTCATTGGAAGGACTGATGA